>CM035785.1:22012138-22612138 GCA_020466265.1 Siphamia tubifer | reverse complement strand
AACAGCAAAACTGAACTTTATCTATGTACATCCAAATGGTGTGATTTTGATGTCAACTTGTTGAGTACTTATCTCATGCCAGTACCTTTCCAGATGCAGGAGCCATCTTTAGGAAGAAGTCTGAAATACTTGATTGTTACAGAGTTGAACGAACAGAAAAATCCACATCAGCTTTATTGTGTGCACCTCAATGATGTGCAAATGTACAATAGTGATATTCTAGATTGAAAATACATTATTGCCACAGGCAGAAAAAGAACACTATATTAATTAGATCTGATATATATATATATATATATATATAAGTACATACATACACATGAAATGAAAACCATGAACAGAAATAATAATACTCAATGATAATAATAATATGTATTTGTGGAAAAAGAAATGGAAAATACAAACAAAAATAAACCAAAATGAAAAGGACCTGAAATTAATAATGTAATATGGAGCCAAAATAACCAACTGTGAACAAAATAAATAAAAAAAATTCTTAATCAAGGAAGTATGAACTCCAAACAAAACTGAAAAAGTAATGACTGCATCAGCACTTAGGTGACATTCAGAAATGTGAAAGCTTTAACAACCCCCAGAGTTTTCTTGTCTTATTTTGCAGATTTCTTCGTAATTATGATGTCTGTTTTTGTTGCATAATTGAGGTGGCGGAGACTGTGGGACCAGTTCACACGTCCCGCTCAGAGGTTTCACCTCCGCTGCAGACAAGGAGACAAAAGTCACACCGTGGATTGTGGGAACGTTGATCCAGGCTCAGATCCACAGTCCCACACCCCACTGAAAACCAATGAACCAGTGTGGTGATGCCAATAGGGATGCAATCAGCAGAAAAACAAGCACAGACTTTGAAAGTACAAATACTGCCTGATAAAACAAAGGAAAATAAAAGTACAGCTCAACATTTTAAAGCAAAAGATTATTCTAGTGATGAAAACTGAATGGATTACTTTGAAATAGTCAAGATTGTTTTGACCAGCCTCCACATAAATGTTCATTGGACTGATAGAAATTACAGCACTTAAAATGTTTTTAAGTGTGTTACTAAACTATAAGTTACTTATTGAAACTGGACATTGTTTTTGTAAGATTCCAGATTTCCAGGACACTGCTGTCCAAACAGGAAGAGGTGTAATGTCTTCACACCACACAGCTGCCCTGGCACACTTCTGTCTTGAAAGAGAGAGAGAGAGAGAGGGGGGGGGGGGGTAGACAGAAGCCTGGTTTCCATTACCCTTGGAAATTCGCAAAATGTAAACTGGTAAAGGAAGCACCTGATTTTCAAAAACACTTTTACACTTTCATAAGGTGGTTTTTCACACATTTTTATATTCTAATATATCGCATAAGTGCAATGGAATCAATTATACGTCACAGGACATGGTTACAAGATTACTCCTCTCAGAGTGAAAATGGCATGATACACATGAAAAACATAACTGCCATTTTACAGACAGCAAACAGCAGAGAAATGCAGCGTGTTATCAAGACATGGAAAGGGCCATCTTCCAGCAGTAAAATCTCATGGGATGATATATCACAAGAGTTATGATGCTCCTGCCGAGAACAACCGTCAATGGAAACACATTCAAAGCGCAAATATACTTTGTGGAAATGTTATGAATATCATTATTGTTCTGTGAAAAACTGTAATGGAAACACAGCTAAGTGAGAGAGACAGAGACAGAGAGAGAGAGAGAGCGAGAGGAGAAAGAGAGAGACAGACAGAGAGAGATAGTTTATTCACCAGTATACACACAACACATATGTACCATGAATGAATGAATAAAATTAATGTTATTGATAAAAGTGAACTGAAGTGCTGCAAAAAGCAGTTTGAAAACAAGTGAAAAGACAAAGCTGCAGAGTGTGGTAGGGTGGGCTGCAGTAGTGGGGTAGGATCAGTTGTTGTCAGTAGATGGGGTAGGGTCAGTACTTGTCAGTAGTAGGGTACGGTAGGCTGCAGTAGTAGGCTAGGGTCAGTGGGTGTCAGTAGTGGGGTAGAGTCAGTACTTGTCAGTAGTAGGGTACGGTAGGCAGCAGTAGTAGGGTAGAGTCAGTAGTTGTCAGTAGTGGGGTAGGGTCAGTACTTGTCAGTAGTGGGGTCGGGTCAGTAGTTGTCATTAATGGGATAGGGTCAGTTCAGTTCAATTATTTATTGTCCCACAGAGGGGAAATTTGGTTTACATCAGTGGTTAAAGACACAATAATAACAACACAATAAATAAACAACATTAAACTGTGTTTAGGAACAAAGGAGAACGTGTATCTATGGCACTTTTCCCTTGGTAACCATGGTAACCTGGACCTCCGACCTGATGGAAGAAGAACAAAGTGCTCCAGTGTGTGTGTGTGTGTGTGTGTGGGGGGGGGGGGTCATTTTGAGTTAAAACTGTCCTGGCTTTCCTCACCAGTTGTCTGTCCCATATTTGTGTCATGGATGGTTGCTGACTGTATTTACAGCAGAGCACAAGGTGGTTGTGACACTGACAGCTTCGGTAGTTTTCAGTTAAAATAGAAAATCAAAGCTTGTGACAGTTTGAAAGCTTCAGTACTGTTCCCCAGGTTCCCAGGCTGCAGCTCATGGTGGAAGTGTGTGGACAGTCTCCAGGTCACACCTTCTCCTGGAGCTGACCCGTTTCCCATGGGACCCCCTGGCCTAGGTGTGAGCCCCAGGCTCAGAGGCGGCTGCTGGAGGTGCCAGCTCACACCTCCCTCTACATATATGGAGCTGCCTACACGTCCCTTCTCACCATCTTCTGCCTGACACCAGCCCCACGCCCTCAGCTCATGCAACTCCTGCTGCCATGGACATGTCCTACTGTGCTCCTCTGCAGCTCCAGGACAACCACAGCTCTTTCCTGTTCGACTGCATGTCTCTTCTGGATAAATCTTATGATCCTCTGGCCTCAGACCCAGGTTACGTCAGCGCCTGCAGCAGCCTGTCTCCCACCTCCTCTGTGGACTCCTTCTGCTTCTCCCCAACCTCAATGACTGCTACCACAACGCAAGCAGATGCTTTGGACTGTTTGATCTTCAGCAGCCCTGCGATGGTGCTGCAAACTCTACAGTGCTCCAGATCCTCCACCACCATCTCTACCTCCACCGCCAACAAGTCCAGGTCCAGGTACCCGGGTAAAAAACGCCAGACGGCCAGTGAGAGGGAGAAGCTGAGGATGAGGGATCTGACCAAAGCTCTTCATCACCTCAGGATGTACCTTCCCACCTCAGTGGCACCGGCCGGACAGACCCTCACCAAGATCGAGACTCTGCGCCTCACCATCCGTTACATCTCCTACCTGTCGGCCCAGCTGGGCCTCACTGAGGAGATGCTGGAACAGAGAAGGTCTTCAGGTTTTGTGGAGGACCCTCAGAGTATCTGCCAGATGCTGGATCAGTCGTCGTGCAGCTACATGGTGCAGACATCATCCGGCAGCAGTACACACCCAGTAGAGCTGCCGAACCCAGACCAGCTGACCTCTCTGCACACCTCACATCAGGTATGGACTTCCTCACATACTGTTTTAAAAAAAAAACATTATGGTAAAATTCCAGCAGTTGTGGTCACTGAAACACGACTATAAATTTACAGTAAAACATTTTCCTTCATTTACACAAAACATACTGTATGTATTGACACAGTTAATTTTACAGTTTAAAATGTGCTTGATTCTATGCTTTACTGCAGCATGTTGTTGTTAGCAGTACAACAATATGTACATTAAACTGTGAAAAAACTTTTTTTTAAATAAATGTAAATTTAAAAAAAAACCAAAACATTATTGAATCTAATACATATTATAGCATTTTTCCATTTCAAAAATATACAAGAGTAGGAAAATTTATTTTCTCATGAGAAAATATGTAAAAAAAAAACAAAACAAAAAAACTGTTTTTCACGATATACTTTTTTTTAACAGTGATTCAGTGTCATATAAACAGTATCAAAGTGTTTTTAGAGTTTACACATTTACACTTCCAAGGTTTTCATTGTAAAATTTACCAACTTTTTTTTTTACAGAGGGAAAAAAAAGTTGGTTTTTTTAGATATTTAAGTATTATGGTTAAAAGGATCATGTTGCAGGATTAATTTTTTTCAAACACATTATTTATTTTTAGCAAATGTCCCGTGTAGTTGAACATTGGGACATGTTTGATACTGAATTCATTTTCAAATGGATATAAAATAAATAAATAAATACATGAATAAATACATGAAGAACATCAAATAAATAAATAAATGAACAAATAAAATAATAATTAAACATACATAAATAATCAAAATAATAATAATAATAATAATAATAATAATAAAAAAAGTAACATTAAAAAACAAGAAGATATGGGTCTCCTCTGGGGACCCATGAAAGTACCAGTTTATACTTTTTTTATATAAAACATTTTTAGGGGGGAAACAGTACAATACAACCATTTTTTCAGATGTAATTTTCATTTTTTAATGGGAAGTTTTTAATAGATTACTTTTTTTTTCAACAATAAAGTTGTCAAAGTCTTGTCCCATAAAGACAACTGAGCTTCTGAGGAGGTTACAGAGCTTTAGGACAGGCTTGTGTTGTTCATGTTTCTGAGATAAGTTTGCTCAAATATTTCAGATCAATAACATATGTAATAACATACTGTGTTTTCAGGTTTCTAGTGGCTTTGACTGGAGCACTGAGCAGAACTGGATGAAAAAGCAACAGCTCTTCCCTGGACAGTCCTGAAACACATCCCAACATTCACTTATTTTCATTGCAGCAATGAACTCTAAATATAAGGACAAACCTACTACTTTTTGTTAATATAAAGCATGTATTCTGTATATATATTATAATATTCTCATCTGCGTTTTTGTATACAGAACTATATATTTATTAAGTTTTCCCAGTAGAATAAACGCTATTTATAACTACAGACACAGTGTTTTTTGTATTCATTCTGTGTGTAAACCCACTTCATTCATGCATTAATAAAATGGTCTTTATATAATATTTCTCTGATCAAAGTTTTAACATACTACACAAATTAAATTGTCGAGGAGCCAGACTCTGTGGTCTACTTCCTTACACCAACACAGTGGTTGTCACCAGTTACTAGGCGCTAAACAGGGAGTACATCCCCCCCTAAAGTGTATAAGGAAAGACCCTCACTGAGAAACACAGCAGATGAAGTAGCACCTGAAGATGAACAGCTTTTCTTCCCTGGATAAACAAAGCTGGTAATTAAGACCTGGTTCAGCAGTCTGGCTGTAATGGCCAATAGTGGTACTGGTTCTGCTGGTTCTGCACTACGGCCTTTTTTATGTTCACACATCATCACAGCAAATCACTGAAGGCAGACAGACAGACAGACAGACAGACAAACAGATAGATCGATTGATCTACAATGTTTCCCTCAAAATGTGAAGAACATCAACAACTGGACACATGTTCAGAAAAAAGGCACATTTAAATCATTTTCTGAAAGGACGATTTATCTTTTGGTATGTGTCGGTAAGAAGCAATTCCTGAACATTTAAATAGTGTAATAGGGCATTACTTGACAGTAACAAGTAATAAGTAGTATTTAAATACTTATTTAACTACTACTACTTTAAGCAGTTTTTGAGTAACTTGCCCAACACTCCTAACCAATCATATTGTACCATAAACATATCACCTAAAATTCTGTCTAAAAAATTAAATCAAAGATTATTTCAAATCCTGATGTCATGTTCTACAACAAGAAAGTATAGGCTGGGTCACATGCATGAGTAGTGACATGGTAAGTAAATTTTTAAACTATAAAACACACATAAATCACCAATAAAAAAAATATTGCTAAATAGCCTAAACTGTGTTTTTTCTTTTACTATGTGAGTCATTTCATATGAAGAAATCTACAACTCCTTCTTTATAACAGTTAAAGTTGTTGTTTTTTTTTTTAAATCCTACTTCAGTCATATAAAAATGACACTAAATGTTACCTGAGGTTTAGTCATGTGGGCCAGTGTCAAGAATTAAACTAACTGCAGTACTTTTGATTATCTTAGGGGTTGAACCACATTTCATTTGTAGTCGTCCATTCAACCATATGTTCATCAACTTTTCAGAATTCATAACTAACATGAATATATTTTATGTATTTTTTTTATGATTTTAGAATCATTCTGAAATAAAATGTTCTAAGTGTTTTCAGTCAAATGTGTTCATGGATAATTGTTGTCATTGTTCTTTTATCAATTGTTTTTTAAATTAAAAATTCATGAAAAAAATATAAAATTATAATAATATATACCCTAACGGGGCAAAGTCATTTATAAGCTAGAGTCCTGAAGAGAGAGAAAGTGGCGACATCCCCGCAACCACTGCAATGGTTCTGTTTTTTTCACAGCAATGGCAGAACATGGAGCCCCTCAAAAGTTCCCGGAAGTTAGCAAAAGCTAACTGCCACTCAATGTATTTTCAATGGAGAGCATGTACAGAGCAACACTTGTTCCAGATAAAATATTTAAAAAATGTCATATTCAGTATCTTTGAGTCCTTTGTTTTTTCTGTTTTTCTCTCTCCCTGCTCTGCTATCTCTCTTTCTGGTTTCTTTTCACCTTTCACCCTGTTTCGCCTGCCAAGGCTAATTGGGGATACGATGCACGTGATGAGCTCAGCTGGGCTCATCAGGTGAGGTGTATATAAGACTTCATTCTGTCCTGTGTCTCTTGCCAGATAATCATGATCCAGTCCTCTGATATTCCCGCATATTTCCTGTTCCGTGTTCCGTGTACCAGACCGGTTTTTGCCCGACCTCTGTTTCCTGCCTGTGTTCTGACCTGTTTCTGCCTGACTTCGTCTCCTGCCTTTGTATCCTGCCTGACCCTGTTGGTACTGAACCTGGACTGGATTCCATTACACTCCTCGCCGCCCACCTCTGGACTGCATTCTGACCCCGATTCAAGCCGCCAGCCCCGACCCCGTATTGGACACCCACAACGAACCCAGCCGCCAGCCGGCTCTGTTCTGGCTTCGTACTCGGACGAGAGAAGGTCTGCTGACCCCAGTCTGTATTTGGTATTCAGAACTCTGAAAGACTTTAAAGGGGACTTCCCTTTCATCTGGTGTCTCATTTATTTAAGTGGACTGTCATTAATAAATTACTTGAACTTTAATAAGTGTCTGTGGTTCTGCGCTTGGGTTCCCTGCGGCTCGTTACAAAAAATGACATTTTCATATCAGTAGGAAAATAAAGTTGACACAAATAATTTATTATGTTGGCGGAATTTTACCATCTAGGTTATAGGAATTAGAGAATGTTAATAGGTAAAAGTTTAGGCTAGCACACTGGATAACGATAAGAACCTATGCAAGAGGCAAATAACTGTAAACTCTGATCTGTAATTATAACTTAATCCAACCATGTCGATTTATACTTTTAACAAGATTACTGTGCAGGGGTTGTGATTGCAGCTGTTATCAGCTGTTTTATGGAGTGTAAGAAAACAGAACCTAATTGACAGAACACAAACCAAGTTTATCTCCATAGTTTTATTTGTCCATATGTACGGGGGCAAATGCAATTGCATCGACGAAACGATGCAAACACAAGAAAGATGCACAACCACAAACACATTTTTTTTTAAAATGCAACACACGTGTCCTTCAAGACAAAAATGCTGCAACAAAGAAACAAAGCAGAAGCAAAAATGTACAAACCCTCAAATGCCAAAGAAAAATGCTGCAAATACCAAAACACACAAACTCTCAAAACAACTGCAAATGAGAAATGCTGCAAATTCACTCCACAAACCCACAAATAATAAAATATATATATATATATATATATATATATTTATGGTTGCGGGGGTTGTAATAGTAATATGCAACATGAAAAAGGATTACATAAATGACTGCAGTTTAAGTTTGACTTTTGAAAATCCAATACCAAAAATGGCCAGTAGATGGCACAAGTGCACCTCACCAAAATATGCTCACTTAGGATTTGTCTGTGACCAGGGTCTGACTCATGTTAACAAAGCACCTTTTTTTGCTGCTGGATTCATATATGAGCTTCCCAGAGCACAGCATGCAGAAGTAAGCGCCTGCCTCACTCTACTTCCTACACCAACTGCTAAATTGCATTTGCCCTAACCCTAACGCAGCCATACCCAGCACCATTTATTCTTCAGACCTTTATCTAAATGCCGGTCTCCAAAGTCATCACTGAAGTTGATGGATGAATGTTGTACTAATTTGTGCTTCTGATTGACTAATACTGTTAGTTTCAGAACCGGAGAGTTGTGTTTCTTTCCCATCATTGGTAAAGAATGACCACACTGGAAAGTCATGTGGTTATCAAATGGTGTTTTTGTTTGGTTGCAGGCCAGAAATCCAGCTCAGGGCTGGAATACTTTAATCCCTGTTTCTTTTCTCAATCTGAGAAACTGGTGTAAGTAGAAGATATGACACTGTTAATTTTTAAATACTAAAATAATATTGTCACTCTAACAAATATTGGTATGGTTATCAAGAGCTCATATGTATTATACCTGTGTCATTAGCTGTGATCAGCAGATATGGAGCCTGTCTTTGCAGGTGAGAGGGGGCATCATGGAGTAGGGACCCTCCTCATTCTGACTACTGGCCGATGCACAAAGATGGTTGGTATTGTATCCTCCTCCAGCCTAGTCTTGCCTTTGCTGGTCTTCACAAAGTGGTCAGCGTCAAAATATGCCTGGGGAGTGACTTCAGCTTAAATTCTCACACTCAACAACTCACTTTTATTGAGGAGTACAGATCTGTAGAATATATCCCATAGTGGTTGAATACACACTATGAAACTCCATTCCAATCTGACCCCTAAAAACTCAGGTCCTGAGCCCTAATTAATTACCTGACATCAGCTGTAAGTGACTAAGAGTCCAAATGTTGTAACCATGAATAGAGCAGCACTTACTCCCTCTCATGACATGTTACCTTAACAACAAAATGTTGTTGACGCTGATCTCTGACTGGTAATTTACAGTTTACTTTCAGCAATACAGAGTGTGTGAGGGGGATGAACTCAAAACAAAATGTTCCTAGATCAGATCTGATCAAATCAGCAATAATCACAAACTACACATTTCCTTAGGCAAGCTCAGACTTACAGGCATTAAGGGGGCAGAAAAAAGCTTATTCGCTGACTTGATCTGACTGAGTTCATGAAGGGTTTGATTGGAATTGGGATTTAGATAGTACATTATATTTATATATTTTAAATTTCTAATTTCCTAGGTGTCTGGTATTTGAAAGTGTGTCGGTGTACAAATGTATTGTTTGAATGTTATTACCTCACATATTTTTTTTGTTGTTAAAATCTTTGTCCGTCACAGCTAAATTGCTCCTTCAAACTTTAGCCACCCATGTCTGTCTTCTGTCCCTGTCTTTGGAGAAGCCAACCATGTGAACACCTTTGTCTGAGTAGCTGGAGAAACCCCATGCAGTGCAGTACACAATAGTTAAGACTGTATCAAGGCCATCATAGTGGAAATGAAAAACGGTGTGTCATGCTGATCTGTCTGACTTCTGTAGATAAAGTTTTATGTGATTTACTATGAATCCCTCAGAGTAAGTATAGGATAAACAGGAATAGTTAGAAAGTTATAGACCTCAGTTTATTTGCTACAAATTAAAATATTAGAAGATAGCTCTCAGTATGCTGCTGCAAGTCCAGACCTTTTGTACAATGAACTGACAAATAATTGGTTGTGACCTTTTAGTGTTCCTCACTCAAGTCTGAAAATTTAGAAATAAAGAGTGGAAATATCAGTTTATTGCTGCTAACAAATACAGATTTAGTAAAGAGAGAACAAGTCAATGCAATTAATACAATTTAGTTCAAGGAAGACAAGGTAAGAAAAGGTGACATAATTCCATTTATCTGCAATTAATTCATATGTTAGAAAGCAGTTATTATGCTGTTCTGAGTCATACTTATTGTGTAGTAGCCAACTGGAAAATCACTGTCATTTGACAGTCTGCCTCAGTCATCTTTAAAAATCAAAATAAACATTATGATTGTATTGCTGTTGATGAATATGCAGGTTTAGTAAACTTAGCAGGGTTCAAATCAATTAGCATAAACATAAACAATTACAAATCAAAGGATTTATTTGACATTATTTACAGATAGTGGTTTTCCTCTTATTTTCGTATTGCTCACCAACCACTTCCAGGAACTTTTGGTGCCCACATAGACCATGTGATCGTCCGTGTTTTAGAACTACCATTGTTGCCATTCTCTCTCTCTAGGGCTGTGTCTGAAATCACCCACGCACTCCCTACTCCCTCCATAGGGAAATAAATGTAGTGGGGTACATAGTGAACTCAACTGAAAACTTACTTTACTACGGACACTAACAAGTCTTGTCTCACGTCTGTTATCCAACAGGCAGACTTAACTAACAGCAGGGGTGAAAGTGCCTTAAAAGTTCTGTCAAAATGGGCATCCCCGTTGAAATGACCTACCAGCAGCCAAAATTGACAATATCTCTACAAATAATAATAATCTAATATAATAATAGGAAGCCCATTTTGACAAGTCTATCATATAATGCTCCCATTATGCTATAGGTAGACTTTTTTTTTTTAGCATTTTATTTTTCTAATATTGTATTTACATTCAGTTACTCAAAAGTTCGGCTATTGTTTGCGTCCATTGAGCTAACATTAACAATAACACCCAGGCAACTCATGTGCATAACATTCATATCATACAAAACTTACTTACCATTTAAAACTTACTAATGTCAATATCCAATCTATCGTACACATGTGATTGCTTGTATGCTTACTGGTCAAAGGCACGATAAAATAAATATACTTTCAAAGTATTACTTATGTCCAATTGCACATCTGGCTGAAGATGACTGAATTGATGGGCTTGTTCTCTCTGAAAACACTCGGTGGTCATGCACATGCTCAGAAATACTTGGGAGCCCAGTGTGACGGGATGCCTGAATTGATCGAACACTGGAACTGTAGCCACGTAAAAAATAACGCACATGCCAACATGCCACAAGTCTTACGGTTTTTAATCATGATTTTTACTACAGTTTTTGGGTGTCTATTCCAAAATGTAAAAACTGCAATGTATTAGCTCCGTGTTCATGGCTAGTCACCTGGTGTAGAAAGCCTATTTAGCTGAGTGAGTTTTTGTCACAACCTGCCACGATCTTTCCCCCAGAACTCCTCTCCAGGCTCAACCTTTGCCCCAGATCCATGCCAGATCACCTGGCCCGCATCGCGCAGCTGCAAGCTGTTGCTGATCAGCAACTATATAAGCAGTGAGGCTTGCAGTTGCCGGTGCGGAACCATTCAGATTGTCACCTCCATAACCCGGACACTTTGCTATCTCCTCTGTCACCATAACCTGGACATTCATCATCACCATCATTCATCTGGCCAATCTATTCCCAGGTGTTTGTGTTCTCCCTTCAGCACTGAGCATATGAGTCTTCACTTAACCTCACCCCCTCATGACAGTTTTCCCTAAACTTCATTTTTCCAAATACACCTGTCAGTCACAATATAATGTCATAGAAAGCCTATTTAGCTGAGTGAGTTTTCCCTATACTTCATTTTTCCAAATACACCTGTCGGACTTGTGAGGAAAACTTTAATTAGCTGATTTCTACTATTCAACAGGTGAGAGGGGGGCATCATGGAGCTGGGTTATGGTTAGGTTTCAAACTTACAGCTAGCGTGACAATTCGCTCTGGATCGGTGTCATTATTATGGAAATGACAAGCCACCGCACTGCAAGCCATCGCCATGTTGTAGACTGTGGGAGGGCGACGCTGATTGGCTATATGCTAATGAAATGAGATTGGTGTCCGGAACTCATGTGGGGAAAAAAATTGACAGATTACGACCAGAGCTACTGTTTGATGGCTGATACCATACCAAGCCACCAGTGATGCGCGGGTCGATGTATAAACGACCCGCAACCGACTGCTTTTTCAACTAGCCTACCCGCCACTCGGACTGCAAGATTTATATTTGTAAAGGACGGACCTGACCCACTTCTGGACCCGCATTTTTAAAGAGCAGTCAATGGTCTTCATGAACATGACACATCTGCATTTATTTCCATGTTAAAATATGATGTCATTGCTTTTGTGCAGCATCTAAACCAGGGGTCGACAACCTGTAACACCCAAAGAGACATTTGAACCCGTTTTCCACGGAAAAGAAAACACTGGGAACCACTCATCATCTTTAAAAATCTCAGTGAATGTGTCCCATACCTTACGTTTTTGTTTGTATACTTTCTCAACTTACTCTCTCTCTTGCTCCCTCTATACCGTAGGATACTTGCGACGTTGTACATCACCAGTTAGTAAAGTTGATTTAACAGGTTATTTTAATGTCTGTTTAATTGTTTGTTTGGTTCTATTCTTCTTCTATTTATTCAGGAACAACTCATTTTCTGTAAGTTTTCAAATATCCCACGCTGTTGAACGCACCAGTGATGTTATGACAGTTATGAATGTACCTCCGTGTTGTTGCTAAGTTACCATGCCAAGATCGCCACCTCGCCTTCTTTGTCTCTTTATTCATATACTCCTGGTTTATTACTGTGTGTAATACAAAATGAGATGAATAACACAGCGCAGTTCGAATAGATATTAGCATGCTGTGCTGTTTATCTGTAAGTTAACACTGTTTAGTGCTGGTGTGTGGTAGAAGCTAATATGGTAATAAGCTAGCTGTCATCTGTGTGCTTTCCGTGAGGTGATTTGTGTATTCCATGACCCATATGACAACAGAAGTTGCAAGGTGATTAACTTTTTTCATCACCAGCCAATGTGGCTAGTAGATTTTTTTTTATCTCACTCGCCTATCAGAAATTCAACTAGCCATTTTTCCCCTGACCAAAATGAGACATACGCCTTCAAATTTCATTAAATTATTTTATTTAACCTTTTCCTCTTGAAATAATTCATTTCTTTAAACATATGATCTTTTTTTTTTTTTTACATTTGTAACGGACCACGGAGAACCCAAGTGCAAAACAGGAAGCGTGCGTTAAAGTCCAAGCAGTAGTTTATTCTCACACAGTTCAGTAATACAATACAGATGAGTGAGGAAGAGTCCCCTTTAAAGTCTCTCAGGGCTGGAATGTACTTATCCAGACGGAGCACGGGTGATCTCCTCCGGTCTGAGAGCGAGACTGGATTCAGGCTGGTTCCGGTCCAAGGTCGGGGCTGGCGGCGGGTCTCGTAGTCGGGGTTCGTTCCGGGGTCGGGGCAGGCAGCTAGTATCAGGGTCAGTGTTCGTTCCAGGGTCAGGGCAGGCGGCGAGAGGCTTAACAGGTTCCGGTCCAGGTTCGGTAACAACAAAGACAGGCAGGGATCACAGGCAGAAAACAGAGGTCGGACAGAAACGGGACTGGTACACGGAATACGGGAAATACAGGTTGCTGGAGAATCAGAGGAACAGGTCATGATAATCTGGCACAGAGTCAGGTCTGAATGCAGACTATATACTTCTCACCTGATGAGTTCAGCTGCCCTCACCAGGTGAGTTGCATCAGTGATTGGGCAAGGAGACAGAACAGGGTGAAAGGTGAGGAACAGAGACACAGAACAGAGACAACACAAAGCCAGAACAGAAAACAGAAAACACAAGGAACGGAACATGACATCATTTTCACATTTAACTCCTAAAACTTCTTGCTTTTACATTTTCTCACCTTTCACTGTTAACACTTCTTTACTTTTCTCACCTATATTACAATTTATACAATACATAGACTCACATCTTGTTGCTCTTACATTTTCTCAATTGGTCCCCATATCATTTCTTCAAACATATAATCACATTTTATTTTATTTTTTTGCATTTTCACATTTAACTCCTAACTTCTTTACTTTTTATCTCCACTGTCCCCATTAAATATCTGTAAACATACACTCACATTACATCTTGTTGTTGTTAGAAACTTTCTTAAACCATGGACGCACTGTCTCATTTCCTTAGCCTATTTGTGGACTCACCAACTGACCAAAGATAGCACCAAATCCTCATATAAGCCCGTTATGATCAATTCATTTGGGCTTATTAGCATTCCTGTCAAACACACAAGTAGGCTGTAGGTGCACTGGCGCGCGCAATGGCACGGGTGCTTGTACGCGTGCTTGTACGCGTGCCATTGCGCGCACCAGTGCGCTGCCAGAACGCGTTCTATAATGCGTGATATAATAAACACAATGCGTGGCTATGTGAACACTTTGGCTTGCCATAGGGGCGCTGCCTGGGCCGAAGCAAGCAAGACAGGAAACAAAAGACAGGGGAAGGATTAAAAAAAAAATAGGACGGTCATATGCTGGCGCCCCATAGAGGATTGCTACAACCGGGTCTGCACTCGCCAACAGCCAAAGTGGCTAGTAAGTTGTTTTTTTAACCGCCAAAATGGATTTTCACCCGCATTTGGCGGGTGTTAATTTAGAGCCCTGGTGATAACGTAAAGTAGCAGTTTACTTACAGCTGTTGCTCTTTGAAAAAAACCACATGATCGTTTTCTGCTTTTTAGCTCGCCTCATTATTCCATGCCGTGTTGGGGTCCTCCTGAACGTGCACCCCGGCTGTCCAAGTGATATGCCTGTCAGACTATTTGTTTGTAACCGTGGCAAACCAAAGTCAACGACGACGACGCCGCACAGCGCAATAACCGAGTCACGTTATTATGTATGTTAATTCATATTTTGGTTTCCTCGTGATGCTTGACTCAGTAAGAAGACAGTAAGAAGTAAGTAGTAAAAGTAAAAAAAAAAAAAAGTAAAAAGAAGAAGTGACATGTTTTTTTCTTAAATAAAAGTGGGTGGGATGGATCTAAGGGCATTCAAAACTGGGTGTGTCATGACACACCTGACACACCCACCATCTGCGTGCCTGCCAGAACCAAACTTTCACCTTCTTCTGCCTCCACGTAGCCTGTACATGTAAATAGTCTACCTCACCGTTCCCCACCGGGCCACTTCCGGCCCGCGAGAGGAGTTAAAGTAAGACTTTATTTTATCGTGTTTTCAGATCTCTTGTAACAATTTTTTTTTCCTGGTTTGTTGGTATTTTTGCACTGTAAAAACTGTGCACTACGGAGCCCTGTAAGGGACATGGGTGGGGTTAAAAAAAAAAAAAAGTGGAGGCAAAAAAAAACAAAAAAAAAATCTCGGAATTCCGAGAAAGTTTCTCGGAATTCCGACTTAGTTGCATGTTTGTTTGTAAGCTCCTGCTGCTATGGTTATTTGTTTACTTCCGGTATTTCCGGGTCAGATAAACATGGCGGACGCACAATGGAGAAACTGGGAAAACTTTATTGAGTTCTATTTTGAAGTTGGATTATCTTATGCAGACATAAAATCGGTTCTTCACCGCAGACATGGATTTTGCATCAGTGTGAGACACTTGAAGAGGATTTTGACAATTAAAGGACTATCGCGTCGTAAGGACTACTCTGAACTGACAGATCTTGTTTCATTCATTGACAATCAACTGCAATACTCTGGGCAGCTACACGGGTATCGGTGGATGTACGCAAAGTGCAGAGAAAATGGACTGCGTGTGAGAAAGGAGGATGTGAGACTTGTTTTAAAGGAGCTAAATCCCGATGGAGTGCTAATGAGGCAGGCGCGGCGTCTGAGACGAAGAAACTACTTCTCTAAGGGACCGAATTTTATCTGGCACATAGACTCCTACGATAAATTAAAGCCATACGGCATTTGTGTGAATGGGTGTATAGATGGCTTTTCTCGAAAGATTGTTTGGCTCAATGCCTATAACACAAACAGTGACCCAAAGTTAATTGGAGGCTATTACATTGAGGCAGTACGACGTTCTGCAGGATGTCCCCGGGTCGTGAGAGGTGATCTTGGAACTGAAAACGGACATGTCAGAGGATTTCAGCGTTTTCTTGTTCCAGTGGATGAAGGTTTGGACAGCTACCTAGAGGGAGCAAGTACCGCCAATCAGAGAATTGAATATTGGTGGGGGTTTCTACGCAAACAGTGTGGAGTTTTGGCTGTGTTTATTTGCAGACCTAAAAGACAATGGTTTCTTTGATGGAGAGTTTCTCGATAAAAATAACCTCCAGTTTGCCTGTATGGGACTTTTACAGGTGAGATATGCATATTAATTAATCGTGTATGTTAACAAAGTGAATGCCATGGCTGAAACTGAATTCATGTGTTTACCAAGGTTTGTTTGGTTGGTTTGTAGCAGTTGGTTTGTAGCAGGTTGGTTTAGAGACACCAGCACTATCAACAGCTTTTTCATTGACAATTTCCATTTTCAGACTGACATCCATTGCATCATTATTCATAAATACAGCCAAAAGGTCATCAACAATCTTCACTCTGTGGACAGATACATATTGTATGTTGTCAATCAAATTTGGTGGCACAGGAAGTTCCCTGTTTGCCTAAAATACAAAAAAGAGAAAAAAAAATACTTGAAATTACTTGAGACATAATATTGTACTGGTTTGTACACATTGCCAAATATGTGACTATAAATTTTGATTGGAATTTTACTCTGTTCATAAGTAATAATATTTTTAATATATTCTTGGGGCATTTTTGGGTGTCACGACCAAAGTCTCTTTTGACATGTCCATCCCAATAGGCATACTTACATTTTCCTGACATGAAAAATACTGTTGTAAGTTGTATGGTTTTTTTTCTGTTATATTGTAGCAGAATATCAAATTTAATGCCATTATAATAGCTATTTACTTTACTTGTTCTTCTGTTTTATTCCACAAATGCAAAAATATTTCATCATTTATTTTCTTCAGAAAGATGAATGAGAGAAAAATCTGAATTAACAACCAAACTAGACACAAGGGGAAAAGTTTTGAGGAAATTTTAAATTGTATCCAAAACTACTTTGGAGTGCGTTTTGCAACAAATTTTTCCTTTAAACTAGAGCAGCAATAGCATTATTTTCCATTAAATTTAGATTTGATGCCAGTCTGAATAGATTACATGTAAGGCCTTTTTTGAGTACAATTAATGTAATTACTTCTAATACTTTTTACTGCCCCAGCAGAAACCTTGAGTCTTTTCTTTTTACATATGTTTTATCAAATCTAATGTGTACCAATCAAATACATTACTTGTATATACCTAAAAAAAAGTTACCATTATCAAACAAACATGTTTTAATATTTCAAAATGAGCCTCTCCTAATATCGGCCATGGTCTGAATAGTAAATTAGGTTATTAAAATATTTCACAATTTACCTCAGGCAGATCCTCCACATGGTCCTGTCGATTCACTACCACAATGTCATCATCTGTCTCGTCTGTGTAATCACCTGGTGTCCACTCCACGGTGTCATCCATTTCAAGAGAAGTAGAGTAGTTGTGTTCCTGTACAAATCCAGTAACAGCTTGTGTATTGGAACCTTCTGTCAAATCGATTGAGGATTCCCGCCCAGGATTAGTTAGGGTTGAATGATTATATCCTTTTTGCGTTTCAGCAACATGGTGTTGATCAAGTATCTTCTGTCTTTTGGGGACTGGCAGCACACTATTGAATATCTACAATAAAAAGAAAAAGAGTGAAAATTTGTGTTTGTGACATTTTACAAATACAATGTAGCCACTTTTAAAATGTGTAATTGTTAATATAATATATAAGTAAAAGTCTGACTGCTGAACAGCAAGCAATAAATGTGTTTTCCTCACCACTTCCCTGACATCACTGTCAGCTGATGCGGCATGGAGATCTTCTTCCTCACTGATATCACTAAATGTTTCAGAATCTTTATCATTCTTTTCTGAAGCTCCAGACGATGAGTTGTATGCACTTTCCTTGGAACATAGATAAAATCTAAGCAAGTTGAGTTTGGTTTGTTCATACATCTCTGCAACTGTGACACCAGAAGGAATAGGATTTCTTTTGAAATCAGAAAGTGAAAATGAAAAATCTTCAACAGGACCTTTGTTAGATATTCCATCTGGAAAAAAAGAGTCCTTTTGCCAACTCCACAATTTCTCCCATGGTTGTTGTCTTCTCAAGTGACAAATGTCGAGTACCACCACCGCGTCTTGTCCTAACTTCATTATGAGTAAAGTTAAGCTATCCTACTTCTACTTTCCTTGTTGTCTTCACCCATGGAGTCTTCTCAGTTGTATTTTTTGGTTTTTCACTGTCCATATGTCTTTGTGTTGCAGTTCTTGATTTATTTTTCCTTGATCCCATTTTCTCTTTCAGCCTCTGTAGAAGTTCTTTTTTGGTAGAAGTTGTAGAAGTTGTGTTTTGGCGGCAGAAGAAAAGTGTTGCTACCCTGTCACCATATGAGGGGAGATAATGGGCCATCTGCTCATCTGTCATAATTGATAGGACAGCCTTATCAACCTGCAAATGTAGAAGTACTGCATTGATTATGTGGGCAGAAAAAAATATATACACATATACAACATTGCGTATGTGACATTACCAAACCATAATTTTCAGAAGTGGCACAGCTCACATTGTTGGCTGTGGTATAACAACAAAAACACCCAATGAATCAAAACATTAAAAAAAAAAAAAAAAAGGGGTCAGCAACATTTTGCTTTAAAAGAGCCCATTTTCCCCCAAAAGTGCAACATTCAAGTGTGAAGAACTACAACGAACTTTCATTTCAGTCCTTCCATTCTAATGTATCGCTGCTTCGCGAGTCAAGATTTTGTTTTGTCTTTATCACATGTCCCACCAAGTGACATCATCTTTAAATAGAGAGGGAGCTACAAGAGCAAACCTAAACCAGGTCTAAACATAGACTAAAACAAGACTAAATCCCTGTACATCAACACTAAAACATGACTAAAACAGGAAGTAAGCAACGTCTAAAGCAAGAGTAAACCAGGGCTAAACAGTGAGAGAGCTACACAAGCGCAGATCAAAACTAGGACTAATCCGAGACCAAGACTAAAATGAGCTACACCTGGACGAAAGAGTCAGGGAGCCGCAGGTCTAAAAAGCCAATTTAGTATTGCTAGTAATAGTAATAACCTTTGTAGAGGAATTCTAGAACCCTTCCACTAATTGTTATTAGATGTTTTGTAAGCATTTCTATTTTTCAGGCTACAAAGATTGTCAAGAAAGACTAATGCATTTTACACAACATATTGTACTCAATATTTATGTTTTTGAATTAGTGCGGTGCGTAAGACATTAATTAACATGTCACCCGATTGTATCAATGTAAACATGCAGATAACACATTCGCCCTAAGGCCGATACGACAAGTACACATGACAAAATATAGGGAAGAAAACACATATCCCAAAACACTCAGACAATAACTTCCTACAGTAATATTGAAAAATGTAGGTATAAAACAGCTAGCATTCATTCAAATGCCATGTTCGACATTTGCATTAGCAATGGTAATTGAAGCTAGCGTTTACAAACACTTGTGAAGTGCTATATTGTGATTCACAACGACTCAAAATGATTTACTTGCAAAGGAAACATTGACCCACCTTGTCTGTCTGCATGCGTAGAATATCTCCATTCGGGATCTTTCTAGAGAGCAGAAAACGTGCCAAATCGTCCTCCATGGTTATTGATGTCCGCGCGTCATCTAATGTTATTGGAGACTTTGTCTCAGGATCTCGCGTTATTACTTTCTCGGAATTCCGAGAAATTTTTTTTTACCTCCACTTTTTTTTTTTTTTTTTTTACTTTGTCCCTTACGGGGCTCAGTAGTGCACTCCTCATCACTGGGTGAAAATAAATGAAAAACCATTGAAGTCAAACGAACCCTTGACAAATATATATATATATATATATATATATATATATATATATATATATATATATATATATCTTCTGGATCTCCTGGATCTTATATATATATATATAAGATCCAGGCCATTAACACCTATGCCCTGCCAGTAATCAGATACCCAGCTGGGATAATATCCTGGCCACTGGAAGAGATACAAGCCACTGATATCAAGACAAGGAAACTCCTTACCATGCATGGAGGGTTCCACCCCATGTCCAGTGTCCTGAGGTGTACACTAAGCGAAAGGAAGGGGGCCGAGGGCTAGTAAGTGTCAGAACTACTGTCCAGGAGGAAACGGCGAACCTCCAGGAATACATCAAGAAAATGGCCCCCAATGACCAACTGCTAAGTGAATGCCTCAGGCAACAAAAGCCCAGTAAGGTCGAGGAACCAGAGGGGCTATCATGGAGGGACAAACCCTTGCATGGCGTGTACCATCGACAAATTGAGGAAGTGGCTGATGTGGAAAAGACATACCAGTGGCTGGAAAAGGCTGGACTAAAGGACAGCACAGAGGCGCTACTCATGGCTGCACAAGAACAAGCCCTGAACACCAGAGCAATAGAGGCCGGGGTCTACCACATCAGACAGGACCCCAGGTGTAGGCTGTGTAGAGAAGCCCCTGAAACAGTCCAGCACATCACAGCAGGGTGTAAGATGCTGGCAGGCAAGGCATACATGGAGAGGCATAACCAGGTAGCGGGCATACTGTACAGGAACATCTGTAAAGAGTATGGACTGGAGGTCCCAGGGTCAAGATGGGAGAACCCCCCAAAGGTGACAGAGAACAAACAGGCCAAGATCCTGTGGGACTTCCAGATCCAGACTGACAAGATGGTGATGGCCAATCAGCCTGACATCGTGGTGGTGGATAAACATGAGAAGACAGTGGTGGTGATAGATGTAGCAGTCCCCAGTGATAGCAACATCAGAAAGAAAGAACATGAGAAGCTTGAGAAATACCAAGGGCTGAAAGAGGAGTTAGAGAAAATGTGGAGTGTGAAGGCAACGGTGGTACCAGTAGTGATCGGAGCATTAGGGGCAGTGACCCCCAAGCTGGGAAAATGGCTCCAGCAGATACCAGGAACAACATCAGAGATCTCTGTACAAAAGAGTGCATTGCTAGGAACAGCTAAGATCCTGCGCAGAACCCTCAGGCTCCCAGGCCTCTGGTAGAGGACCCGAGTCTGAAGGAGACGCCGCCCACGTGGGGCGAGAGCAGGGCTCTACAGTGCGCCCATTTCACTCGCATTTGCGAGCAAATATTTCAGCGTGCGAACGAGGAAAACAAAACAGTCGCACATGTGCGAGTGCTTCTTGCAGCACACAGACCTGAGGAGCTAATTATGGCAAGCCAAAGTGTTCACATAGCCACGCGTTGTCTTTATTATATCACGCGTTACAGGACACGTTCTGGTACGCGCACTGGTGCACGCAATGGCACGCGTTACGGAACGTGTGCTAGAACGCGTGCCATTGCGCGTGCTGGACCGCGTTGCCGAACGCGTGGTGGCGTGTCAGAACGCGTGCTAGAACGCGTAATGTAACGCGTGATATAAACACAACGCGCGGCTATGTGAACACTTTGGCTTGCCATAGGAACGAGAACGATGGAACAAGAGCGCGTCCTGTAACGCGTGATAGCGCGCCAGTGCGCGTGCTAGAACACATTCTGTAACGCGTGATATAATAAAGACAACGCGTGGCTATGTGAACACTTTGGCTTGCCATAGCTAATGAAAATCTACTAGAAATGAATTAAAACTGTGTGAACAGCTCCGCATAGTCGAGACGAACACGGCACATATTGAAAGGATTAACCCTTTAACTCCTGATGCGTCAGCGCTGACACGTTCTGAGTGGATGGTTTAGTTTAAAAATTCAGACAAATTCAAGTGTTTTTTAACTGTTATTTTACTGAGAATTTTGTTCATGGAACTGATGTACAGGTGTCGAAAAGCAAGTGATTAAGAAAAAGAAAAAGCCCAAACTAAAACTAGTGGAACCAAATTACAACACTAGTTATTTATTCCTTTTTTTTTTTTTTTTACTTCATTTTGGGTTTTATGGGTTTTTGTTTTTTGCCCTTTTTTCCACGTTATTTCTTATTTTGTGAATATATATTAGTTTCTGTTGATGTTGCTTATTTTGTTTATTTTTCAGTTTTTTTATTTTATTATTTTTCTTTAATTGTGTTCGGTTAGTGTCTTAGTTTGTTCATGTTACATATTATTTTGTTGGTTTATTATTCATTTTTGTTCATTTTACTGATCACTTTGACTGTTTTTTGTTCATTGTGTTGCTTATTTTATCTTATTTTATTTTTTACATTGTCTCAGTCTCAGGAGTTAAAGGGTTAATCATTCTAAAATGTATCTAATAACAAGGCAGCCAATACAACGTTCTAAAATGTATCAAAGGACAAAGCATCCCATAATACAAAGTTATGTTATGGTCTGCTCTAAATTAACACAAATGACAGCAGTCATACAGCAGTCATTCAAGAATGTTGGTATCTGTGCGCAAGTACTGCACTGTAAATAAATAAACATTTAAAACTAAAACGGACTTGTGCCCCTATTTTTTTTGTGTGCTCCTAAATTTTTTAACTTATGGGCACGTGTGCTCCTGGAAAAAAAAGTTAGTGTAGAGCCCTGGGCGAGAGGAACATTTATATATATATATATAAGTATTTATTATTTAAGTATGAACAACTGGCTGCTGTTACAGCTGTATTACTGTCGATTTGTTCCAGCAGACTAGCAAAGTATATTTTTTTAATTTTATTTTGCGTTAACTAGCTGTTGTTATAAATCTGTCAACTTTCAGAGCAGACTGTAATAACCAAATATTTACTTTGAGCAAATGGTTGGTTCTCAACATTTGTTTCCAGGGTGCAATTTGTCTTTGTGTGACCCTGGCAAATAGTATTCCTGAGTCCCAGGCACAACTAATAATGTTATAATGCACTATAAGCGCAGATTCAACATTGTTATCTGTATTGTCACTGGAGTGGGGCTGTTGTGGCATGGCGGCAGGGGGGGTCCTGCCGCCGTGTGCCACACAGGTGCTGTGGCCCTCGGCTTGGTGCCCAGGTAGGAAGTTGGCCCTTTATGAAATCTAATTGGGGAACCCTGGTCTACCTCATTGGATTTCTGTCGACATTAATAACTTAAGGCCGTTTTATTGTTTAAGCTGACGTTCCTTGCCACGATCACGATCACGATCGGTCTCAATCAGTTTTGAGACCATTATTGAAAACTCTCATGGAGAGATCTTATTTACAATTTAATTTGCAAATGGAGGCTGTGTCCTATTTTGTGTTTGTTGTTAGTGTGTTAGAAGTTTTAATTACATTAAATGTTTTTTACACTCCTGTGAAATTTCTGAAAGAATCAGTGTGCTGAAAGTCAGTGTTAAAATAAAACAGTTTTGCAAACGGCATATGGTATGCTTAGTGAGTGATTTGAATTAGTATCAGCATTAATAAACTTTATTAAATAATAATCATTTATCTAATACTTATATAATAAATAATTTCTTCCAATGATGGGTAATTAAATTTGACAGTACAAATATACAGTCAGCAGTCATGTAGCACACACACACGCACACACATGCATGCACACACACACACGCACACACACACACGCACACACACACACACACACACCCATATTGATCATCCTGTCATGTCAGTGGTGAATAGCACTTGAGAACATCAGACATCACAATTTGGTAAGCTGATGCATTTTTGGTCATTGAGGAGTAATAACCCCCCCCCCTCCCTAATCAGAATGGTGGGGCCGGGGGGTGTTAGCTGGCGTCTTCGCCCCCCCCAGTTTCACAAACCTATCTGCGCCCCTGAAAAATAGTGTTAAAAATGGCTAGTGGTATAGGGTAGTGTCAGTCTCCATTCATTCTGCAGTCCAAAATCAAGCACCCCAAGTGGAAAAAGAATGAACTGCAACCAAACATATCCCAGAAATGTGGGACCCTGTGGTGTGATATACAAACTATCTGTATCATCAGATTTAGAATTTTAAAAGCCATTAAATAATTAACCCTTTGTGGGACTTACTAAGGAAATTCATTAAAAAGAATGACCTTTGGTTTTAAGTGTATTAAAGAGGTTGTGATTATACTGTATGTTCTAAAGTTCCGATAAAAAACGCAATGAAAAAGTAAATAAATTATATATATTCAAAATTACACAAAATTATTCACACCCCTGCCATTTTTGGTGACTTTTTGTTTTTATCATAAAAAATAATGAGTTTTATCCAGTTTCTTTCTGACCTGTATGTGAAACACAAGTGAAGGAAAAACAAAAAATGATATTTGGAGAAAAAATATTTCAGGAGTATTTTATTAGTGGATTTCTTCTTTAAAATTATCCATACTTGCAGGTGTTTTTCTGCTAGTGGCACTGAGAACCTCATCGAGATCCAGGGCATCAAGAAAAAGAAAAATTATATCAACATCCTGGATGACAACATGAAAGTGTCTGCAGAGAAACTCTAGATTTGTCCTGATTGGATATCCCAGAAGGACATTAACCCCAAGTAGACCACCAAGGTAGTGCAGTAGTGGTTCAAGGACATGACCCAGTCCAAGTCCTGAGCTAAACCATCTAGAGAACCAGACCAGAGTGATGATAGAATATCCAAAAGGACCCAGCTGGGGGCTTTGGTTCAGGAATAGTGGACCAGAGCCCTACAGAAGACAACAGACAGACTGTGGTCACTTAGACGAACCATTGTCCAAAACAAAAAATACTGTGTTGACTATTAAGAAAAGTCATTGGACTGAGTAAACCTAGGGTATGAATAATCATGAAGATGGTGGTTTTTGGAAATCCATATATATATATATATATATATCCATGTACAATTCTCCATGAAGCGCTTCCGCAAATTACCGCAAGATGTCGCCTCTTCCATTTTCTCTCACGCGCCCGTTTACTATCTGCCATGCTGTCACGTGACTCACCTGACAGGGGACAGCATGGCGGACATGCATGTGGAGCCTCAAAACAAATCGCATCGATTGACTAGCTAACCCCGCCGGGAAAAACACCAATTCTGCGCGTGAGGTCGGGGCGGCGGTGCCCGGAACACAGTGCAGGATGGACGGGGAGAACAAACTCCAGTTCCCGTCTCTGCCCGTGACAAAGGAGGAGCTTCTGGTGAGTGCGGTATCCAACATGTCCACTGAGGCTAACGTGAACTAGCTTCTACCACAGCCCCATTGTCCGACAGCGAACAACCCCCCTGCGGGGAAAAAACCCACAAGTGTAGCTTTGCGCGTGATCTCCAGATGGATGTCTGTGGAACATTTTTTGTCGATATCGTTCAGTTTTCTTAGTTAACTGCCTGTATGATGTACGTTCATTGGATCAACAAAACAGGGTATGCTAGCATCCAGACTACAGCCACGTATGTGCATAAAGTCAGTTAAGCTAGTGTCCGTCTTTCTCTCCTTTGCCTGGAGGCTGAAATACCTACGACAGCTGTTATATCCTTAAACGAGAAAGTGATTCCACCTCTAACTCTTCCCTAAACTCTGTTTAACAGGACTGGGCTTATCCAATGAGGAGAGAAATGCAGGTATGTATGAACTTTGAAGGGTCATGTTTCACGTCACCACGTCCTCCTTTTATGTTCGACTCAAACAATTCGTGTCATTACTTCAATTTCTCACTTAATTTTAACTTTTGAAACAACGGGGGAAAACAGATAGTTTAAATAGATACAGACTCGCATACAGTGTACTATTCTATACAGTGACGTACCATTTTTGACATCATTATTGCACATACTTAACCGCATTTTGCATATTTGCAAATTTTGTCACTTGTACATATCCTATTTCTTATATTCCTTGTTTATATTGTATACTGTTGTTATTACTACAAATTAAGCTTCTCATTTATTGTCCACTTTGCTGCTGTAACTATAAACTAATAAAGTCTTATTACATTTGACACCTGAGACTGATGTGCAAAAAAGTGCATAAGGTTATAGATTAGGTGCTTTATAAAAACGGAAATACATATTTCATCTGTGAATCTGGGTGTTTTTGATTTGTTTATTTTGAGCATTCAGAGTACATGCAAGTCAAAAAGAAAAAACTAAATAAATGTACACCCAAAAAGAAGTGGGAAGAAGGAAACACCCCATTCTCATCAATAACTTGACATATTTAAGTATTTAATGCACACCCCTGTCCTTCGACTTCAAGCCAGAACAAATTAACTAAATAGGCCTAAACTCATTTAGAACAGTGTTTACATTTTGGAGACAAAATGTGAGTGAAATATACACTGCCTGTCCAAAAAAGTCACACATGCAATATTTCACTGCATTACTTTTGGATTTCATTACAAGAGACTGATACTCAATTGAACTAAGCTAATAGTTCAGATACTTCCATGGGTTCAGATCCTTCCATATTAACTTCAGTGGTTAATAATATTTCAGGTAGAACAAGTTATTTAATCTAACTGATGCAGTAAGGGTCTTCTCATGTCTGTAATGTCTAACAGATTAGGAACCACCAGGATTGATCAGGGTCATCAGGCATGTGGCAGAATACTTCAGGGACCATGAGACATAATTTTCACACAAAAATTTGCCTCCAAAAAGTCCAGATTCTAATGTGGGATGATGAAGAGTTGATGCAGCGGTCTGATCATCATTAAAAATAAAAAATGAATGCAACTATGGATAGGGGAAAACGTATAAAAAAAAAAACCTGACTCCTGTTCTCAAAACTAAAGGTGGTGCAGTCAAATACTGCATGTGTAGCTTTTTTGGGAAGGGCAGTGTATAAACAATGTACCTTCCTACATTCAACAACTATTTTACATTACAATAATTACATGCCAACAATGATAAGAATAAAACTACCACACCAATAATGTTAAAGAACAGGACAGCAGACGATAAAGGACAAACACAGACCAATCAAGCGAGGAAAAGCAAACAAACATTAACATTATAAGAATATTGATGGAATATCAGCATTAAGACCCTCTGTCTTTATACTATAACCACATTATATATTTGTAGAAGAGTTTAAATCTGTGGTTATTTTGGCATTGCTCATTTGAATGTCCAGTCTGTTCCAAAGTTTATGTCCACACAGACACACAAATGTTTACATTACATACATGTGTTATTGTCTCTGTCACACATCGTCACCTTAGCACTTACAGTGCAGAGTTCAACTTGTTCAGTGAAATTGGAAATTCTTACCAGACTGACAGATTTGACAGACTTTTTTGTCAACAATACTTCAACTAAACTGTACACTATTTGAGAAACATTGCTTCCTGTGTGTGTTAGTAATGTTCTCGTTCTGTATCTTGTTTGCAGGAGATATTACCAGGACTGTTTTTAGGTCCTTATTCTGCTGCAATGAAAAGCAAGGTAAGTAATGCACTTCAACCCATGTAAGTTGGTATTGTTTAGACATATATGACTGCATATATTAAACCGTGCCTCTTGTTTTTCCAGCTGCCAATTCTTGAAACACAGGGGATAACACACATTGTGTGTGTCCGCCAAGACATCGAAGCCAATTTTATCAAGCCCAATTTCCCTCATACATTTAGGTGAGTCCTGTGTGACCACATACGAAGTACAGTGATGTTTGTCCTGCATTCATGTATATATGCACAGTCTTTTAAAGGTGCCCTGCGCAACATTTGCTATATGTGATATATGTGTACAGTATTGTGATAACGATAATATTACATTATTTCCTGTTCAGCTAAACCAATTTCATCTACCAAGGTAAATGTTCCTCAACAATGTTAAAATGAGCCAATTGTTTGTATGAGTCAATTATTTATAATTTAAGACAAAATACTGTTCTACTGTAATCAACTGTAGACCTTCAACTTTAAACTTTAAAGTGTAAACATTCAACTGTAGGCTTTCAGACACAAGCCTAGTCAAATATTTAGTCATTTTATTCACATATATCAGTGTATAAATGACATGAATATATTTAATGAAAACAAAAGTACCAGAGTTACACCATTTATCTCAGACCTTTAATAAAACTATATTCAGTTGTTTGTCCGGTTTAGTAAATGCTGCATATAAAAATAAAATCTGTAAATATAAGTACTCAACCCTTGACCAAAGATGTGTTGTGAAAATATTCCCATCTTTTCAACATAAATAACTGAAGTGTCATTCAGCAGCAGCAGCAGTACTAATACTGCAGTATTTATGTGATAATTAAAGTGCCATTCAGTAGCAGCTGTAAGTATTACTGCAGTATTTATGTCATAACTAAAGTGTTATTCAGCAGCAGCAGTAATATTACTGCAGTATTTATGTTATAATGACGGAAAACCACTCTGGTGGTTTATCAACACACTTGAGTTTGTGTTTGTGTTTGTCACACACCATGTGTGTGTGTTTGTGTTTCAGACACTCATGGTGTGTGAAACACAAAGTTTATGGTGAAAAGAAGAAAATAAATTATTACACATCTTTGGGATATGATTATTGCACACTGTGTTATCGCGATTTTGATGTATTGTGCAGCCTGATTATGTATCTCCTCTGTCTGCTATCACCAATACGGGGAGGTATTAGGCCAATTAGAAAAGTTGGTTAGTGTGATGTTGGTGCCTGATCTCATTAGTATTCATGAGTTTACCCGGATGAGACCACACCCACAGAATTCATCTAGCTTAGTGACACTTTTCCTATACAGCAAGGGTGGCTGAAAATCAGTGTTCTTGTGCACTATGCTCAAACAGAATTTCAATAATGCACATGTTGCCCAACAACCCAGAGTTGAGGACCAAATGGTTTCAGTTTATTTTTTGGAACATTGGTACAACACTGCAATTCAAAATTAACAGTGTTCCTCACATTTTGAAGAGAATGACTTCATCAACTTTGGTTAGTTGACAATAAAGTTGCTGTTGAAGCCTGGAGCAGTACTATCATGTCAGTCTACTGAAAAGCCAGGTTCTCTTTGGCTAGCTGTTAGCTAATCACAGTCAAGCAGATAAGCATGTTGAATATTTGTGAGAACTGGTGTAACTTGAGCTGAGTCTTCCAGCAGACTTTCTATTAGAGTTCTATTAGAATGGCTTGAAACTTCATAACAGGGGTATTTTTTCCGTCAAAAAATCCATGGTAGAACTTGAGGTATTACCACAAAGTAATTAAATATGGGTGGAAGGGCACCATTAACATGCATGACACTCATTCATTATGCTAACTTTCTGTTTACAGATACCTTGTGTTAGATATTGCTGACAATCCAGTGGAAAATATAATAAGATTTTTCCCTACGGTGAGTTGAAAAGTGCTTTCCTGACACACTTGTGATGCCCAGAAAGAATCACTTTATTTATTTAGCTTTAAATACTTTGTTTTCTCAACAGACTAAAGAATTTATTGATAGCTGCTTAGCAACAGGAGGTAAGGATGCCTACAAATAACCTACCAAAAATGACATAGAACAGTCCTTTTAAGACTATCATTTGTCTCACTCATTCAGGAAAGGTACTGGTGCACGGTAATGCAGGGATATCAAGAAGGTAAGATTTAAAAAAAATAATAATAATAATAAAATGTACTTCTATTGACAATGTAATTGTTTATTATCATCATTACAGAATTTCTACCAAAAAATTATCCGTTTATTTATTTGTCTATTATGTCTATTATTTGTGTGCTTATGGCTGATGTTACAATATGGTTAGAAAATTAAAACTGGATTTTTTTTCCCCCCTCATATTTCAGTGCTGCCTTAGTGATTGCATACCTTATGGAAACATTTGGCATGAAATACAGGTAATTCTGTTTGGATTCATCCTGAATAAATCTGCTTTATCTTGATCGATCAAACAAAATAAGCCTCACCTTACATGGGTGTGTTCACCTGGATGCATCTAAGCTTCAACATTGGACGGCTGTGGCTCAATTAGTGAAGCAGGTTGTCCAATGGCCAATGAGGTTGGTAGTTAAAAACTTGGCTCATACTGTCCACATGTCAGTGTCCTTGGGAAAGACACTGAACCTAAAGTTGCTCCAAGTTGGGGTTTGTGTGTGTGTGTGTGTCAGTCAGAGGTGATCGAAGTACTCACATTCTGTACTGCAGTACAAGTACAGCTACTGGTGTGGAAAAATTCTAAAGTACTAAAGTAAAAAATTAGACCTTCTCAATTGTAATAAAGTAAAACTGCCATGAATGAAATAATACTTATTTAACCATGAAAAATCATAAAAGTTAAAATACCGAAAAATAAAGCCTTTAAAAGTGAGTCAGTGTAGATGATGTTTTTGGTCAAGTCATCAAGTCTCAGTTTTGTGGGTATGGACAGGAAACTTTGGAAAATCACCATTATGAGATTTTTAAAGGTGTCATTCCGCTGAAAACCATTTTTCCACACTCCTTTTGGAATCTGTTGGGTCACCCCGAGTTACCAACACATGCTGCCTTTGAAAGTGGTTTGTCATCTCCACTGGCTGCATACCGCATTCACAGAAAACAACAAGAGGAACGAGGGACCCAGAAAAAGCCGGTCTATCTGACGTCAGATGGACTTTAGCGTCACCCACGTGGGTTTAAACCTGTCCCCCATTGCAGCGAATCTGAAGTAGCATTAGCATCTACAAGAGAAGACCGCACCACAGTAGCTGCACAAACTTGAAAAAAAATGGTGGAGCAAACTGGTTCATGCGCTCTCTGTGGAAATAAGGCCTGTTTTTTTTCCTGCACGTTTTCAAAATATGCAACAGCACGAAACCTAGCTGGATGTTACCCTGATAAGGTAAACACACACAGAGGGAGAGGGAGGAGTGTTCCTTCACGCATTCTGAGCCAATCAGAGACACCTCGTCACATGCATCAGTAAACTGTTGTTCAACCTCAACTCATTTTTCTATCATGCAAAAATGGCTTGAAACAAAGCAATCCAGAGGGTTTTTTTTTTAAAATGGAACCAACACACAATGTATTCAATAACATGGAGAACACAGTAATATTAATGAAATAACGATTGAATGACTCCTTTAAAAAAACATAAATATGAGATTTTAAAATGCATAATTATGATGTAAAAAGTCAAAATGGTGAGATAAAATATCAAAAGTATGTGATTAATAGTCATAAATATGGGATAAGAAATGCATTATTATGAGAAAAAGAGTCAAAATTCTGAGATAAGTCATTGTTATGAGATAAAAAGTCAAAATTTCTCTCCACGGATTTTCCCTCTGAAAATAATTATTTTGTCACATCTGTTTAGTTTGAAAAAGTAATGGGTTTATTCCAAGTATGTGAAGAGTATGAAGTGCATATATTTATATAAATGTAAGGAGTATAAACTAGTGCAGAGCCCATAGAAAATGTGATTGTTTGCTACTAATGTGTTGTGGAAGGGGGTGAAATAAGTTGAAAGCAGCAGAAAGAAAGATTATAATAATTAGTTGGGACTGTTTTGGAAGTGTGTACTGGAATCCATGAGTATGATAATGCTAATGGTGTAAATTGTTATTGCTGGTGAAATTAGTAAAACAAAGTTTCAGGTGGGGCAGACAGACTACCACTGTAGTGGTTTGTGGCATGCTAATGCAGGCAACACCAATCAACACCGAGAAAGATATATTATGGCTGTGAAGTGAGCCACCTGTCACTCATCCGACACTCAAATATCACTGTCTATTTTCCAGACACGGATTCTGAAAAGCAGGAAATCTGCGTCCACCTACTAAACTACAGCTAACAACAAACAAACCAAAGAAGAAAAGGGTCTAAAAGTAAATTGATAAAGTTGAATGGTGGATGAGCCAGATAGTAGTGTAACCTACAGTCATTAAGATTGGTGAAATGTTAAGTTGAAGGTGAATCAACTTACTTTCAGTAAATTACGGACTTTGTTTTGCTCATGCGAATAATAGTCTTGATCGCAACCAGACTTGCCGACCACCACCAAGTGGTCTGCTTTGGAAGTCACGTTAGATATTTGTCCACATTGGTTGCAATGCATTTATCCCCGCCTTTCTCAAAGATTACAAAAAAATGCAGCAGCATACACCATCAAGAATGAGGGCAATTATTCAGTCAGTGCAAATACCACAACACATATCACATGCAAATAGGTCCAAATGTTAATATCCCAATTACTGAATTTGTAGAAGCCTACAAAAAAGGAATATTAAAAGTATTTATGGATGTGTTGTCACTTCCTAATTGCAAGAAAAGCATAAAAACCACCGCAACTTTTACTGCAACTGTTTGGAAAAGGTAATCAGGCATTTATTACGGCAACAATGACATAAATGTCTGAATTCCTGGGGGGACTGAAGTTGTTAGCGGCGTGTACCACAGTTGTGTTGTTGTTACAGAGACCTTGTGAAACCTCCTGAAGTTAATGCAGCTTCTTTGTTTCCCGTCTTACATTATTGGACAAACTGATTAATCCAGGTATGTCTGACCATTAACTGAGGTCAGACACAACTTCAAGAAGTAGTGGAGCTGTGCAAAGAGCCCATTAGTTGACATTGGTAATGCACTACGGCGCAAAATTAAGCCTTTGTTTTTGCTTTGTTGTTCTTGACGATAAGGCAGAACAGAAGTGTGAGGATATAAATGATAGGAGTGAACTTACGACTCCATGGGAATGGGATGCAGATGAGAGTTAATTTGCAGCTGTCAGTCAGGTGGCGGGACTTAGGCAATGTGCATGGCAATGCTCAGAGGGGCAAAGTTAGAAAGAGCAATGACAATAGTTTCATATCTTTGTTGTTGGATGTTATAATGGCATGAAACTTTGCACTGCAATCCGCCATAGTACTGAAAAGACACCCTCCAAATTTTGGATCATTTGGTCGAGTTGTGCAGGTGTTGGGCATTCCTCAGACAAACAGGGCACACTATAGAAAGAGATTTGTTGCATTTATGGATAAGGAGTATATATATAGATATAAGGAGTATAGAGTACAGAAATTTATATAAATGTAAAGAATATAAAGTACAGATACCAAAAAAAATCTACTTAAGTCCAGTAACAAAGTACTTATACTTAATTACTTTCCAGCTCTGGTGTGAATGGGTGAATGTGAGGCCTATGTAAAGTGCCTTGAAAGTGGAAAAGGACTCCAGAAAATTTTTTTTAAAAAATGTGGATATTGACAAGTGGAACAAATATTTTCACTGAGCATACAATTATCTGAAAATTGTATGCTCAATGACAATTTTTTTATATTTTATCTATTTTCATCTACCAACAATGAAATGATGACTATGTCATTGTTGGTAGATGAAAATATGTACTTCAATAGGGAATATTTAACATCCATGCAGTAGATTTGTAGATTCATAATAGCTACTATTTATGGAGGCTCATCTCACTGTGTTGGAGGCTTTAGTTTCAGATCTAGTACTACTTCATTTTCATATATATGTATGTGTTTTTGCCTTTTTGGTTTTATCTGTTTAATTTATAAGGACTAAGTAAGATTATTTTTGTTTCATTGCATTTCTCTACAGGGATGCATTCAGCCACGTCCAGGAGAGGAGGTTCTGTATCAACCCCAACGTGGGTTTTGTTCATCAACTACAGGTACGACTTGACCCTTAATATTTTAACATGTAAATAACTGCTTTGGTTAGACTGCTTTGGCAAAGAAGAGGAAACATGTGTTATAAATGGGACAATCGGAAAAAAACACTCAAAAAATGCATTCTTTACAAATTTACTCAAAGCTGAAACTACAACCACTGAAGATGTTCTCAATAACAAGTGACATAATGTGAATTAAGAATATTTGATGATTAAAAAATAATAATTTAGGTACAATTAATATTCCAAAAACAAGTTATTAAGTCAGCACTTTTCAACATATTTCTACAGAAAAAATTCACTGGTCCAATAACTATTTCCAAAACATATAATCTGTTGAATCTTCAATAGTTAAGTAAAAACATGAATATAAAACTCATTCTCATTCCTCAACACTGTTTACGGTGTTGTTTCTTTGATCGATTGTGGTTAAAAACCACAGAATATTTTATTGGACATGCTTTTGTTTACATAGCAACCGCGGCATTGGGGTCTGAAAACACAAAAATCTTCAACTAGAGATAAGATCGGGCCTAAAAAATCTAGCCCGACTCGACCCAGGCCTGCAGGTATTAAAGCCCAACCTAGCCCGAGCCCGACCAATTAACTTGATTTGCAGACCCGAGCCCGAACCAAACATGAAATTTAAATTTATCCCATAGTATTTTTGGCAGAAAAAAAACAAGATTTTTTAAGATTAAAATAATCTACATATTTTTATCATCATAATAAATGCACTTACACAACAAAATAATGCTGGAACACAGAATAAGAGGCCAGACAATCAGAGTGAAAGAGAGATCTTGATGCGCACTTGCTTAATTACGCGGAGAAAGCCCGACCCGACCCGAACGTCATGATTGACATTTTAGGCCCGACCCGAATTTCGGGCCGGGCCGGGTCAGGCTCGGGCGAAAGATCTTACCTCTACTTCAGACTCATTCCAGAGTGGGGAGTTTTGAAGACAAGCCAGGTTGTGTCTCCATCTAAACGGCAAGAAACGCAGAACATGTTGACGTGCCTTACAGCTTTATATCACACTCAATGCACCAAGCTGCTAAAACTACAAACATGTCAGACTACCTGCATCCCGTGGATCTTCAAGCTGCTCTAACAGCTGCAGTAAAATGGAAACGATTTCAAGAAATCATTTAATTGCGATTTTCATGGCAGTTATTGCAATTTTGATTTCATTTACAATTTTCTTCAAATCAAGTTTCAGTCGTCGGCAACATTTGTAAATGTTACAGCAGGCATGTCCAAACTATTCCACAAAGGGCCAGTGTGGCTGCAGATTTTTGTTCCAACCAACCAAGAGTTCACAGTTTGACCAATCAACTCTCTGAAGACTGAGATCAGTTGATTAATTGGGTCCAGTCTGGTGTGCTGCTGCTTGGTTGGAACAAAAACCTGCAGCCACACCGGCCCTTTGTGGAATAGTTTGGACATGCCTGTGTTACAGAAGCTGATATGATCAATACGATTTGAACAATAAATGCCATGAGTTACTGACAGATGAAGTAAAAAAAAGTGGAGGAAAAAGGAGAAAGAAAAAGAAAACCAAAAATAAAGGTAAAGGGGAGGAAAAAAGGAAGAAAAAATAAAAAATGAAGAGAAAAAGGGGAACACAACAAAAGGGGGGAAAACGAAGAGAGGAGGTGGAAACAAAAGGACAGAAAAAGAAAGCATAAAAGTAGAGAAACAGGGGGAAGTAATAACAGTTAAAAAAGAAAGGAGAGAAAAAATAAGCAATAAATAAATAGTTACTATTTATTAGTTTAACTATTATACTACTATTTATTTTCTAATTATAATTAAAGAAGATTTTCTTTTACATTTGTTTTCATTTAACAAAAAATAAATAAATCAGTCAGGCTCCAAATATTGTCTTAGAAACGTCCACAGTGTGTACCGCTCATCGAATAAGGATGATGGGGGAAGATATATAAAAAATCAATTTGGGTCAATTACTAGTAAAATAGTTAATGAAACAAAGTTAGGAGAGCTGCAAAAAATACAGCTTTGACCATCCTGAAATCATGATGTCTGAAATCACAATTTTCAATCTAAAATGATAGATTGTTCAGCCCTAACATTCACACAATAAAATAGATCTCCACAGTTAAAGTACAACATATCAAACACAGGTAGCACTAGGCTGATTAAACCAGAATATTTAGTGCACCATCACTTTCCCTCCATAGAAATATGAGACATACTCCATACAATTTAGATTGAATTCATCGGTTCGTGTTTTTGACAGACGTAAGAACAGCCAATTATAGTTAAGCAGTGCCACACTGAACCAATCCTGATAGAGCCATGTCAGGTTAGGTTGAGTCACACAGCACAGGTGTGAGAGTAGCCGTAGCACACGTGCTAATGTTTGAGCGGAAACAGCGAATACAGACACTTCTACGCCAAAGTATGACAGGAGTCGTCTGAGTAATTGTACAGAATTTATACCGTATTTTCTGCACTATAAGGCACACTAGACTATAAGGCGTATTAAGTGAAATCAAAATCATGAGATAAAAAGTCTAAATTCTGAGATTAAAAAATCAAAACTATGAGATAAAAAGTCCAAATATATGAGATTGAAAATTCATGTATAAAGTGTTCTGGATTATAAGGCGCACTGTCATTTTTGGAGAAAATTAAAGTCTTAAGTGTGCCTTACAGTCTGGAAAATACGGTACTCATACCACAGCCCAACACAGATGGGTGTACAGTTACCTATGGTAGCCTGGGATGACTACCCAATCAAATTTCACCCTCTGTTGCGTCTTCATATAAACAAAGATTTCCACCTGAAAACTCATCTAAACTTTGATGAAAAACTGAAGACGAGACGCCACTTTTGTGCCTTGTGTTTTCATCATCACCGTATAATTTCCAGTGTCTATTTATCAGTAATTCAGCTGCAAAATATGCTGATGAAACTGTCCTCAAGTGGTCTTATTTTTTATTGCCCTTTTACAAAGAGTTGTAAAGTAGTAAATATTTCAGTGTCCACAGAATGCTCCAACACATTCAATCACATTCACATGTTTTACTTGTGATGCTGCAAACATAATGTTGGTGTCTGTAAAACACTTACATCATCTCTTCAGTCTGTGCAAAATATGACTTATTTGATCAGATTTTTAACAACGCAACTCATTGTGAATAAAAGAAGAAAAAAAACATCTGCATAAAAGCATTTATCCCAAGTAGGGTTCAAGATTTTGCAGACTTTGAATGTAATTTAATGGATGAGAAGGAGGAGTATAATTTGCTGTTATTCTACGCAGGTTTATGATGTGTTATTGAGAACTTGGGTTGCAACTAAGGACTATTTTAAATTGACTAGTCACCAACTATTGAAACGATTAGTCGAGTAGTCGGGTAATTCTTAATTTTTTCTTAAATTTAGCATGAAGTAGATTTAATTATGTAGCAAATAATATTAAACACAAGAAAGATTAGTGCAATGAAAACTACGTTTTATTGAAGATCTAAAACCAGTTAGTCACAATGCTGGGTGTGCATGTCTGCAGGAAGGGTTCCATGCAACCCTTTCTGACCATGAAATGGGCCTTAAATGTCAGACCCGAACTGGCCCGGGTCTGATAAAAATGATGTCCAAACCCACCGGGTCCCATCAGGTTGGGTCAAATATTCCCAGCTCTAGTCCACTCTCTTCTTCAGACTGCTTGCATTTAAAAATAGGCACAGTCTGACATAATGCTCAAGCTCTCTTTTATAATGAAAATACTTGACTTGAATCATACCGAGGCGAGTCAGACATTTCATTCAACTGCCCGACATGCTTTCTCTTTCGTACATCACCAAGGCACTGCTTGCTGCTTTACAATCCTCTCCAGTAGACTTTTTATTGACCGTATCCAGGCTAAAATGCTCCCAAACTTTAGAAGTTTTGGTACTAGTACCTGTATGTTACTGCCCACAGACACTGATACTGTTGCGCATGAGCGATTCTCAACAAAGATTATAATCAAGTGAGATGTCTCACTCTGTTGGAAAAATGTGACAGTAGTCGACAATGGAATTCATTGTCAACTATTTCTATTATCGATTTTAATCGACAACATCGACTAATCGTTGCAGCCCTATTGAGAACTAAATTAGCTTCTAATGCAGTTTTGTTCATATAATAGATTTGATTCAAAATTTTTATCTTTGCAGCAAATATTAATGCTTTGACATAATAGCATGAATGTTGAAGCTATATTTATGGAGGTCTGTGACAGTTAATTTAATGAAAATAACTATTGTAGACTTGATTAAAGACAAGGATGCACAGATCCAGAATATGTGGGCTGATGCCAGATAGTGACGCCATTTTCTGTTTATTTTATTTTTCTTATTTTGCCCTTTTTGTGCAACTCTTTATTAAAATAATAAGTGAACTTCATGTGTTCAGGTACTCATCACAGTATCTTTAAACAAAATCAATCAATCAGTCATCAATGACCATTTGAATTTAAGTTGATCTAGTTTATGGTTTTATTTTTTGTTTTTTTGTTGCTTCAAGTTGAGGACAAATCGCCATGACAGTCAGAGAAAAATGTAAATGTAAGTCGTAGACACCCGCAGGAACACTGTGAAAGAACATGATGCTAAGAATGGACAGTCAGTGAGTGAAACGAGTGATAATAAAATGAAATGTGTACCTGCGTAATCTTGCTCCACTAATGTATTGTTTTATTTCCCCCTAGGAATATGAAGCGATTTACTTGGCTAAATTGACCATTAAAATGATGTCACCAATGCAGTTGGGCAGGTCTTTCTTACAGGCCGGGATGCCAGGTTTGTAATCCTGCACAGCCTCAGCCTTCTGTCTACTGTAGATTTACTGACACATTAGCAGGGTGCACATTTTAGCCCATGTACATGTAGAACCCTTAAATCATGTTTGTTTGAATCAAACAGGATTTGGTAATCCGTAATACAAATGGGGAAGGTTTTTATATTTTCCCTGAGACAGAGCAATGCATTTTTGCCCTCTCTAGGGGACAAGTTTTACAGCTTTACAAAAATAAATAAAGTCCACTGTAAAGGTTCCATTAGAAAATGTAAAAGGTATATGAAAGAAATTGTTACACCCTGGATTTTCAATTGAGATGATTTTTTATTGATTCATTCATTTTCTGAGCCTGTTTTATGGTCACTGGGGTCATGGAGGTCACTGGAGCCTATCCCAGCTGCTTATGGGCAAAAGCATGGTTCATATAGAAACAATTATGTAAAAAAGCCAAAACTTTTATTCTGCTGCTCTAAGCAGGGGTCTCAAGCATGCGGCCCAGAACCCAATGTGGCCCCTGGGATGAATTTACAAAGGTCAATAATTCTACAATCAAGGCTGTGTAATTTATTTTAGTTCAGGTTCCATATACACACCAATATTATCTACAGTCAAAGAACAGCATAATAACCTACAAAAAATAATAAATCCATATTTTCTTCTGGTTTTGATGTGAAAAACATTTGACATTATGCCGACAATGACAACTTCAAATTTTTATCTTTGTTTTAGTTTACAAAATAACATGAAAATATGGAAATATTGACATTTACAAATTAGAATGTAAGAATAAAATGTGAAAAACCTGAACAAGTATGAAATGTCTCAAGAAAGTTAACTACAATTGTAAGCATTTTTTGCTTCGTGTAAAAATTGTATGTTGAAGCCAAACATTGTTAAAATTGCAGCTATTTTTACAAGGAAATGTGAGGGTTTTTTCATTTTTTGTATAGTTTGTAAAATAAAATATTTTTATAATTTAATGGGGATGGACAAATACAAATGTTTGCAGTTATTATTTACATCACAATCACATGAGGCTGAATGTGGAAAGAAAATTAGTTTGAGAAGCCTGGTCCAGAGGATATGGCTGATCAAACATTGGTTACTACATTAGGTGTTTCCATATCAACTTATTTTGAAAAGACACATGTAGGTGACACACAACACTCAACAAAGTGCCCCTATAAATATTTAAGATTCTTTACATTTGTCTCCATGTCTTTGACAGGAAGTCAGAAACGGAGTCTGGAGGAGGATGAGGATTTTGGAGCCATGCAGGTCACAGCAGCACAGAATGGATGAGCTTTACTGATATTTAGCCATGTGGCGCAGTGCACTCAATATTTTTTTTCCTTTTTTTTACATTTTTAATGGGATTAAAAATGTAAATATTTGAACTTTTTCTAAAGGGGAAGGGGTGAGGGTGGGAGGGGTACGACTCATGTCTGAGACATGCAGTTCTGATGGGGAATGGGTGAATTTGATAACTTTTTTTTTTCTTCAAGCTGTATGCACTGACGGGAGATTTTTTGCAGTTTTATAGTATTTAAAGCATTTTGCATTTGCAGCGGGACAGTATTGCAATAATGCACTTTTGATACTTGAATAGATGACCAGAAGGGGGCGCTGGCAAAAGGGAAAGTAGCCAGGACGTCGCCCAGTGGAAGACATGAGAACAGATAGCTAATGCCTTTATTTTCAGAGTAATAGGACTATGGACTAATATCAGGCTTAATGTGGAATAATAAGGAATGAAAAAAATAACAACTTAATGCTTAATAAAAAAAAAAGTCTGACTGAATCCTGTTCAGCTCTTGTTTGTTTGTTTGTTTTTTTACATACATTACTGTTGTTCCCCATGACCTTTAAACTTTCTCCAGTCAGAGGGGGAAGAAACTAAGTAAAAGTACTTCATTACTGTACTTAAGTGCAGTTTTTAGGTATCTGTACTACTAGAGTACTTTTACTCCCTATATTTTGTATAAATATCTGTACGTTATGCTCTACATTTATATAAATATCTAATTTATACTCTTTACATTTATATAAATGTCTGTACTTTACATTCTCAGAATAGACTCATTACTTTTTCAAACTAACCAGATGTGACAAAATTATTAATTTCAGAGGGAAAATCAGTGGAGAGAAATTGTGACCATCTTAAAATTCTAACTCATAATGCATTTTTTAATCTCATAACTTTTTAAGCTTTATGTCCATACCCAGTAAACCAATTACCATGACCCAATAAAACGCATCATCTACACACTAAGTCACTTTTAAAGGATTTTTTTTTTCTTAACTTTTATGATTTTCCTGCTTAAGTATTTCATCCATGGCAAAAAAAAAAAAGATGCAGTTTTACTTTTTACTTTATTACAGTTGATAAGTTTTTGTTTTTTTTACTTCAGTAAAGGAGTTGAATCAGTTTTACCATATTTTTTTTTCCACACCAGTAGCTGTACTTCTACTGCAGTACAGAATGGGAGTACTTGGACCACCTTTGCCTGTATTTGGTAAAAGTAGAACATTCATGACAGATGCCTGTTAAAACTCCTAAATCAGGAGTGTGCACGACCTGATTTATATGTATATGTAAATGGTCTGCACGTATATACCGCTTTTCTACCTTCATGGTGCTCAAAGTGCTTTACATTAGCCTTACACTCACACACACACACTCATACACCAGTAGGTTTCTAAGGTTCTGTCAGTCCTACTGGGAGACTAATTCAGGGTTCAGTGTCTTGTCCAAGGACACTTCAACATGTGGACAGCCGGGGCCGGGATGCGAACCAACGACCTCTTATGAGCTACTGGAAAGAAAAGAGCTGTTACTCTCTGATGTGGCACAAATCTTACCAGAAAACAGGCAAGGAAAGCTGATGGATAGAATATTTTATTTGACTTTTAGATATCTGAAAATAAATTACATTAAATATGATCCCCTGTTCACCAGAAATAACAGCATAATTAAAACTCAGTTTTACAACAATGACTTCTATCCTTGGCCTGTGAGAAATTTCCTTCTGTTAGGATTGAGATGTGAGTTCATACTGACCAAATACAAAACCTTTTGAACTGTTGTACAAAAAAAAAAGATAAAAAAAAATGCAACCCAGAAAAGCCCAAAGATCTTGACAGAACAAACTCATCAGTTTTAAAGAAAAGCAGCTTTTCTTTGGTGATTTGCCTCTGATGATCTCTTTAAGACAAAGTATGACTTAAGCGTTCATGGCTGTGGCCTTGTCTACTATTACTAATTCATTTCAGATATTAGAGCAGGGGTCTCAAACATACGGCCCATAGGATGAGGAGCATAATAACCTGTTAAATGACTCCATATTTTCTTCTCAGTTTTTTCTTTGCTTATAAATGACAACTTCAATTTTTGTCATTGTTTTACTGCAAAAAATATTAAAATACAAAATTTACATTTACAAACCATCCTGTAATAATAAAATGTGAATCACCTGAAATGTCTAAAGAAAATTAGACAATTTGAACCATTTTCTGCTTCTGTTACTAAGAGTTTAGTGTAGGGCTGATCCATAATAAAACACATGGACTAATGATGCATTTAGACAGAATATTGTTAAAAGTGACTCTTTCCTTATGAAATTTACTTTTTTTTGCATTTGAAAATAAGTCTTTTCAAGTGCATATTGGTTTCTGTTTAGTACATGCATACAGGTTTCTGTTTAGTTTTTTTACACTAAAACAATGGGGGAAAAATGTGTCATTTTCATTATGTATAGGTTATGTTTTCATTTTACTGGTCCAGCCCATTGGAGATCAAATCAAGGTGAATGTGGAAAATGAGTTTGAGACCCCTGTATCAGAGCATAAATTGATACATCATGGTTTTCCAAGCTCATGTGTTCACTGTACACAGCTACAGATATAAAATGTATTGTGTCAGTGCAAAAGCAAAGGTTACAAAATAAGACATCACATTTTCTCTAGGTGTTGTTCCTTCTCTTTAGATCAAAGGGGAACAGAAACTGTTCGAGCGCCACCCTGTTGAGGTAGCCGTGGTTACCAGAGAGGGCACAAGTCAACTGTTTGATTGAAAGGAGGGCTTCTTCAATGTACATTTGTCAAAACAACTCATCCTCAAGAAGTTCTCATATTTACAGGTGAAAGAATGTGAGGTTTATGCACCCCCAAAAAACAGGGACTTTACGCTGCTTTGTCCTCAGTCAAATAATCTGCATTGCATGTAGGTCTCATCTGAAGCTTTGTAGCCAAACTTCTGGTAGAAAGCCACATTTCTGGGTGCACATTCCAGTGTGATTTTGTAGCAATCAAGTTTTTTGCTGAGTAGAAGAAGAGTTGAAACTAACCTGCAAGGAGTGAAAAGAGGAGAAAATATTTTTACAGGATAATTCCTATTCTAGAATTTTTTTAATGACTTAACACTTTAAGCTTCCACTCAGTGTCCCCTAAATGTCTTAATAATAAAGTCAACTGAACGCTGTTCTTGAACCATTATGATTGTTCGTTGTTTGCTTATATTACAATTAAAACATATGAAGATGAAAACTTGTATATTGGAGGTGGGTCCTATATATATATATATATATATATATATATATATATATATATATATATATATATATATATATATATATATATATATATATATATATTCTTTCTTTCTTTCTTTCTGAAAGAACATGAGAAGCTTGAGAAATACCAAGGGCTGAAAGAGGAGTTAGAGAAAATGTGGAGTGTGAAGGCAACAGTGGTACCAGTAGTGATTGGAGCATTAGGGGCAGTGACCCCCAAGCTGGGAGAATGGCTCCAGCAGATACCAGGAACAACATCAGAGATCTCTGTACAAAAGAGTGCATTGCTAGGAACAGCTAAGATCCTGCGCAGAACCCTCAGGCTCCCAGGCCTCTGGTAGAGGACCCGAGCCTGAAGGAGACACCGCCCACGTGGGGCGAGAGGAACATTTTTTTTTTTTATATATATATATATATATATATATATTTTTTTTTTTTTTTTTTTTTTTTTTTTTTTTTTCTTTCTGTTTTTTCCTGCTTAAATAAGTATTATTTCATCCATAGGGGAAAAAATTCAGTTTTACTTTATTATAGTTGAAAAGTTATACTTCTTTACTTTTACTTCAGTAAAGGAGTTGAATCAGTACCTGTACCAGAGTATTTTTTCACACCAGTATCTATACTTCTACTTAAGTACAGAATTTGAGTACTTTGACCACCTCTGATAAAAAGTAATTTCAACCAATCAAACTGTATTGCTATAGCACTTTTCATACACGGTGCATGTCACACAAAGTGTTTCACCCCCCCATTATCCCGCAGTTAGGAACAGTTAAAAGATTTTAAAAATTAAAAAGAATGAAATAAATAAGTCATAAAAAAATAAAAGCAAACACAAAACAGCAGAATGAAATAACATTAAAAGTAAAAATGTAATTAAAAGCCAAGTTAAAAAGGAAATCTGAACACTGGCAACAGACCTCAGACCCTCAGGTTGACTTCCATCATTTTGGGAAATTGAATGAGACCTCTCTGTGTGTTTTGGTGCAAACTCTACGAACAACTAAAAGCTTTTTAGTACCTGAGGGCACCAGAGGGCTCACATGTTAAAGGCAGATCCAATAAATAAACAGGGCCACAACCATTAAGACTTAAAAACCAGCAAAAATGACAATGACAATAAAGGAAGTCTAAGTCTAAGTCTAAAAAACGCCTTAAATTTGATCCACTGTTTGAACAAATGAGTGATTGTTCTGCTGTGTTTATTTCATCTGAATGTGTCTTATATCAGCCTGTTGTTAAACTACACTGTGTGGGCTGTATACTGTGGAGCTGGCAGGTACAGGTTGTTTTCTTACATTTGTGAGCAACTACTTCTGTCCCATATGTGGAGCACTGGAAGCTTAAAGGATTAAAACATCTTCAGATTTGAGAGAAAAAGGCAGCTCATTTAAAATATGAAAACATGCATTAAAACAGTATGACCTTGTGTCTGGCATACACAAGCCTACTCACAGTTTCCCCAGTTGCTTTCCTCTGCACACATCACTGACCACGACCTCCTCCACTCGGCCTCTCTGCAAATAACACAGTGTAGCTCTTTACTCCATAGCACCATATTACCCAAGTGTAACAGATTTACATTTATCTTTTTAATTTGAACATTTTAACTGCTGTAGTATAATTTTATTTTATTTTTTAAAAGGGAAGACAAATGAACTTAGGCTGCGTTCAGACTGCAGGCAAATGTGGATAAAATCCGATTTTTTTGCCCACGTGTGAACTGTATCCAATCTGTTAGAGATACTGCACCCCAAGGTCAAATTGAGTGTCTCCCCATAGTCCCCAGACTTGAATAAGTGTGTGGAAGAATTTTCCTGGTGACTCAGCCATTATCCGAATATATCTGCACTGATATATCTGTTTGGCGGCGTAGCTGCAGTCTGCTGGAGCCACCCAAAGATGTCGGTCAAAGTGAATTAATGCGCTGGGTTTGACTTGGTCAAATCAGTTTGGCAACTATTTTCCTGTGCGGAAGAACACAGCCGACACACACACCTGCAGCAATGGAATGTCTGGGGAAACTCCCTCCCACTGGTGTGTGCGTCGACTGTGTCCTTCCGCACTGGAAACTAGTTGCCAAACTGATTTGACCAAGTTAAGCCCAGCGCATTGAGTTCCACCGTCATTTACACTCGATGTGAATGTACTGCACATGGAAAGTAATTGGGAAAAAAAAAATCTAGTCAATTAATTAACTTTGGCTGAAATCTTTGGGTGGCTCCAGCAGACTGCACCGACACGGCCAAACCAAGCTGTGGTCAGTGCAGATATAATCAGACAATGGCTGAGTCGCCAGGAAAATGCTTACACACATTTATTCAACTCTAGGGACAGTTAAAGACAGTTTCAGCAATACAAATCCAGCACAGTCTAAATGTCCAGGTCATTTCTTCAAACTTTTTCATTCAAATGTCACAATTCTACATTCCAGGAGGAGGAGCGGTGGGCAAAAGTATTTACTTCCATAAACGGCGTGTGCCTGTGTGGTCATGTAATCTGTCCAGACCTCTTTTGTGCATGCAGGTTATTTCATGGTCATATTCAGTTCATATTCAAAACTAACAGAAATCACATTTAACATGTAAGATGAAAAAACACACAGAGAAAAAAAAAAGGCCTTCCCCCAAAACCTTAAACTGTGCATTAAGAGCTACTGTCTGAACACAGCCTAAGTTAATAATGATCCATCTTTCAAATAAATACCTCTATCAGATAACCAAATGAAATCTAACTATAAGGAAGTTGAATTCATTCACATATTTCGTTTTTGGTATTGTAATGTACCTTAGCACAGGAATGGATGAATTTATGCTCTGTTATCAATGTTGCTGTAGCAACAATTTGTCCTAGAGTTGTGTCCTCCACCACTACAACATAGTAGTCGCCCGTTTTCTTCATGTGTTCAAATTTTTCTGAAATGCAAAAAGCAAACATATTGACATGTTTGATCCTATTTACATTTAAATGGTAAATGTTCTGTACTTCTACAGTTGTTGTCTACCTTCATGGTGCTCAAAGCGCTTTACATCAGCCTCACATTCACACACATCAGTAGGTTTCTAAGGTTCTGCCAGACCAACTGGCAGACTAATTTAGGGTTCAGTGTCTTTGCCCAAGCGCCAACCCTTCAGTCAATGGACAACCTGCTCTACCAAATAAGCCACAGCCACCCTTTAAATGTTTTTAAGGCTTTTGTGCTATAGCTTCTGATCTCTGTAAAGATGCAAAGGCATGAAATCCAACATTTAGAAAGCAGTGTGACACTATATTCCTAACAGTGATGTGCGGGCTGACCTGAAGTGACCGATCATTGAAAGATATTTTTAATGATATTCAAGTTGCGATCGGTCAGGTCGTTTAAGATGAACATTAAAATAACCTGGTAAATAATAATAATGGATTTACATAGTGCCTTTTTGACACAGTGACCCATTATTCTTTCACTCTCACATGCACCCTCTGGTGGTGGTAAACGACATACATAGCCATAGCTGCCCTGGGGCAGACTGACAGAAGCGTGGCGTTTCACACTACACCCCTCTGACCACCACCAAACATTCATACACCAGTGTCAGTGACACTGGAGGCAAGGAGGGTGAAATGTCTTGCCCAAGGACACAACAGACCGACTAGGACAGAGTGGGATTCAAGTCACCAACTCTTCAGTTCCTGGACGAGCCACTCTACCAACAGAGCCACGGCTGTCCCAAATACACTTTATTAATGGAATTTCCGTGAAGGTGACGTACAATGTCGGAAGTAGCCTACGGTATGGAGGGGGTAAGAGAAAAAGTCGAGTTGGGAGAGTAGAAGCTCCAGAAACATACAAACAAAAAAAAATAAGGTTTGGGACACATTCACTGAGATTTTTAAAGATGATGAGCAGCTCCCAGTGTTTGCTTTTCCGTGGAAACCAGGTTCAAATGGCTCTTTGGATATTACAGGTTGTCGACCACGGGTTTAGATGCTGCGCGTTGATAACTTTTAAATGATGAAGCAGGACAAACATATTTTCTCAACATATTAACTTACAAGCAATGACATCAAATTTTAACACAGAAATTAATGCAGGTATGTGAGTAAGGTAATTTAATGTTCATAAAGACCATTGACTACTTTTTTAAAATGCGGGTCAGGTCAATCCTTTTCAAATATATTTCTTGCGGTCCGAATTGCAGGCAGGCTTGTTAAAAAAGTGGTTGGTCGCAGGTCGTTTATACATCAACCCGCGCATCACTAATTCCTAATAATTCAAAATTTTGTAGAGACAACCATTTTCTATTGAGTCAAATTGACATTCCTTTTAAGTACTACCTACTTGTAAATTGCTCTGGTGTGACATCACCAGTCTGGGTGAGTTGAGATAAAACCTTGAAATATCCTGCAAAATAAAAGCAAAGTCAAATCTTATCAATATATGCCAACAACAAAAAACATTACTTATGTTAAAACATCCTGTATCTATATTATACTTTTCTAAAAATAAAAATAGAAGTTTTGCCCAAGTCTTTTACATATTTACCCCGGTTGAAGTCTGCTGTGCAGAGCGGCCTGAGCACCAGACCCTCACCAGGGCTGGAGGGGGAGATGGGAGGAGAGAAAGAAACACTGTTGTTACCCCAGTCCAGCTCCTGAAGCAGAGATGGGTCAAAGAGAGGAGTCTCGTCCAGCAGCATTCCACAAACTCTACTTTAGAAACACAGAGGGAGAGAGAGACAAGTAAATCGAGACACATAATGAACACACACACCCATATACAAAAACGCTGTCAGTTTGGTTCATGATACATGCATTGGAAAACAGATGACGCTGGCATACTCCCCGCCTCTTCTGGAAATATATTTGTTCTTAGTCACAGAGAACTTTGACCTGGCAAATGTACCAATTTATTAGTTGGAAAGATGTAACTTGAAAATGTAAAAACTCATATGATTCACATAACATAGCCACTCCTATGTTTATAAAGTACATTTCAATGCATTACTGAGAGACACAACTACCCTAAATTCATTTGTGATTTTCTCCAGAGGACATAATCCAGCCGGATCCAGTTCAGGATTTGTAATGTGAAACCAGCCCAACCCATGTGAACCCATTCATAAACTCCTGGCCAAGAGGTAACATGACTAGAGCTGTGGGTTATGTTTTCTGCTCTACTCATGTTCAATTTACATAGATCGCCGCCATTTAATCGGCACAACAGGACTTCTGATTTCCATGGCACCAAAGTACTATTACTTCCCGGTATAGACTAAACATAAGGCTTGGTTCCATATCAGTCAAAATAAATTATAATATTACAGTGCGTTATAATGAGCTGTCCACTTTGTCAAATTCACAAATACTATTACAATTTGTCACTACTACGTCATAGAACCTTAACAAGTAAAATAAATAAATAAAACTCCCTGCTTTCTGTCAACGGGTTACACAAGGCTACACTTAATTCAATCCAGGCACAGTAATGGAGCCCTTGTCTCACATATTAAACTTCCGCACGGATCTGCTGCCGTACTAATCTGCTAGCCACAGAGCTAACCTACTTACCGGTAAACACCCAGGAGAGAGCAAAAGGTCTAGTTGAATCCCGCACCCAGGTTCTATACACTGACAATTGTTCTTGTTTCACTATGAACCAGGACTACATCATTAGCACTTATCTCACAGCATGGGTGTCCTATGGCTCCCTGGGCTCTATCTGAAAGGAACCCTTCCGTATGACGTGGCGCAGACGCAGGACGTTCGGGGCGCAACACGATGACGTCACCGAGAGACTATTTAATTTTCCTAAAAATACCAAACGAACGAAAGAATGACTTCTCATTTTTTCATTATTCGAACATGTAAAAAACAAAATAAGTAAAACATACACAGCGTTTAGGCAGAATTTAAAGTGAAAACTCTTTAGCATCCTAGGTAATTATACCTTGTTCAAAAGGGTGTAGGATGAAGTATCTATCCCTACCCCCTTGTATTAGTCAGAGCACGTATATACAATCAACAGAAGAAAAAGAAAATAAAGTGTATCAGAAAAAAGGGAAACTTGCGCCTTGTTAAATATTCATATTTCCATTTCTGTGTGATTTATAATAATAATAATAATAATAATCATCATCATCATCATCATCATCATCATCATCATCATCATCATCATCATCATCATCATCATCATCATCATCATCATCATCATCATCATTTTTGTAATGATTTGCAGGTTTTCATTACTTCACTGCAGTTGTTCCACTGATTGATACATTGATACAATGCACTTTTGAGTTAGTCTGTCCAGTTTGTTTTTTGATCATATAAATTCCCCTTAGATTGTGTTTGTTTTCCCTCACTTGAAACAACCTTTGGATACCTTGTGGTAACTGGTTTTTATTTGCGTTGTGCATTATTTTAATTGTTTTAAGGCTGACCAAATCCTTACATTTTAATGGCTTTAATTTGATGAAGAGTGGGTTTTGATGGTTCTCTTGTAGGTGATTTTATTTACAATCCTTATTGCTCTTTTTTGAAGTCTGGATATGATTTCTATGTTTGTTTTGTATGTCTTCCCCCACCCTTCCACACAGTAGGTGATGTATGGGAGAATGAAAGAACAGTACAATGTGTATAGTAATGACTGGTTTACAAGACATTTGACTTTGTTTAATATTCCAATTGATTTAGCTATTTTTACATTAAATGTACTATATATGTGACTTCCAGGATAATTTACTATCAATTATGACTCCAAGAAATTTTATTTTATTTATTCTTTCAATTTCTGTTATTTATCATTCATTTCTTTTGTGACTTATTTGTCTGCTTTCCAAATATTGTGAATTTGGTTTTTGCTTAAATTTAATGTGAGTTTATTTGAGTCAAACCAACTCTTCAGAATTAATCTGCCACTGTGTCCATAACTTGTTCCAAATTATCCCCACAGCGAAGCAAGTTGGTGTCATCTGCAAATAAAATTATTTTAAGTGTAGTTGAGACCTCACACATATTGAACACATAAAGAATGAACAACTGTCCTGGAAGGGGACATGTCATTACTTCTCTGTGCATCCACTTTACTCTGAGCTGTCACAAACCCACAATGTAGCAAATAATAGAAAGACTGTGTCTATTCCCTGTGTAGTTAATAATAAACCCTGTATAGTTAAAAATAAACCTAATATTAAAAAACCTATAGGAGTGAGATCAAATAATTTAATAAAAATTGTTTTAAGTAATAATCAGATTAAAAGAACACCTAACAATTTTATCCAATGTGGACTGATCAATATTAGATCTATTTCTTCCAAATGTTTGTTAATAAACGATCTAATTAGTGATTGCAAAATTGATATTTTAGCTCTGACTGAAACCTGGCTGCAGCAGGATGAATATGTCACATTTAAATGAATCCACGCCACCAACACATGTGAACTATCACACAGCCAGAACCAATGGCCGTGGTGGAGGAGTGGCAGTAATATCCCACTCCAGTTTAGGTCTTAGCCCTAAAATTAATCATAAAACTAATCCCACTTACCACTCCTTTGAAAGTCTAGTTTTATCCATCACTTTCCCCAACTGCAGAAACCAAAAACCAGTCCTTTTTGTCATAGTCTACCGCCCTCCTGGCCCTTTTCACAGTTTTTATTAGAAGTCTCTGACTTTCTATCCAGTGTAGTGTTGAACTGGGATAGGATTATAATAGTTGGTGATTTTAACATACATGTCGATAACAACGCTGACTCTCTTAGTAATGCATTTAGTGACCTACTAGGCGGATTAGGCTTTATCCAAAATGTTAATAAACCAACCCACATTCACAGACATACTCTCGATCTGATCTTAACACTTGGTGTTGAAATTAATGACCTCGTCATTTTTCCCCATAATCCCATACTCTCAGATCACTTTTTAATGACCTTCCAGGTTTTGTTTGAGGATATTTCTACCTCAGTGATTAAAACGCAAATGAAAAGGATACTATGTGACCGTGCTGTCTCAAAGTACAAAGAGTTAATTCAGTCACTAATTGTGCCTGTGTCATGTGATTATGTAAAGGACACATTTAGTCCCAGTATAAGTGATGAGTTCGTCGATAGTACCATGCTCACACTACAAACTACGTTAGATATAGTTGCCCCCCTCAAGTTAAAAACTACTAAGGTTAGATTAACCTCCCCATGGTACAACGCTGACACTCGCTCCATTAAACAAGCAACACGTAAATTAGAGAGGCAATGGAGGCGATCCAACTTAGAAGATTCTCTCAATGCCTGGGAAAATAGCTTAATAAAGTATAAGCAAGCTTTGCGTACAGCCAAAACTAGATATTACTCATCCATAATAGAAGAAAACAAGAATAACCCTTGATTCCTGTTCAGTACTGTAGCCAGACTGACAAACAGCCACACCTCCGTGGAACCAGTTATTCCATCCACGCTCCATTCTGATGATATCCTGCAGTTCTTTAACAATAAAATATCAACTATTAGAGACAAAATAGACACATTTCTCCCAAACATTAGATCAGAAAAAGCAGCGGTTTCAAACCTAGGCCCTTTAATAAATCCCTCTGTAACACTAAATAATTTCACTACTGTAGACCAAACTGATGTCATATCTATTATCATGTCTTCCAAATCAGCCACCTGCCTCTTAGATCCAATCCCAACAAAACTCTTTAAAGAGATTCTGCCCCTAATTATTAGCACTGTCCTAAATATAATTAACACTTCATTAACTACTGGATATGTGCCGCAGTCATTTAAATATGCTGTTATTAAACCAATTCTGAAAAAGCCTATCCTAAATCCTGACATTTTAGCCAATTATAGGCCTATATCCAATTTGCCCTTCCTGTCAAAGGTTTTAGAACGAGTAATAGCTGTGCCAATTCCTGCAGGATAATAGTTTATTTGAACAGTTTCAGTCTGGCTTTCATGCCCATCATAGCACTGAAACGGCGTTAGTTAAAGTTACTAATGACTTATTATTAGCCGCTGACATCGGATTAATATAGGTCCTGGTGTTATTAGACCTTAGTGCAGCCTTTGACACCATTGACCACAGTATCTTAGTGCACAGATTAGAATGTGATATAGGTATTAGAGGAGCAGCCCTCTGCTGGTTTAAATCATATTTATCTAATCGCTACCAATTTGTTCACATCAACCAACAATCATCGCAGTCCTCCAGATTTAATTATGGTGTTCCTCAAGGGTCAGTCCTTGGGCCTATTTTGTTTACACTATATATGCTCCCTTTAGGTAACATCATTAGAAATCATGGCATTAATTTTCATTGTTATGCGGATGACACACAGCTATATTTATCGATTAAACCTGATCAGACCAGTCAAATAGATAAACTAAGTACTTGTGTACAAGACATAAAAATTTGGATGAGTGCCAATTATCTTTTATTGAACCCTGAAAAAACTGAAGTCGTTATAATTGGTCCCAAAAATGCGAGAGACTCCCTACCTGACCAGATAGTTACTCTGGACAACTTAAGTGTAACACCCAGTGCCACAGTTAAAAATGTAGGAGTTTTATTTGATCCAGATCTTTCATTCAAAATGCATATTAACCAAACTTGCAGAACAGCCTTCTTTCACCTGCGCAACATAGCCAAAATTAGGAACATTCTGTCTAAAACGACTGCAGAAAAATTAATTCATGCATTTGTTACATCACGATTAGATTATTGTAACTCCTTACTTGTAGCGTGTCCTAAATATTCCCTAAAAAGCTTGCAACTGGTTCAAAATGCAGCAGCAAGATTATTAACAGGATCAAATAGAAGAGAACACATCACCCCTGTGCTCCAAACCCTTCACTGGCTACCAGTTGAGTCTAGAATTAAATTTAAAATCCTCCTCCTTGCATATAAAGGAGTATGGGCCCCTCTTATCTTAAAGATGATCTGGTTCCGTACCAACCCAATAGAACCCTTCGTTCTCAGAATGCAGGTTTATTGAAAGTTCCTAGGGTTTCTAAAAGTACAGTAGGAGCTAGAGCCTTTAGTTATCAGGCCCCTGTCTTATGGAATCAGCTTCCCTTTAATATTAAAGATGCCGACACAGTCTCTCCATTTAAAATTGGGCTTAAAACATTCCTGTTTGAGAAAGCCTATGGTCAGGTTAGTTAAAAATGATGTGACTCATATATCATGTATACATGATGTATGAGTCACAGTTCAGTCTAGGCTGCCCTAGGAGTTAGAATGCTGGGGGAAGGACAGACACTGAGTTCTTTCTTCTCTTTCTCTCCCTCACACCTGTTTCTGTAATTTTTACAACCTATCTTTCATACCAAGTCTGTTCATGACTAGTCACCTGGTGTGCCCCCCCCCCCGGGGGGGAGTGGTGGCTCTCCTGACAGTGTCTGCACGGGAGCCAAGGACGACAGGATCTGCAGTATCTCGCCTGTGCCGACCTGTGACCACCGCCCCTGCCTGTCTGGACCAGCCCCCCTTCCTGCATTTATACATGGACATTCATCTATTAGCCTGTCCGTCCATGGGAGTAGATCTCTCCTTCAATGTGGTTCTCCTCAAGATTTCTTCTTTTTCCCACTGGGTTTTGAAGTTTTTTCTTGCTGAGAAGGATGGTCTAAGGACAGGGGATGCCTGGGACTTTTCATGTATTTCTGTAGTTGATTGTGTTTTTGTAAAGCCCTCTGAGACGACTTCGTTGTGATTTAGGGCTTTATAAATAAAATTGAATTGAATTGAATTGAATTACTAGTTATGGGACTAGTCATTACTAGTCCGGAATGGGACTAGTAATGACAAGGTCTTAAGGTTTATCAGTTTATTTCCTGGGTATAAAAGACACAAGCAGAAACAATACATCAAGCTGGGTTTTTTCTGTTTTGTGCAAAAAAAACAGGAAACAGATAATTTTTTGCTTGTTTTTTGGCCAAAGAAAAAAAAAGACAAGAGACATTTTGGGTTTTGTTTGGGGCTTTGACGCCTGACCACTGCTGTGCCCTTCACAATAAAAGTCCGTCTCTGGCAGGCATGGAAAACCAGAATGTCAGTGTGCAGTCCCTGCACTCATGCCAAATCAACGCAAGTCATGTACACATTACATGGTTTAAACAGAAGTAGTCTGTCTCTTGAATGAGAGGGGGGGGGGGTTATTGGCGATAAAACGCACAAGACAAGATAGATGAGGCAGGTGAAAGTAGGCATTTAAAATGAGCAGCAGGTTTTAATTGTGCCATCTATCATCCCTAAATGTCCAATTGATCCATATATGGATCTGGATTGGAGCAAGGATTCAAAGGTTTTGTCACAAAAAAAAATGTAAATGATACTTCTGATTTTGAAGTATTATTTCAAAATCTAAAGAGATTATTGTAATAAGTGTCTGTGTGTGTGTGTGTGTGTGTGTGTGTGTGTGTGTGTGTGTGTGTGTGTCTGTGTGCCCACAGAGATATATCATGCTATAACTCAATGAATACTTGAGATATCACCATGAAATTACATGGGCATATACATATAGCTAATACACATCACATGCAATGATCCATTTGAGTAAAGGTCAAAGTCGCATTTAGCAGAAAGGTCAAAATCACATTATCAGTTATAACTCACGAACAGAAGGTCACAGAACTTTCAGATTGGTACCAAATTATGCGGAATGAAGATTTCTACAATTCCCAATATGTTTTTTTTTTTTTTAGATTTTTTTAGATCTCTGGAGGTCAATGGTGATATGTTTTAAAATTTTCTTCCATAACAATGTTTATACATATCAAGCATAGACATATCACACTATAGCTTAATCAATACTGGATATATTATGATAATATTACACACACTGACACATATATACATATAATGAAATTATCAATATTGCGAAGGGTCAAAGGTCAAGGTTGCATTTAGCAGAAAGATTGGCACAAAATAGCGGCGAGATTAGGCATTCTCTAAATACTTGTCTTCTTTAGAAATTTCAGTTTGGTCATATTTGTTCAGGTTTTTTCCATTTTATTGTTACAGGATAGTTCATAGGTATAAATATTTTCCTAATTTAATGTTATTTTCTGCACTATAACAAAGACAGAAATTTAAAGTTGTCATTATTTATGAACACAATATAAATTATTTTCCCATCAAAATGAGAAGAAATTATGGAGTCATTCTTTTTGTAGGTTAGCATATGCTATTATGGTTGGAGATCATTGGTCTCCATGTGGAACCTGAACTGGAACTCAGGAACTGTCAAGCCTGTGGAACTGAATCAGTTCCTTGGCTGTGGGATTATTGCCCTTTACAAATTCATCCCAGGGGCCACATTGGAACCTTTGGAGGGCCGCACTTGGCCGCACTTGGCCCCTGGGTTTGAGACAGTGATTGTAACCTGAAGTAACAAGTATTCAGGGAATGCCTAATCTTGTCCCAATTTTGTGCCAATCTCAAGTTTCTATGACAACCCATTCTTGAATTAGAGCCAATAATGTGATTTTGACCTTTCCGCTAAATGCAACCTTGACCTTTGAGCCTTTTACCATCATTAGCTATATGTGCCCATGTAATTTCATGGCGATATCTGAAGTATTCATTGAGTTATAGCATATGTCTCTGCGGAGACACACACTGATTACAATAATCTCTCCCAATCAATATTGGGCAAGGTTTATAATAATCCCTGACTTCATACTACGGTATGCGACTGTGCAAATCGTAGGCGGAATCCGGGAAAAGTTCCACCTTAAGGATTGGAGAGGCAGCCTGTCAGTCAAACTAACTCCCCTGCCGACGTTCTTGATTCGAAAAATTCATTCTTAACAGCCTGCGACAGCCACAGTGGAATGAGTTTGCATTCGTTGCGTCGTTTAAATCCATACTAACATACTAGATTATTCAATTTTATTTATAAAGCCACAGACCCAGATTATGTACAGGTACTACTCAGAAAATTAAGAACATCGTGTAAAAATTCAGGTAACTCAACGTAAAAGGTGAAACCAATACATTTATAGACAAATAGTATGCAAATCAATATATTGCAAGCTTTCATTTGTTTTGATTTTGCTGATTATGTTTTACATCTTATTAAAACTTCCAACTCAAAAACTCAGAAAATGTGAGTTTTGCTTGAAAGTGAGTTTTCTGAAGCTATACATCCTAATCAGCAAAATCGAAACAAATGAAAGCTTGCAATATACTGATTTGCATACTATTTGTCTATATAATATGTACATTCCACCGTACATAAATGCAAGTACCTTTTCAGGATATTCCAATTGTCCGAGCATGTCTCTGAAACAGCTCAGCCAACCAGAGTTTGGCGAACTTTCCCGGATTCCGCCTACGATTTGCACAGTCGCCTACGGTACAGTAGGTGGCGGTATGCACCTTTAACCTTGGTTATATCCACCAGCTGTCATTTCCGGTCCGTCGATTTAACTTCCTGCCTCCTCTTTGGTAGACGCAATAAGGAGCTCGCTTGGTCTTGGAGTAACTTATATTTCTTCTTTTTCCTGTAAACTTGCTGTCGTGGACCGGGCGATCATGTCCAGTCGTGAAGCCCTGAACATGAAGCTGCCGCCGATCCAGTCTACGGCTGGAGCCGTTCCGGTCCGGAACGAGAAAGGTGACTATATTGCAGGCTAACGTTAAAGCTAATGCAGCGGTGCTAACTAATGCTAACATTCCCCGAGGTCGGTACAGTGCAACATATCCATAAACAAACTGCACCTAGCACCACCTGGGTCATTTGCTGTCTATTAGATTTGTGTGCATATAAATATAGCTGTATACAGTAAACTGCAGTGATACTTGACGAAGAACAAATAAACACATGAATTTTTACCTGGAAATGTCACCAAGGAAATACTGGTGACGTAATGTTTTCTTTATTCAAGTTTTTCCAACTGTGTTTATTACGCCATTCAAAAATAACCATAATCTGAGCCAAAAAAAACTATCTAGTTAAAACAGGATCATTCGTTTTAATGAAATCTAAATGTCTTAGTTCTTATTGGAAATATGTCTGATCTATAGCTTAGGTTCACAAAAACAAAAATGAGTTTTAATATACTTATTAATAAGAGAAACATTTGAATATCTGGAAGAAAGGCAGTGTTGATAGAATTTAAAATGAGAAACAGTAGTGTGTTTGACAATGGGTCAAATTGTGTGCTATAACATCTTTGCAGATATTTTTGTTTTCAGAATCGCATAAGTAACAACATAGTTGTAATTATCTAAAGGGTCATTCCATGTCAATTCACCCAATGGGTTTAACCCTACCCCCTCGGATTTTTCTGAAACTTTGTCCTAGGGGTAAGTCTGGCAGGAAAATATGATTCTCCAATTTGTATGTTGAACGGACAAACCGTTTCCGAGATATGGCCGCCAACATTCTGCCGATTTTAGCGATTTTTGACGATACCGCCATTATTCAAACTGCAATAACTTCTGAACTACTGGTCCAATTTTCATGAAATAGGTGTCATTCTGTCAATTTCAACATCTGACCACATATTCATGTAATGACCTTGAAATCAAATATTTGACCTTGTGGATCACGTGACATTGACATGAATTTTGGTCCATTTCATAGCCCTTCATAGTCTGCAAATAATATGAAAAAATCACAGGTGTAATATTTTTTGTTAGAGCTACAGGATAGTTTAAAAATACACTGACCTGAAATATATGTTAATATTGGACAAGTAAATAGTCATTATGTGAAAAGGTGATGCACACATCTATATTTGTTCCTCAGAATGTACATCCTAAAATATTTCAAAATTTAAATTACACAAAGAGTTAAAAATTTCATGTCAATAATGCTGCCGTCATGATGTTGAATTTTAAAATCTTTAACGCATTAAGGCTTATTTGGAAACACTGTGGCTTAAAATCAACTCGGAGTCAGGATGTAGTGTGGACATGATACAGATTATCTAAAAATGTGAGTATATATTTTTTATTCATCCTATAATAAATTGACAGTGAGGTGGCCACCCCACTCTTCTACTCATGTAACAGTGGAAATCTATGCATGTCTTTCCTTTGGATCCCCTCTTCAGAGTTCATCTGCAAAAACAAGCTTTCCTGTTGAAGTGGGGGGGGGGGTTCAAACCATGGGCATAATTGCGGGATATACACTGAAATTATAGTATTACTTGTACTAAAGGGTCTGAATTTCAAGATTTCTTCTTTTTCCCACTGGGTTTTGAAGTTTTTTCTTGCCGAGAAGGAGGGTCTAAGGACAGGGGATGCTTGGGACTTTTCATGTATCTCTGTAGTTGATTGTGTTTTTGTAAAGCCCTGTGAGACGACTTTGTTGTGATTTAGGGCTTTATAAATAAAATTGAATTGAATTGAATTTGATGGATTCTAGTTTTTTTTTACCGTTTATCTTCTTACTACATACTGGTAGTTTATCATACCTGATGGGGTCTCATCCAAACAAACAGTGCAGAGTTGACATCAGTTATGGCACATTCCTTTTGTGGTGGACTTAGCTGTTAGTCGTCATCAGCCATGTAGGATGACACTTCATTAAACCTGTCATAGTTTTCAGAAGACTCTGTGTTGTCTGATGTTAACTTCATGAGACACTCACAGCAGACCTTCTCACCAGGAACAATGGCCTCTAGGGGATTTTGAAGTCTGTCATAAAAATGTGATGTTATAACTCGTAGTGACTTTGTTCTAGATTTGGCAGTGAAATGTATTACAGCATTTCTTTTTCAGGATGGAAAACTGTAGAAGACATTCTTTCACATGGTGTAGACATATAAGTGTTAAGGTTTTGCTGATCAAACTTTCTACACATAAGAAGTTTAAGTTCTTCTACTGGAATAGTTGTTAGTGAAACTCCTCTAGTATGATGAAGATGATGACAACAATTCAGTTATTCTATCAAATATATTACATGTAAATTAGAATTGACAATATAAGTTTTCACTCCATGAATTTCAGGAAATACAATAGGATGTATATTCTGAGGAAGAAATATAGATGTGTGCATCAACTTTTCACATAACTATTTACTTCCCCAGTCTTGGTATATATTTAACATATATTTCAGGTCAATGTATATTTGAACTATCCTGTAGCTCTAACAAAAAATATTACACCTGTGATTTTTGCATATTATTTGCAGACTATGAAGGGCTATGAAATGGACCAAAATTCATGTCAAGGTCATGTGATCCACAAGGTCAAATATTTGATTTCAAGGTCATTACATGAAAAGGTAGTCAGATGTTGAAATTGATTTAAGCTTCCTTAAAAGGTTTCTGACAGAATGACACCTTTTCATGAAAATTGGACCAGTAGTTCAGAAGTGATTGCAGTTTGAATAATGGCGGCATCGTCAAAAATCGGCAGAATGTTGGCGGCTATATCCCGGAAACGGTTCATCCGATTAATATAAAAATTGTTTTCCTGCCAGACCTACCCCTAGGACAAAGTTTCAGCAAAATCTGAGGGGGTAGGGTTAAATTTGTCCAAAAAATTGGGTGATTTGACATGGAATGACCCTAAAGGGTTTTAATAAAAAAACTTCTCCCAAAAGTATTTAGGCAGTTAAAGTTGTGTTGGTGAAAACCTGTTTGTGTTTTTTAGGTGAGCTATCCATGGAAAAGGTCAAGGTGAAGCGTTATGTGTCAGGTAAACGCCCTGACTATGCGCCGATGGAGTCATCTGATGAGGAAGAGGAGGATTTCCAGTTTGTGAAGAAGGGAAAGGAACTTGAGCCCGAGATGGAGCTGGAGGAGGAGGAGGTTTCTGACCCACGTTTAAAACGACTGTTGAACCGAGTGAATGAAGATGTTGAGGAGAGGTGAGACAAAAACTGTGGCGAGTAAAGACATAGCTCTACCTGACGAAATGAAGATGCAACATACAGGATGAAAAGAATGTTATAGACACAAGAAAATAAAAAATAATGCTATATATAACATAATGAATGCATCAGACACCAGACAACAGCCTCAAAAGTAAAGTAAAAGATGCAACAAGATGAAAATAACTGTTTTCTGTTGTTCTGTTGGGCGGCTGTGGCTCAGTTGGTAGAGCGGGTCGTCCAATAATTAAAGGGTCGGCGGTTTGCATTCTGGCTCTGGCTGTCCACACGTCGAAGTGTCCAAGACACTGAACCTTGACTTAGGCTCCCAGTAGGACTGACAGGACCTTAGAAACCTACTGGTGTATGAGTGTGTGTGAATGGGTAAATGTGAGGCTAATGTAAAATGCTTTGAGCACGATGAAAGTGGAAAAGTGCACCCCATTTACCATTTATTTTCTTGCTCAGACTGGCAAGACATCGACAGATTGCAGAGCCTGAAGTCGTTGCAGAGAGCAGCGAGGATTCAGATGAAGGAACATGGCATCCAGAACGTGAGGAGAGCAGTGAAGAAGAAGAGGAGGAGGAAGAAGAGGTGGACGATGAGGTATAATATCTGTCCTACAAAATATGAAAAGCTGAACCAAAGAAAAGATACAACAAGCTCAAAAAGTGTTTGCACTATCATTGGTGAATAATTTTTTGTCAAATAAGAACAAAACAGTAGGGGGATTTTGTTGTAGTTTGCTTGTTGATTCTGCCCAAAAAAGATGTTCAATGTCTGTTTTGTATTTGATGAAACAGGTGCACCTGAAGCTCTGAATGAAGATGTGGTGTTGCAATGCACCTTTGGAGTTGTAGTATAGCATTCATTTCTTGATAATAGAGTTTAAACTAACCTCTCTTTTTAGATAATTTGAATACAAATTTAACTTGTCAATACTTCACATGAAAATCAAACTAAAAGTACTGAAAACTTTATTAAAAGAAACTGTTTTTTAAAATAATTACTTTGATTTGAAATAAATTATAAATATGAGTGTTCTTGTGTCTTCAGGAGATTGAGAGGCGTCGTGCAATGATGAGACAGCGAGCCCTCGAGAGGAAGAATGAGGAAATGGAGGTGCTGGATGTTGAAGAGGAGGGAAAGTCAGGGGATGAGTCAGAGTCAGAGTCTGAATATGAAGAGTACACAGACAGCGAGGACGAAGCAGAACCGCGACTCAAACCAGTCTTTATCCGGAAGTAAGAACTCTGACAAAACTCTCAAATTCAATGCAAGAACAATGAAAAGATGTTGATAAGTGGGTGAGACATAGTCCTGCTTTCAAAATGTATTTGAGAGCAAACGGCTATTTTCTTTTGTGATTGAAAATGCAATCCAAATAATGATACTAGATTCAGACAATAGAAGAGTAATGGTGTAATGCGAACAGTAAATGTGCGGCTGTGGCTCAGAAAGGTGGAGACCAATAACTCAAGGGTTGGTGGTTCAAATTCTGCTGTCCAAGGCCTCGTCAACACAGCAGTGTTTTTGAGTGAATCTGATATTTCACCCTCCTGCCTCCAGTGTCATTCACACTGGTGTATAAATGTTTGGTGGTGGTTGGAGGGACTGTAGGCGCTTTTGTCAGTCTGCCCCAGGACAACTATGGATGCATATGTTGTTTATCACCACCAGTGGGGAAAATGTGAGAGTGAATGAATAATGATTCGCTAGTGTAAAGAAAAGTGCTATAGAAAGCTAATCCACTATTATTATTATTATTAATAATAATACATTAATTGAAAATAGGGCTGGGCGATTTTCTCTTTTAAAAAAATCTCCGATTTTTTCCCAAAAAACTCGATTCACGATACGATTTTTTTCCCACGCGGGCTAAATGAAAATGAAAACACTAGAAATGTGGTTTCTTTCGTCTTATTTTTTTTTATTAAATAAAATGTAAAACAAAAATACTTCTACAAATAACTGTAAATAATAAATCAGTTGTGCAAAAGGTGCAACTGCAACCTGAGACTTTGCCTACATGAACTGTAGTAAGTCCAGACATATCCACCACTGTTACAGGAAAAACGGTGCAAAAAAAATTGTGCAAAATATACATTTTGTTGGAAAAAAGAAAGCTTAAAATATTTTAACAACTAAAACAATATACATTAATACTCATATTATATGAAAAACATTGCAAAAAACGTAGTAGTGCAAAGGTAAGATAAAAAGAAAACTAGTAACATTTTTACTTTGTAAGGACAAAATAAAACAAAACCTTATTATCAATCAAGCTACTTCAATAAACCTGAACATGTTACCAATATTTTGGATATATAATGTTATTGGGTCTGTTATTGCTCGTGCTCCATGTTTATCATAAAGTGCAGAGTCCTGCACGGGTTTGGGTACCCGTGGGTGAACCGCAGATTTTCACGAAACGGGTGAAAAATGTTGTGCTGTGTCGGATACGGGTTCGGTTCAGACGTGGGTGATCGTGGGTCTAATTTGCGGTTCATAGGAACAACTAACAACTAATGTTAACAACATTTTTATTTGGCTCTGCCTTGGATATGTTACTGTTCAGTGTATTCGTGGCAATAAATGTTTGTATTTAAGTTTTCTTCCGGATATCATGTTCATTTATAGCAGGTCGGTTCGGGTGCGGATTTTATTTTTTTTTTCGTCGGAAAACGGTCGGATACGAGTTTAAACATGACGGGTACGAGCGGTCGCGGTATGTCAAAATCAGAACCGTGCAGGACTCTGATAAGGTGTGCCACGAGAAAAGCTTTCAGTCAGTGTTTGTTGAACAGAGTGGTCGTACCGCTACCTTCAACAACAACAGTCTGAAGACACAGCTGACAACCAGGCAGTAGCTGGGCTTCGTCAGAACCTAAAAAGGGGGATCGTAGGCGGGGCCTGGGGTGAAACACTAAGCAAAGCAGCCTGGTTCATGGTTTTCTTTTTGAGAGGAAAAAATGTGTGTGTGTGTGGGGGGGGGGGGTCGGATTGCACGATTTTCCTAAAATATGAATCGATTTTGCCATAAAACTCGATTTTAAATCTAAATCGATTTTTTGCCCAGCTCTAATTGAAAAGACAATTTCTTTTAGAATCCTAACTATTTTAGATAACTACAAATAAGGAACAACTATGTAAAAAAAAAAAGTAAAACCAGAAATGGAGAAATAATTCTTAAGAAAACTTTTTTTTATTAAACTCTGGACCAGAGGTTGTGCCAGACATTTGTATTCGTCTGGTTTGTAAAAATTCTCTCATGGCACATTATTATCCATCATTTCTCACATCTTTTTCACTGTGTTTATCAGTTCATCACATTTACTGGACTTTTGAAAAGAAATAATGACACTCTGCTGTTTTGACAAAGCAAAGTAGCATCGAATTTCAGCTAAAGTCATCGAAACAAGAGTTGACAATGATTAATATTCAGACTCGCCATCAACAGGTCTACTACACATGGACTGATAGAGTCATGTGACAGAAGTACCGGTCAAACTTTAAAAACCCGCTGATACCCATGTACATTAGACCTGCAACCAGATGTGTCATTAAAGACAGTGTCGACTTACTAACTCACTTTTAAGGGCTTTATTTTTTTTTGGCACCATCAATTCTCAATTGTGACATCTGTGGCCAGATATAAAGCTCCTTCAAAATAAAAAAAATTGGCTGTGGATCAACCACGGATCCATGGCTTCATCCATGAATCTATTTTTATATTTTTCACTTACTGTCCCAGTACCCACCCACACTTTGTTTAACTTTACATGTTCCTTGCACACCATTTTTTAACCTGTCCCCGCATGCTTTTGCAGTTTACCCCATTGGATACCCAGCCTAGTTGAGGACTATGTGGTGTTGTATTCAGTGTAATAGTGAACATTAGTGAAAATTGGAATTAAAGCAGTGACAGAATAATAATAATAATAATAACAGAACCATGCGGTTTTAATGCATGTCACATAATGCCATGTACATGCAAGTTACATGACATTGCATGTAACTATTGTGTAGTTAGGCTTAGACATAAGTACACAGGAGGATTGCAATTCAACACTGCACCATCCCACAGATGTGCATAAAATTTAACTGGAAGAATGTGTTCCTTTAGTATACCCCAAAACTTAAAATGGGCACATTTTAACAGTACAATAGTGCTGGAGACAACATAGGTACATGGATGAATGTGATGACACAAGTAGGCAGCTTATTTTCACGTGTCTATTCCACAGGAAGGACAGAGTAACAGTGGCGGAGCGTGAGGCTGAGGAGCAGAAGCAGAAGGAGCTGGAGGCTGAGGCTAAACGTCAGGCGGAGGAACGTCGTCGATACACCCTGAAGATCGTGGAGGAGGAGGCCAAGAAAGAGTTTGAGGAGAACCGGAGAACGCTTGCAGCTCTAGACGCTCTTGACACTGATGGAGAAAATGAGGAGGAGGAATATGAAGCCTGGAAAGTCAGAGAACTTAAACGCATCAAGAGGGACAGAGAAGCACGTGAAGTGTGAGTAAAAGCTGCTTTAGTCATTTAAACACAGAGTTAAATCAAGGTTCCTATGGGTCATAACATTTCTGGAATATCAGGGAATTTCAGTAAAGGCTGTTCCAGACAGGGAAAGTCAGGGGAATTCATCATTTAGTACACTGCCCATCCAAAAATAAGAAAAAAATCACACATGCCATATTTCACTGCATAACCTTTGGTTTTGATTACAGCACACTGACACTCAATGGATTTAAGCTAATAGTTCAGATCCTTCCATGGGTTAATAATGTTTCCACTGGAATAAGTTATTTAATCTAAATAATGCTGTAAGTATCCTCTCATGTCACACTGGTGTTTGGTGCAAAATGTCAGCCAGTCTTCTCAGTCTGCCCCAGGACAACTGTGGATAATGTATGTAGTTTACCACCACCAGAGGGAGCATCTGAGGGTGAATGAATAATGGATCAATAATGTAAAGCACTTTGGGTGGCCAAAAAGTGCTATAGAAATCAAATTCCTGATTATTATTATTATTATAGATTTTATGTAGTTGGACAAACAATAGTACATTAATTCAAATCAATTAACCCATTATTAAAACAACTCATAGTGAAGAGTAACTGTGGGTTCCTCATGTATAAACTAAAAACATGTGCTGAAAGAATGAACTGTCATGAATTGATGCTAGTATTGGCCCATTCATGCATGTTAAGGAGGTTGGCTCCAGTAGAGGACACTGGGACTGGTTTGTCTGGTTAAAATGTCCTTTTCTGCTCTTTGCCCAATTGTTAAATTGGACCTTGTTTCATGGAATTTCAGGGAAACGTCAGGGAGTTTTAAGTCTGATTTGGAGAGTGAACCCTGTTAAATATGTGGTCTTAAATGTTTCCATATGGTGTTTTGTGTGCAGCATTGAGAAGGAGAAGTCAGAGATTGAAAGATTCCACAACCTGACAGAGGAGGAACGACGGGCAGAGCTCCGAAACAGTGGTAAACAAGTCACCAACAAGGCAACCAAAGGAAAATACAAGTTCCTCCAGAAGTACTACCACAGAGGGGCCTTCTTCATGGTACTGCAACTGCTAAACATACATGTTATTTTTACTATCTGATGCAGCTTCTTTTGACAGAAATGATGTGAAATGAATGAATGAATGAAATGAAATGAATACATTTAAAAAAAAAAAAGAAAATGGCACCAGAAATGATTAATGAAAAAGAAATGATACAATTTCTGTCAAATTTCAGGATGAAGAGGAGGATGTGTACAAGAGGGATTTCAGCGCGCCAACTCTGGAGGATCACTTCAACAAAACCATTTTACCTAAAGTCATGCAGGTCAGCCCCTTCCCATACGTACATTTCACTGTTTGTAACGCTTACTGTCAAGTGTTTTTTCCTTAACCGCTCTCACCTCACTTGAAAGGTTTGTATCAAAGCTGAACTTCTTTAACTGGATTCCACTCAATGACCAGACAGTTTCATCTTTTTTTCCACCCTTCACTCTGTGGTATTTACAAGTTAGTCATTTAGTTCAAAAGATAGTTGTTAGGTAATTAGATAGTTTTTAGGTCATTAGGTGAAAAACCTTTAAAAAGATAAAGCCAAACATTTACCCTTTTGCAAAACAATTACTATGAAAAAGTACATATGCAAATATAAAAAAATTTTTCTTTAAGTTAATACACACATTGTTATCATGAAAATGCTAAAAATATTTATACATCTTAATACACAGAATCTTGATGAATTAATGATTTAACACTCAGTGTTAAACAACAAAACAGAAAGTTCAAACACGTTTTTCAAACATTTTTCATTTTCACACACTCAACAAAACCACCTTTCAACCAGGTCATTTTAAACATGAAAAGATCTGCATTTTAACCCGCATTCCCACAATACCCTGCATGAGTATTTACAGACATTTACTCCACATTTCAAAGTCTCAATGGTGCAAAAAGGCACTTGTATTAACAATGATGAAAGGAGTGTGAGCTTACCTACCAGCTGTTCGTTCAGTTCGTGTGGTGTGAGTACGCTGCCAAGCCTTTTGGTTATGCACTGCAGTGGATGAGCTTCCAAACCAGGAAGCTCATCCTCTTTATTTTTGATTGCGTGTAGGTGAGTGGCGTACTCACAATCAGTGAACCAGAAAAAGGGAGTTAGCTGTGAAACTTACTGTTTACTTTTAGATGCACACTGTTGGTCTCAGATACAGTTTGAAGAAAAATGATTAGACCATCAAGGTCATCAAAAGATAATGGGTATGCAATTCAGGCTTAACTCCTGTGTGCATCATGTGACTAAAACGGACAGAAAAGAAAACATATAAAAATGGGATAACATATGATTAAATTTTTGCAGCCTTGCATTATTATTTTTTGGAGCTAGGTCAAATGTTCACAAATACTAGTGTCTGTCTGCACACCTATAAAACAAACTATTAAATAATACATATTGTTTTATGTCTCTGCTCTAATTAATTTTATGTTTTTAAATTCAGCTGAGCCCGAATCATACACATCAAATAATCATTCATTTCACATTTTTTAGCCCTTTAAGTCATCTTTATTTATTTTGATGTCACTACTTTTTTCGATGCAAAAAACACAAATAATGTTTTGACTGATTTCTGCCTTAATGTGTTATGGATCAAAAACAGTATATAATGGAAGAGGGAGGGTTTAGTACCTGAGGACATCTTACCAATGAGATTGTTTGTGTCTGTATTTTTTGTAATCAGGTGAAAAACTTTGGCCGGTCTGGTCGCACAAAGTACACCCATCTGGTGGACCAGGACACCACGTCCTTTGACTCCGCCTGGGCTCAGGAGAGCGCTCAGAACAGCAAGTTCTTTAAACAGAAGGCCGCTGGCGTTCGAGACGTATTTGACCGACCCACAGTGAAGAAGAGGAAGACGTAAAGAGTTTTTCAGACCTGCAGCAGAAGGACACCTTAACTCCTCAATCCTTGTTCTATTTTCAGCTGCACCACTGCTTTAAAGCCATGAATCCACTTAGCTTCTGGAATATTCCAGTGTACTACACCATCAAAACTAGGAGAGACATCTTTCATGTGGATAACGTGTGTTCATACCGGAGTCCATTTGGTGAATCAGAAATGTTTTCCCACAGAGTGAAGAGTTAAAGGACCAGGATGATCTCATGTCCACACATATTACGTCACGGGTGTCAAACATGTGGCCCGGGGGCCAAATCCGGCCCTTCAGGGGCTCCGGTCTGGCCCCTGGGATGTTTGTGAAATACAAAAATGACACTGAAGGTAGAAATCACTTTAGTTCAGGTTCCACATACACACCAGTTTAATCTCCTGTGGGCCAGATCAGTAAAATACTCTCATAATAACATAAAAATACTCACAACTTGAAATGTTTGTCTTTGTAAAAATGTTCATGTCATCTACACAAAACTGATTATTTCACAAAAATACAAGTACCCTGAACAAATCTGAACATTTTTTAAATGTCTGAAGGGCAAGTTTACCAATACTCTCCCTGTTATTAAATGTTTCATGTATGTTTTGTTTATCTACTGTGGTCTGAAAATTGTAATTGACATGTGTAAATGAGAAACTGAGACATAATATTGTTAAAACTGCATATAGTTTTCTTAAGAAATTTCAGTTTGTTCATGTTACATTATTTTAAAGGATGTAAACATTTTCACTTTTTTGTTTTTGCTCTAAAGTATAGAGGAAAGTTTTGAGTTTCTATAATTTTTATGTTATTATTTCACTGGTTCCTCTGAAGATCAAATGTAGTTGAATGTGGCCCCTGAACTGAAATGACTTTGACAGCCCTGTACTACATGAATAGACAGAGAGGGTCGAGTATCCTACTTTTTGACCACATGGTGCACTTCTGTTGTTTTTTGACGTTGAATATCTGTGCTCATGTCTCCAAGTGTCCCAAATGTCCCAACCTATCATGTCATAAGTATTGGGACAGATATTTTTCCTGGCCAGATAAAAACAGTGTCCCAAATACACTCCCTGGCTAAAAAAAAAGTCACACATACAACAATTCACTGCATTATCTTTGGTTTTGATTCCAGCAGACTGACGCTCAATGTAACTAAGCTAATAGCTCAGATCCTCCCATTGGTAAATACTTCAGTGGTTAATATTTATGTAATCTAAGTGATTAGATGGTGTCCTCTCATGACTAATGTTTTAGCAGATTGGACTCCACCAGGGTTGATCAGGGTCATCAGGATTGTGACAGAATACTTCAGGGACCATTAGACATAATTTTGACACAAAAATTAGCCAAACTCCAAAAAGTCCAGACTAATTGGGGATGATGAAGAATTGATGCGGCCTGATCATCATCATTAATTAAAAATTAATGGAACTATGGATTGAAATAAAATACAATAAGTGTTATTGTGATATTATGTAAGAATTATGTGGCAAAAAAAGTAAATGTCTCCTGTAATCAAAACCAAAGGTGGTGCAGTCAAATACTGCATGTATTTTTAATTTTTAATTTTTTTTGTGAGGTAGTGTATTTGTCTGTGAAGCATTTCCTCCAGTGTCTGAGCAGCCAGTTCTACGCCAACTCTTGTCTTATTTAAGTTTAGATTTGATCTTTAAGAGTCAACTACATTCAGTTTGTAATTCAGTTTAAGATTAAATACAGATGTCTGTTTTTTTCACCTCTGTAAGAGTAGAGGTGCTGTAACTTGTGAATAAAAACCTTTTTCATTTTTAACCTCCTTCCATTTCAGTGATTTTTTTTTAAATACCTGAAAAATACCTCTGTCATGGGTCCCTTAAAATAATAAGGCTCATGAGATCCATAACATAAAAAGGAGGGAGACCAAACTGTTGCTTCAATGCAAGTGATTTGTTTGATTTAATTACCAAAAGAAACAGGTGAAAAACAGAAATCAAGAAAAGATGGGGCACAGGCTAAGCCAACTCACACAGGACGGTAGGACCCGCCTGTATCATTGATAAACTAAACTACACCTAAAGTGGAATAAACTAAATCGACACTAAATGAAATAAACCAACAGTCACATACAACCTAAAACTAAAACAAAACTTAAGGGAAGTAATTTCCCTTCTGTGACAACAAAAAACCCTGTTTAAACAAACCCGAGGGACCCAGTCCCTCAGTATGGTGGAGAGCTGAGGTGAGAGGATCACTTTGAAATGTATTCTCCATTTACCGAAATGTAACATTTCAAAGTGATCTCAAATAATTTGTTCCTTGTGACATGGACCTAAATTTTCATTAAGGTCCATGTGTAACTTTTTGACTTATCTTGCTAACTAACAGACAGACAGACAGACAGACAAACTCAGGCAAAAGCATAACCTCCTTGGTGGACCTCTCTTCATTCGGAGGGTGAGGTCTGCCTTGGCGAAGGTGTGTGCTCTCAGAGTGCTTTTCTTGCTATAAATGTGATCTAATTTGTTGGAGCATTGAAAGATGATTGATCAGATGACAGCTTTCAAAACTCAATTTTATCATATTTATCTTTTTTGGAAAACATCCTTTTGTATATGTGGTGTTACTGTTGCACTTCACAATGGGTCTCAATGGTATTTTCTTTCAGGGACCACATTCAAGGCTGACTGAATGTCAAGTGGGCCAGACCTTTGAAATAATAATATAATCATTTGTAATTAATGACAAAATTCAAATATTTGTCTTTTTTTTTAGTAGAAACAAACTCTATTAAATTATGAATATACTTAACTCATTGACTGCCAAAGACATATATATCTGTCTTTTCGCAAAGTATTCTGAACATAGCTGGCAGTCAATGAGTTAATTTTATAAACTAATATGTGAATAACCTGAAAAAAAAAGAAATTTCTTAACAAAAATAAATGCAATTTTAATAATATGCCTCAACTTATCATTTTTACTTGTGCATTATGGATCGCAACTACAAAGACACAAAAAATTGAGAAACAATTTGGTTCAAATTGTGCTTAGTTTTCTTTAGACATTTGAGGTTGTTTATATTTGTTCAGGTTTTTCACATTTTACTGTTACAGAATAGTTTGAAAATGTAAATATTGTCATGATTTAATGCTACTTTTTGCATTAAAATAAAGCCAAAATTTTGAAATAGTCATTATTTATAGGAATAATGTAATTTCTTTGGTCATTTTTCATCTGAGAAGAAAATATATTGCAATTTTTTTGTAGTTTATTTTACTGTGTTAAACAAAAAAAATTAAACAAACCCTAGGGACCCAGTCCCTCAGTGTGGTGGAGAGGCTGGGGAGCTGAGATGAGAGGTCTGTATGTGGAACCTGAATTATGAGTTCCACAGCCTTGACATCCATTTTTGCACTTCGTAATTTCATCCCAGGGGCCAGATTTGGCCCTTTGATCGGCTGCATTTGCCCCCCCCTGGAGCCCCCTGGTTTATATATTTGAAAATATGTGTTTGTTCGCTTTCATTTGATGTGTTCATCAAGAATTATGAAGCAGCCAAAAAGATTACCACCATGTGGGAATATTTTATTACATTTTAAACCGTAAATGAAAACAGTTTCCACTTGATCCATCTGAATTCTACAAGTGTTAGAACCACATGTGAAGAAAAAAATATTTTTGATATGACGAGATTAAAGTGGAAATTTACAGATTAAAATCAAAATTTCAACTAATCTCTTAAAACTTACTGGAGTATTTAACTAGTACAATAGCAATATATAAACAAGTGTATTTGTGGTATACTTTAAGGCTGAATCCTATTTCACTCCTTAGCCCTATCCCTTACTTCGTTTTGCGTGTCCACATGTAGGGGTAAAGGTGTCTTAATTCATGTGAAGGTAAAGGGGTCGGGGGAACAGGATGGGCTTTATACCCCTTCAAACAGAGATTTTCCAGAGGCAGACTCCAAACGGAGGGGTGAGAGAAATTGCTTTTGGTTACATAACAACTGGGAGAGCGAACTGATGACATAGGTGAGTGTTGAAGGGGTGTCCCAATTCATCAGGGTTGCTGTTGCACTTTGAACACCATGAAGGTGTATAAATATTATCCATTTACTTCCCTACTTTTCCTTCTTGTTTTGTGAACATGGGCTCATTGAAGATGTATGAACATGCTTTCGGCTGCGTGCGTGAGGAAGTGGAAGAATCTGCGAAACAAGTTTGTTGAACAGCGAAATGGCCTGATGTGCAGAACATCCTAATCTATGTGCCAAATTTGGTTCTTTTATATTGATTTGAACAGTGGTTTGCTACACCACTGGACTCTTCAATGAAATGACCAGAATGAATCAATAGACACAATGTCTCAGGTTTCAGAAACTGTTGGAATCTTTTCAATAACATATGGTTCATAAAGTTTTAGCCCAAAAGACAAAGAGCCAGTTCCAATTTCAGGTCATTTATTAAAAACAAAAAAACAAACATAGTATACAAAGGAGATAAGTGATGATGATCTGAGCCGAATCCTGATGGTGAAAGCTGTTCAGTTGGTTAGTGCCACCAGAGCCTCCACCACATTCCCCATGTGTTCCCTCAGACTGCGCTCCGCCGTGTTACGAGAAATCTCCATCTCAGACATCTGAAACACAAAAAAGGCAGAGTCACGTTAAGTGCTAAAACAAGCTCACAGCAGACGGGTTTGGCTTGAAAAGATTTTCCATTCATATTCATTATGTTGTTGAAAGCAAAGCTGGCTTAACCCTCAGATGGCTGACCTATCAGGAAATACACTTTGACCTGAGTTGGCTCAAAAATGACCCAAATGTGTTTTATGCTGTAAACTGTAAATAAATAAATAAATAAAAAAATCTTTGAGTTCACTGGAAAAAAAACCCTGTCTAAAAACAAGTTTTAAAAAAAGGAATACAAGACAGTTTTAAATTAAAAAAATGTAAAGTAAAAATGATCTTGGTAAGATTTCTTGAAATAGGTTTTCCAGATCTATTGTCAACAAATTAATTATACCTACTAGATGTACTATGTATATACTAGTCCAGGGGTTGGTAACCTACAGCTCCAAGTGGCGTCGGAAAATAAATAATGATAATAGTATTTAATTGAAGTGTATTTTATTTGTTAGTTATTTTTTATTATGTTAGTCCTAAATTGTGATCTTGAAATATTAAAATAAATATATTTTAGTGTTTTTCGCTGTTCAAAATAAATGTCATACTCATGGAAGCCACTGTATACCCGCCAAAACACTGTCCATTTGTCGCAACTTTCAACCCCAACAAGTATGGAGAAATGTAAGAAAAGAAAAATATCTGAAGACCTAGTGATGGACCTGGACGCCCGAGGGACTGTTAGTGAACCTGGACCTGGACGCACTGGTCAGAGTGTGGAAAAAGAGAAAAAAAATAAAGTTCCACAGGTCAAAGGTAAACCGGGTCTGGAGTATCTGCATTACACTGGACCAGTGTAAAGTTAAGAAAAAGCAATACAGTATTCTCTTCATTTTTGATAAGACAGTCCATCTTCAAAAGGGTCAAAGCACTAATAAGTATAACTGAGGTGAACCCCCAAGCATGAACGGGAAGTTGTTTTAAATATTTTTCCCCTTTTTAATAAATGCGTTTTCTTAGGCCCCCACAGACCCTGTGACCCTAGTGAGGATAAAGGACGATGAAAGAATTGAACATTTTTATACAATATTAATCACAATCATAAATTAACATCAGAGCTAAATCCCTATGTCTCATTTAGCATCAACTTTTGAGAAAACTATGTTATGTATATTTGCCTATGGTGGGAAAAAAAAAAGTGTGCACCTTTGCTGCATTTCCACTACATGGTATTCACTCTACTCGACTCTACTTGGATACCACGAACTATTCCTTGCGAGCGTTTTCATTATCGTACTTGGATGTCATTGCGAGGCTCCATCAAGCTTGCACTGATTTTTTTCATCATCAATCAAAGATAGAAACGTCTGAACGTCCACAACCAACCATGGTGTAGTTTTACAGACTGACATCATTACGGTGGACTGAATTTAACTGACCACTCTGTTTACTGGAACTCCCAATCTAGTCTTTTAAAATGTTGAGTTGGATGTTGATAATGCAATGATGCAGTAACACCTCCACCTCACTGTTTGCATGTCACATTATAGCAGGGGTGTCAAACGTGCGGCCTGGGGGGCCAAATGTGGACCACCAAAGGTTCCAATGTAGCCCCTGGGATAAATTCAAATGTGAATAATTCAAAGGTGAATAATTCCACAGTCAAGGCTGCGGAACTGATTTTAGTTCAGGTTCCACATACAGACCAATATTATCTACAGTCAAATAACAGAAAAACCGACAAAGAAGAATAAATCCATATTTTCTTCTGGGTTTGATATGAAAAAACATTTTACTTTAAGTCGACAAAATGTGCATCTTTGTTTTAGTTAAAAAATATAACATGAAAATATGGAAATATTGACATTAACCCTTGTGCGGTCCTTCGGGTCAAAGAGACCCGGTGGTTCACAAATGTACCTTTTTATACGTACTGTAGGATGCCATTGCTTACTACTGAAAACAGTAATATATCCTTGGGGGGTGGGGTGATGAGTCTATGGAACTGAACTTTGGAATCTGGGTTTTTAAGACCCGATTGTAGGACACAGCCAGTGTGCCTTTTACGAAGGACCGCACAAGGGTTAACAAACTATGATGCAAGAACAAAATGTGAAAAATCCCAACAACTAATTAAACTAAAGAAAATTCACTACAATTTTAACAATTTTTTGCCTCTTCGTGTAAAAATGATATGTTGAAGCAAAATATTGTTAAAATTGCGCTGATTTTTCCTAGGAAATTTTAGTTTTTTCTGTTTTTTTCCATTTTTGTTTGTATAGTTTGTAATAGAAAACAGTTTTATAAGTTAATATGGGTGTTTTGCACTAAATCAAAGACAAAAGTTTACAGTTATTATGTACACGGTATTCTATAATACTGGAAATCACATCAGGATGAATGTGGCCCTGGAAATAAAATGAGTTTGAGAACCTTGTGTTATAGTATCGTTCGAACCTCAGCAGAGCAGGTACCAAAACTCTAGGAGTGGGTACCATGGGATTGGGTCCTTTTTCATAGTAGAAATGCACCAAAGCCAGTGGGTAGAAGGGATAGTAATGGAAACAGGTCTTTTAACTACTACACAGCAGTAAGTTACATATTTTACTCCAAAATTGTATACCCGTAAGTTGTAACATGTGCCATGTGAAAGTACTAGTGAGACCTATTCCTACATGTATTAAACAGAGGTAAGTTACTTAATTGAAACACCAAGCATATTGAACATGAAACGTGTCCGTGTGCCTGGTCTGATCTGGTCATCTTATGGCAGGGACTTGTTAACTCCTGTAGATTTTTTTTGGGAGGTTATCCTTTGGAGGTGGTTCCTGCACTGGCATAATGCACCAATGAGCCCCACCTTATAAAAGTAACTCAATATTCCCACATTAAACTTACAATAAGTTCGACGTCTTCTTTCTTAATCGTAACTTTGGCCAACTCCTTTTCTCTGAAAAAAATACAAATAAAAATGAGAGGTAAATAGAACCCTTGTTAAGAGAACACCAGAGGGGAAAAATACGAGTAAATAAAGAGCCTATAAGAAAACTTAACATTTAAAAATCCCAGCCTTGAAAGGAGGATGGCCAATTTCAGACAGTGATCAGTGTCATTGATGGTACACATCACTTCAGAAAAATTTAATTAACCCACTATGGGACTATATCATTTCTAAATGACGCTGAAAAAACAGCTTTAAAAGAAATAACAAGCATCTAACCAATCATATTGGTTAGATCAATGCGTCACCTAAAATCTTATCTAACCAACAAAATCAAAGATTATTAAAAAAGCCTAAACTGTTTAACCATTTTAGTCATTTCATATGAAGAAATCTACAAATCCTTCTTTAAAACAGTTAAACATTTAACCAAAAAAAATCCTACTTCACTCAGAAAATAGTGAGACTTAAATGTGGCCATTTAACCTTATGTTCATCAACTTTTCAGAACTCATAACTAACATTAATATTTTTATGTATTTTTTTTTATGATTTTAGAATCATTCTGAAATGAAATGCTCAAAGTGTTTTTCAGGCAAATATGTTCATGGATAATGAATTAATGGTCATTTTATAATTTTTTTTTACATTAAGAATTCATGAAAAAAATGTAAAAAAAATAATCATACATATATATATATATATATATATATATATATATATATATATATATATACACCCTAATGGGACAAAGTCATGTATAAATGACGGTACCTCAAGATAAAGGTCAATTTTGTAAAAAAATAAAAATAAAATAAAAATAATAATAATAATTTTAGAACTTCATACACTTAAAATCAAAGGTCATTCTTTTTTCATCAATTTCCTTCCTAAGTCCCATAGAGGGTTAAGAAGTTAATGTTGACTGAGATACTTTTAAATATATCCTGTTGGTCTGTGAACAGCACACTTTGGCCAACTATGTGGTTTGGAATTGGAAGTCAAATTTGATGGGTAAGGTAGTTCTCACCTCTCCTGTTTGGCTTTCTGTTCTCGTGATCGCCTGTCCCCAATTACTGACATGGCCTGGGGGGAAAAAGGCATATATTTTTAGAAACAACACATCAAACACGCTGTGGCTCAGAGTCGTGAGTGAATGTAATTCTCTAAAATACAGGAAAACTGTCTCTAAAGGTGCGAATGGAATAAGTTGTCAAGGCTATGAGGTTTCTCTGAACCAAAGACAGCAATACCGTTTCATCTTTATTTCACAGTCTTTCTTTTTTTTAAAAAATAACTTTCAGTACAATACAAACATGAACAGTACAAGAACAAAACCGTAGAATTGGGTCAGAAAAAAAGCTGACAGATCAGTGGTTTTAATAGCTTTCTTGTTTTTAGTGTATTGATAAAAAATATTGTTTGGGTTTCTTTACAAAAATTAAGAATGAGGGCTTTTGAATAGACAATCTACACTTATGGATATGTTATCCTAAAAGTAAGAGAATTAAATTGATGATATAATATTGCTCCGATTTGGCAGCAACGAGATATAAGAGTAAAATGGAAATACGATTGGGATAAATAAATGTACAAATATCTTGCCAGAAAGTGCAGAATAGATGACTCACAGTGGTCCTCAAGTATTAATGTTGTGTTTTAACGGATGTGGATGTTTTCAGTTTGACATAAAACAGCACAGTTAGTCAGGCCGTCATGCTCACCTGAAATGATGTATTCAATGGACCAACGTTAAAACAAGCTAATGTCTGATTAAATTGAGAAAATTCATTAAAAAGGTGAATGACGCATGAACAGTCATTTTGTCAAACATATGTTAATACAGTCAGAAACTCCACTTCTTCTGTGAATAGCCGACTGACACCGGCTCCATGTGTCCGCTCCGGACTCATGTTTGCCGATTTTCTCTGTGTTCTCACCGTTTCCAGGTCGGAGCTGGATATTTCCTTCTCCTCCGCATAGTCAGTGACTCTCTCCAGATCTGCAGCCCCGCTGTCATGTTTTCGTGGTTTCTCTGCTGGTTTCCCGGTGCAGTTCTCCTCGGCTTCCAGGTCCAGATCCACGTCTCCCTCTGCCGCCATGTTGGGCTGTATGAGACCGGAAAAGGAGTAGGAAGAGGAGGGGCTAGTTGGTCGGAATGAAATCTGTGTGACACCACCGGACACTCGCCATTCAGTCCCATTGTAGCGGCTTTTTGGCTGTACTTTCAGCAGAATCCCACTGGGGCAATCGACGTAGTGCAAAACGAAAGTTTTCCCATGGAGTTAGATGATACAATTGTCTATTTCACCTAATTGTCGCTGAGAGCGCTCACATTTGAATGTAGTTTTTGAGAGTTCAATGTGGGTTTTAAATTTAAAAAAATTACTGAACGAGTACATATTGATTTCTTACAGGTTGAGTTCTTGTTGCTCACAACACGCTAGCATTCTGCTAATGACCAGAGATATGGCTTGACGACTGGCCCCATACCAAGCAACCACAAAGATGGACTTTGTCCCTTAAAACATCCCTCCACCAGAAACAAACAAAAAATATAGCATGTAGTCTAAAACTGAAAGTAAAGTAAATTACTTTATTTGTCATTATGCAATGAAATTTGTCCTCTGCATCATCCTTCATGCCGTTGGGGCACCTGTGCGGTGCCCGGGGACCCATCTCCAGCTGTAAAGCCAGGCGAATGGTCAGAATCACCTGGCTGGAGGATTTCGCCCTAACAAACATATTTTTCGGAGCACCCAGAAACCCATCATGGGACACAGGGAGAGAAGCATGCAAACTCGATTTGCGGCCTGCCCGGTCCGGGAATCGAACCGGGCCTTGGCCACATATGTGAGGCAAGAGAGGTTAGCGCTCTTTCCTCACATATACTCATACACATATACATACTTACCTCTTTCAGCTGCAGCTCTGCTTCGGGTCAAGAAGGCTTGTTGCCATAAAATGGTATGTCTGTGTGATGTCATCAACACTTTAAATCTCTTTTTTAAAGCAAATACGTGACTAAAACTCAGTCGTGGGTATTTTATGTACAACCTCTTTAAAACAAAACAGTCAAATTACTCAACAAAAAATATCTATATTGAGATCAGGGCACTTTGAGGAGTACAGCTCCATAGAACTCTATTGCTTCTGCGCTTCAAAAATTGAGCGCCCCACATGGAAACAGAATGACCTGACACCAAACGTCCTTGTTTGCGCCGTGGGACTCCATGAGTGATGCTTCTGTCCTTCCTTAAACATTCTGTGATTAAACCACAGGATTTATGGTTGTACCTTGTGATTATTGTTTGGCATGAATACTGATTATATTTCCATATTTCTGTAATGTTACAGTTTCACAAAATAGGAATTCAGTAAACCCCATTGCTCTTCTTCATGAATCTGTGTTTTTGAAATAAATGTTTCGCTGTTTGGATAGCTAGTTGAGCTACTAGCATAGCCATTTACATCAGTGTTGTTTCACATCTCCTTTTCAGATGCACCCCTTTATTTACTCAAAGAATCCACCCTGGAGTGTACAGACCTGTTGTCTGTTTAATTTTACCCCAGACAAACAATTTATTTTATTTTGTTTACTTGTCCCCACATTTTCTTTTTTTTTTTTTTTTGCAGGTTAACGTTTCTGATTTTAAGTAAGTAATCAGTATTTTTTCATTCATGGCAAAAAATGGTGTTTTACTTTTGGCTTTTTGTATTTTATTACAATTGAGAAGTTGCACGTTTTTCCTTTTATCTAAGTAAAGGAGTTGAATCAGTACTACAAGAGGTTTTTTTCCACACCCTTAGCTGTATATAGCTGCTTGCATTCTTAAATACAGAATGTGAGTACCTCTGCTTTGTTTCTGTAATTACTGAGATTGGATTCTGTGTCTTTTTCACTGTGATGAGTTCAGACTGAATCACCCAGTGACTCATTCTATTCCTGTCTCTTATAAGAGGTTTAAACTACTGCACCAGATTCCCAGTATCTCCAGACATTTACAGGACTTTTCTGTGCTTAACTTTAATTAGATTAAGGAAAGAGAAACCTGTCGCATGTCTTAGCACATATCTGTCCTCTGGTCTCTGATGTTAGGATTTCAGGTCTGCAGTCGGTCCTGCAGAGTAAGATGAGCTCCTAAACATTCCGAAAAATGGCTCCAAGGCTGGATTCCTACTGTTTCCGCTTCATCCTACTGTATGACTGAGGGCAGCCAGGGCTCAAACTACCAACTGGGATGACGGGACGTTGCACTCGAGCTCAGGTTAGACCCACTTGAACAAATACACAAAAGGTCACCATGGTAACAACTCCTAACCTTACCTTAACTCTAGTAGTGTCAAAAAGATTTGAATTTACTGATAATAAATGCATTCAAAGGATCCTGTTCTCATGTTGAAATGTGTTTTTAAAGGTCAAACACTTCTGAGTGTCTATGTAACTATTTCAGAAATTAAACAACAAACAACTCTACCCTACGATTTGGTTTTACACATGGGATCAAAAGTGAATGCTAATACACAAGGAGCAGTGGAAATTAACTTGGTGTTATTGTGTTATATGTCATTAGGTACTTACTTTTGTTTCAAAAGCAAATAACCTACTTTTGAATCCAACGGCTTAAAAAGTCCAGTCCAGTCCACTATTGATGGTCCATGGAAATTGTTGGCTTAGTTGGTAGAGCGGGTCCTCCAATGACTGAAGGGTTGGTGGTTCATGTCCCGTCTCTGGCTGTCCACATGTCGAAGTGTCCTTGGGCAAGACACTGAACCCTGACTTAGTCTCCCAGTAGGACTGACAGAACCTTAGAAACCTACAGGTGTGTGAGTGTGTGTGTGAATGGGTGAATGTGAGGCTAATGTAAAGCGCTTTGAGCACCATGAAGGTGGAAAAGAACTATATAAGTGCAGACTGTTTCCCATTTATTATTGTCAGTTGTCCACCGTTTTTCAAGAATTTGTTTCTCTGAAACTGTCTGTCAGAAGTAATTGAAATCCATAGCAGATATTATTTTGGTTAGAATCTACCAAATTTCTACAAAGGATTGAGAAATCAAATTTTTTAAAATGAATTTTAGAATATTTAGAAATCCCTATTGGTTTACAATGGGAAACATTTCAAAATGATATAACTTTAACACAGTTTAATATATTGATATAATTACCCTGCACCCCAAAGGGGAGAGGGGTAATTTTTTTTTCAGCAGCTTTACACTAAAACAACTGGACAAATGTCCAGTAAATTTTTAGTAAAGTTGTGAGGTGGTCCAAAATAGATCACATTAAACTTTGATGAATGTAGGTCAAAGGTCACAGTCACCAAAAAATTAGTTTTTGCAATATAAGAGATAGGGCAAATCAGGTCAAATATGTGTGAGGGGGCGGGGTTTGTTGTGCTTGGCAATACTTGTTACTGTTAGCCAAAGACAGGAAGTCACATATGGGCTTTCATTTGGTGCCAGGACCTTTGACATTGAGTAACTTTGAAAGGTCAAACGAATGTCATTTAACGTCTCTAAATATGTTGATGGACTACAGAACCCACGGTCCTATTTTTTCTCAACTATGTTTGACCAACATTGGATGAAATACATTTTGCTGACAGACAGGAGTAAAGTTACATAAACATGTCAACAACAATGTTTGGAATTTAATATTTGATGTAATTTTTGCAGAATATTAAAAGAAAGAATGCAATGAGTTTTTTCTTTTAATTTTCTGCCAAAATTACATCATATATTGAAAACTCCAAACATTACCATCTGATAAGGATGTGCTGTATCCGATAAATTCTTTATAAATATTTAATAATTGTCAACTTTTGATGATCATCAATCTCAATCAATCTATCATAAGTCGATTTTATTACTCTAATTGAAACAGCTAAATTGACACTATTCGAATCAAGTAGTGTGATGGTTTGATCTGAGTAATAAGGAGTCTACCAACTTGATATAAACAAAAGAACAAGCCGCGATTAATTGTCTTTCCTGACATGTTCATTTGAAAAACTTGAAAACAAGTTAGGCCAATGAGTTCTTTTATTAATTGCAATCTTATTTATCAATAAATTGATGAATTAATAATTGATTTGACTATTTTATGATCGTGCAATTATGCTATTCAAAGGCTGGCGGCAGCCACTTGCTGGCACTGGTTTCCACACTCAATAGAGGGCGCTGCGGTCGCGGCCATGTCACGGAAAACAGGGCTGCGCGGAGCGGAGTTAGACCTCTTTATATATACGCTCTTTCCTTTCCTTTCCTTTCCTTTCCTTTCCATTTTCCTCTTTTTTTTACCCATTTTTTTTTTTTAAATTTTTGGTTTTATTTTTCCATCTTGTGTTCGTTTTCTTTTTTTTTTTTGCCTCTTTCTTGTGCATGTCAGTAAATCATGGAATTTATTCTTTGAGTGGTTCAGTGTCTGTGATGTTTGCAAATGTTGCTGAACAAATTAAAATTTTCAATTCAATTTTATTTATACAACCCCAAAATCTAAACAATGTCATCTCACATGGCTTTACACTGAAAACTTTAACCACTGAAACTTGATTTAAAGAAAATTGTGAATTAAATAAAAAATCACAATATTTGCCAGAAAAGTTGCAATTCTATATTTTCTTAAAATGGTTCAGCCCTATCACAGACTATATGTAACGTCCCTGATAATGTCCTTTTAGTTTTTACCGTTGCTGTGAACAGTTTTTATCGTCCACATGAATCATTCCCTGTTCGTTCTTTTCCTCCTACATGTTTTTCCGTCAAATCCAAAGTTGTGTTCTTTTCATTCTCACTGTAAACAAAGCAGCAGTTTCATTTAAAGACGACTGAAACCATAGATTAGAAACCATAGACTGTTTCCAGCCAGGCACAGATTTGCATCCTCTAATTTGCTTTTGTTTTTGCTCTTTGGCACTTCCTCCTCTAGCACAATGCAGCAGTAATTATCTGACAGAAAAAGGGGCCCCCAGGAATGCTGCAAAGACAGAAAACAGTTACGCACAAACACAGGATAATCCACACTGACATTCACTTCAACAAGCTGAAATGTTCTGAATTTGTAATCTTCACTATATATGTGTGTGTGTGTTTGTTTATTTACTTATTTGTTTTATGTACTCATAGGTTTTATGTATATTTATGTCTGTAATTTTACTTTATTTTATGTTATTTTATTGTATTTTAACAACTCTACATGGTGACCTTGAGTATCCTGAAAGATTCCTATAAATAACATTTATTCATTTATTTACTTATTTATTTGTTTGTTTATTTATTTAATGTACCCATGGGTTTATATATATATATATATATATATATATATATATACACACACACACAAATATAAGGTTTTGCTGTGAGGGTGAGCTATTCAGACATTTTTCAGGTGAATTTTTGCTTCTCTCCTGCCTGCATTTTAAAGTTTAAATGAAGTCTGTGCATCAAAGTATGGCAAAGTAGCGTTGGCAAAATGGCTTTTGTTGTCGCTCCCATTAAGAATGAATGGGTTTTATCTGGCATACTAATGCAAAATCTGTATGACATATCGCAATTATGACACCACACGTGTAATCTCTGGGCCAATTCAAAGAATTTTTCCTATAAATTTTTTTTTTTACTGAATAATGTTCCGATGTATTGTTTGGGAGTTATAGCCACGTAAAAGTGGCCCAAATCATTTTGGATGAAAATTTTTTCACATTTTCTACAAAATCGTGCATTTGAATGTCAATCCTGATAGAGGTGACAGAAGTCAAAATAAATATGATGAACAATAGTCCCCTGTGCCTTGCATTACATGAAAGCACACAGGGAATTTGTATTTTCAAAAAATTACAATTTATTGTTTATTATGAGTACATTGGTTGAATTTAACAAATCATCAAATGATTTTAACTTCCTTAATTATTGATATCATCAGTGTAAATTTTGCATTCCACAAATTCATCCCAGGGGCCAGATTGGACCCAGTGGCTGGCTGATTTTGGCCTGGCTCTTGTTCTAGAGACAAGAACATGGACTGGACTTTTATAGTGCTTTTCCACCTTCATGCTGCTCAAAGCACTTTACATAACAGGTGGTTGGTTTGTGATTGTGTGGAGTCCTGTCAAGTGTAGTTTTCATTATGAACCAATCTGACTAAAAGTCTGACACTGAAGCAGGGGAAGTAGAGAGGTGGACGTAACTAAGTAAAAGTACTTCATTACTATACTTAAGTTCAGTTTTTAGGTATCTGTACTTTACTAGAGTATTTATTTTTCTGGAAATGTTTACTTTTACTCCCTACATTTTTGCATAAATATCTGTACTTTATACTCTTTATATTTATATAAATATCTGTACTTTATACTCTTTACATTTATATAAATATCTGTACTTTATACTCTTTACATTTATATAAATATCTGTACTTTATACTCTACATTCTCAGAATAGACTCATTACTTTTTCAAATTAGACAAGTGACAGTCCAAAAAGTGAGTCATAAATCATTGTAATTTACAATATCACAATTTTAACTATTTATCTCATTATTTCGATTTTTAAAATCTCATAATAATAATAAAATAAATAATAATAATAATAATTATTGTTATTATTATTTTTAATATTTATTTAATATTTATTTTAAATCTCCTATTTATGACTTTTGAATTTCTCCTAAATGCCCTGTCTATACCCACTAAACTGAGTACCATGACCCAATAAAACACATCATCTACACACTAACTCACTTTTAAAGACTTATTTTTGGATTTATTTATTTTTACATTTTTAATTTTTTCTGTTTTAAATAAATATTATTTCATCCATGCCAAAAATGCAGTTTTACCTTTTACTTTATTATAGTTGAGAAGTTGGACTTTACCAGAGTATTTTTTCCACACCAGTAGCTGTACTTCTACTGCAGTACAGGATGAGATCACTTTGACCTCCTCTTGTTTTTCCACCGGTAGATACTTGGCTGTGTTTCTGTCTGGGTTTGTTAGAACAACTTCTAAGAACAGGAAAGAGAATAATCACTGACTTAAAATCAGCTTCTCTGAAACTGTCAGTTCTTAGAAATTGAATCGGATCTAGTTCTGGACAAAGCTGATACTTTGGCACAAACAGTCTTTTCCCAAAATATCTGCATAGTCTCAAACATGTCATTCCATTGTTATTTAATTAATATTGCTGTGTGTTCCATTGGTATTGAATGCATTGTGTGTTGGTTCTATTTAAAAAAAACAAAAAAAGATCCGGATTTGTCATGACCTCCGCTCCGGTGACCTTTCCCCCAGTCATTTCCACACTCACCTGGTCCCGCACTGCGCAGCTGCAAGCCGTTCCTCATCTGTGGCTATAAAAGCAGTAAGGCTTGCAGTTGCCAGTGCGGGACCATTCAGTATTGTCACCTCCATAACCCGGACAACTTTCACCATCTCCTCAATCACCATAACCCGGACATTCATCATCACCACGGACTCTGGTCGTTTGTTCCCAGGTTTTGTCTGTCTTGTCTTTATGTTTCTTAGTTTTGTTATTAAATTATTTTTCCCTTCAGTACTGTGCAATGGATTCCTCCTTCACCTCACCCCGACCCTGACAGAATGGTCCCGCCAACCATCTGGACTCCGCCAGTGCTGAAGGGACCCTTTTTGTTTTAGTTTTCCCCGGTCTGTTCTGTCTTAAGTCTGCCCAGTCTTGCGTTCTGTCCCTGTCTGTGTCTCTGCCCAGTGTTCTGTGTATCTGCCCAGTGTTCTGTGTCTCTGCCCAGCGTTCTGTGTCTCTGCCCAGCGTTCTGTGTATCTGCCCAGTGTTCTGTGTCTCTGCCCAGCGTTCTGTGTCTCTGCCCAGCATTCTGTGTCTCTGCCCAGCGTTCTGTGTCTCTGCCTAAGCATTCTGTGTCTCTGCCTAAGCGTTCCGTGTCTCTGGCTAAGCGTTCCGTGTCTCTGGCTAAGCGTTCCGTGTCTCTGGCTTAGCGTTCCGTCTCTCTGGTCTTGGTTTGTTTTAGTCTGTCGTTGGTCTTTTCTGTCTGTGGCTGTCCCTACCTGTTGCCCGCTGCCCGTTGCTGGCTTCTGTCCCCTGTCCCTGCCTGTTGCCCGTTGCTGGCTTCTGTCCCCTGTCCCTGCCTGTTGCCCGTTGCTGGCTTCTGTCCCCTGTCCCTGCCTGTTGCCCGTTGCTGGCTTCTGTCCCTGCCTGTTGCCCGTTGCTGGCTTCTGTCCCCTTTCCCTGCCTGTTGCCCGTTGCTGGCTGCCTGTTACCCGTCTCTTCCCGTCTCTGCCTGTTGCTTTTCTCCCCCTCGGATTTCCCCTCTCTTCCTTACCCTGGGCCTGTTCGTCGTGTCTGGCCGGGTTTCGCCCCGGACCTTTTTTGCCGGGTTTCGCCCCGGACCTTTTTTGCCGTGTCTGGCCGGGTTTCCCCCCGGACCTTTTTGCCGTGTCTGGCCGGGTTTCGCCCCGGACCTTTTTGCCGTGTCTGGCCGGGTTTCGCCCCGGACCTTTTTGCCGTGTCTGGCCGGGTTTCGCCCCGGACCTTTTTGCCGTGTCTGGCCGGGTTTCGCCCCGGACCTTTTTGCCGTGTCTGGCCGGGTTTCGCCCCGGACCTTTTCCCCGTGTTCGACCCGGTATCACCCCGAACCTGCTTGCGGTGTTCGGGTTGGTATCGCCCCGGACCTGTTCCCTTGTTGCCCCCGTGTCGGCCCGGTCCTTTTGTTTCCTCGTTTTGTCCTGTCTGTGTTTAGTGCCTTGTCTCTGTTCCATTTTGTTGCCCCTGCCAGAGTCTGTGGTGACCCCACGCAATCAGTTTTGCTCCTGCTACCACCCCAGACCACTCATTCCAGTCCGCCCTACCCAGAGGAATTCCACACCGCCCTGCCGAGAGGGATTCCACACCGCTCTGCCTAGAGAGTACTCCCCCCAGGGGGTTTCCACACCGCCCTGCCCAGAGGGATTCCACACCGCTCTGCCTAGGGGGATTCCACATCGCTCTGCCCAGAGGGTACTCCGACCAGGGGGTTTCCACACCGCCCTGCCCAGAGGGATGCCACACCGCTCTGCCCAGAGGGTACTCCGACCAGGGGGTTTCCATGCCGCCCTGCCTGGAGAAATACTACTTAAAAATTTTTTTGTTGAGCTCTGGACAATGGGGGGGGGATAAGGATGATTGATCAGAAATCAATGAGTGTTCTTTAGTTGTAGTTTTGGGGAAGATGATACTCTTACAGTGTAGTGGACAGTCAGTCAGAAATAACTCCTCTACAGATTTACAGATGATTATGTGCACTGTAAAAATGACTGTAGAATTAACGGCAAGAAGTTGTACCATTACAACATAAAAACTGTAAGTGAAAATACAATGCAACGTTGTTTATTTGAGAAAATTAAATCAAATGTAGCTGTAGTTTGTTAAACAATGCTACACAAAGTTAAAACAACAGATTATTTGCTAATTTTTTAAATGAAAAAGTAGTAAAGAAGTAAACATTTAACAATTTAAGATTTTAATAATATAAACTAACAGGTGTAGAGCCTCAGAAACAGCCCGTGCTGCAGCTGTCATCTGTGTTCAAGGTCATGGTGACTGGATTAACCTGCCGTTCCAATCTGCACATCAACCCACTTTTAATCTACTCTACTGTCTACGCACTTTTTAACTGACTGCTGAGGATAGGTTCCATGTCCAAGCATCAAACTGATGTAAACACTCACATATACGTGCATTCACTGTTCTCTGCAGGGACACAAGTTTACCGGTTTTACTTTAAAAACAAATGATGTTCATTGCAAAGGATGTTCCAATAAAATAGAAGAAAAAATTTAAATAAATAAAAAAAATGTTATCTGTTAAAATTGCAGAATCATGCAAGTTCCAATCAAGATCATTATTTAAAGCAGATCCTTTCAAATTGTATGATAGTGACAGACTTCATTTAAACTTTAAAATGCAGGCAGGAGAGAAGCAAAAATTGACCTGAAAAATGTCTGAATAGCTCTCCCTCACAGCAAAACCTTATATTTGTGTGTGTGTGTATATATATATATATGGTAGTGGTAGGTAGATGCTGGCAGGCAAGGCATACATGGAGAGGCATAACCAGGTAGCGGGCATACTGTACAGGAACATCTGTAAAGAGTATGGACTGGAGGTCCCAGGGTCAAGATGGGAGAACCCCCCCAAAGGTGACAGAGAACAAACAGGCCAAGATCCTGTGGGACTTCCAGATCCAGACTGACAAGATGGTGATGGCCAATCAGCCTGACATAGTGGTGGTGGATAAACATGAGAAGACAGTGGTGGTGATAGATGTAGCAGTCCCCAGTGATAGCAACATCAGAAAGAAAGAACATGAGAAGCTTGAGAAATACCAAGGGCTGAAAGAGCAGTTAGAGAAAATGTGGAGTGTGAAGGCAACAGTGGTACCAGTTGTGATCGGAGCACTAGGGGCAGTGACCTCCAAGCTGGGAGAATGGCTCCAGCAGATACCAGGAACAACATCAGAGATCTCTGTACAAAAGAGCGCATTGCTAAGATCCTGCGCAGAACCCTCAGGCTCCCAGGCCTCTGGTAGAGGACCCGAGTCTGAAGGAGACACCGCCCACGTGGGGCGAGAGGAACATTTATATATATATATATATATATATATATATATATATATATCATGGTCACTAACGACACTGTCATCTGCTATAACATTGATTCACCAGTAAAACCTATGGAGTTGGATCAGTGACAGGCAGGGGACACACTTGGTTTATGTTCAGTTAAATTGGAGATTTGAGTAAAAAAGTAAAGTTTTGTCAAATCTAATATCAGTATAATGATTGAAGTACACAATCAGTGAAATAAAAAGAGGAAAATACCAGATTTTCACTGAAGAAAATGTCAAATGGAGAGGATGAATTTCTGATAAATGATAATAAATCACTTAATTTTTTTAAAATAGATTTAGAAAAATAGAAAAATTCTAGGTCTATCAAAATGAATGTATTAACTCAGATAAATCCATCATCATGATTAATCTGATTAAAATTGTTAACACAATTAAATGGAACAGTTGTTTCCAGTTTTAGGTTGAAACTGTTGAAGGTGTTGAATTAACAGGTTAATTGCATCTATATTCATATTTTTACCTCTGCCAAGGAGGTATTAAACTTGAGTCTGTTTGTCTGTCTGTCTTTCAGCATGACTACGCAAAAAGTTCTGAATGGATTTTGATTACATTTTCAGCAATGATAGATAATGGGTCAAGGAAGAACCCATTATATTTTGATCAATGAAGGTTAAAGGTGAAAAGCTACAACACATAAGTGGTAATATCTCAGGATTCAGACAAGAGTTGTTGCATATGTTTTGGATATTTTATCACATTTGGTGTTTTTTTCTGTATTTGAATAGGTTTAGGATTTTTCATCACTTTTTTGTGAATTATACTTGATTTTTTATCATGTTTTGTATATTTTTTTTCGCCACAATTTTTGTGTTTCTTACTGTATTGTTTTCTGTATTTTGCGGGAAATTTAAGCACCCAAAAAAGCCAGAGACAGAACAGTCGACCGACAAAGGGTTTTCGTTTCATCGAAGCACTTTAAAATACCACAGAAACATCAAAATACATTAGTCGGGGATTCTGCGAGCACTAGGCTAATGCTAACACTAGACTAATGCTAACACCATGCTAATGCCAGCACTAGGCTAATGCTAACAATATGCTAACGCTAACACTACGCACATTAGACTAATGAACCTTCAAGGTCCTGTATTTCTTGAGTCTGTTTGCATATGAAAAATGAACCACTATAAATATGGGTTAAAAATTAATATTTAATTTTGATTAATCCAAAGCAGCCCTGTAATTAACCCTTTGATACATACTGGTCATTCCAAAAGTCAGTTGTCCTACTAGTCAGTCCAGTGGTCAGTTGTTGTCCAGTTGTTGTCTTGTGTATTCATGGGTTTAGTAAGGGATAATGTATTGCCCACACGTTACTATCAGAAAAATATTTCCTGACCCGAAAGGAAATATTTTTCGAAAGTCATGTGTGGGCAATACATTAACCCGCTTATTCTACAGGTTATTACATATTACTGTGACTACTCTAACAGACTGGATAAAATAGCCATTGCAACATAGCAAATATTTACTTTCAAAGTGGCTGAACTACCTGTGGAGTGATATGGTGCCGTGAATTTGAAGTGACAAAACTTGTTGCCATTGGCAGCGGGCGGTTATCGAAAAAGATCCCCCCGTAGAACGCTGGGAGCGTCCATTCAAAGTGAATGGGAGCTGTTGCTAGGGCTGAGCACCGAAATTCGGTTCTTTAATGGCACCGACCGAAATGCCTCCATTCTACTGGGTATTGAAACTTGCCCTGTGTTCCGGTTCCTCGTCTTGGTTCCTCTGGCTGCTGCTGTTTCCCCGTTGCCTAGTAACCAATACTATCATTTTTTCCCCCCGCCTGTTGTTGTTGGCAATGTCAGTGCACGCGGACATTTCAGCCAATCAGAAGTGTCAAATACTGATACTCTTGACGCTCCTTCTGAAACAAAGTACCCTGAACTCGTCTTTGAAGTTACCGTTACTTTTCTTGTCAGTCAGTCGGTTCTCGGAGTTACATGCAAAAATGCCATCGAAAGCTTGGCTGTATTTCAAAAAAAGAGATGAAGACACTGCGTGGTGTAATGTATGCGACAAGTTAATGGTCTGTAAAAATGGCAACACGTCAAATTTAATGAAGCACCTGACGGTACATGGTATCAACTTGAGGGCGAAGAGCTGCACTATCTTCGATACTTTGACACCAGCACAAGATTTAGCGACAACAACCTCGTCTTCAACATCGACAACCCCGAAATCTCAGGATGTTTACTCGGATTCACCTGAAGAGCACAGCGTAGTGTCTGATTCTTCATCTGGTAAGCTGTTTCGTAAATTTCTTTTAACTGCTTTGCCTGTCACAGTCAGCAATAGCTAGCTGCTGGGATGCTGTTTATGTAGTGAGGCTAGCGGCACACTAATATATCGGCGCACGACTTTCATTGCTGTCTATGAAAGCTAATTTAAATCTAGTTTTAAAGTACGTCAGCCATAGTTAAGCTGCATATGCGCGTGTGTGCCTGAATGCGCACCCACCTCCCCTAGCTTCAAAAGAACACTGTTTAAAAACTTCACACCCTCCCATGACCCGGTCCCTGATGTGAAGAGGAAATGTCAAGTACCAGCCACCGTGACGCCCTTCACATTAGCGGAGAGAGGGAAAATGACTAAAGAAAAGCAGGCAGAGTGCCACAGGGCAGTGACAGCATTCGTAGTGAAGGGTTTGCAGCCTTTTTCTACTTTTGAAACCCCGTGGTTTAGGTAGGTTGACACATATTGTTGAATACATGATTTATTTGTATTGATTAAATCTGTAATCATTTATCTTTTTATTGGAGCCTGGTAGATGTGTTTTAGAGATGTGTTTTATGCAATGAGAACATAACTATTTTGTTGTTGATGTTTTGTTAGGGAGATGACAAGAACCCTTAACCCAAGATACCAGCCACCCAGTAGGGACATGCTGTCCAACACTTTTGTTCCTGCATGGTATGCAGCTGAGAAGGAGAGGGTCAAGGCAGAGTTGAAGGGCACCACTGCAGTGGCTGTTACAGCAGATGAGTGGACCAGTGTGGCACAGGACCATTACCTGACTGTTGCTGTCCACTATGTTAAAGAAGGGGAAATGAAGGAGAAAAACTTACACACCAGGGCAGTTTATACATCACAGACAGGGCAGGCGATTGCTGAAGAAATAGGTGATATCCTTCAGGAGTTTGAGGTCAAGGAAAAGGTGGTTGCCATAACTGTTGACAATGCTGCTAACATGGATGTTGCAATTAGGAAGATGAATGTTAGGAAGATTGCCTGCTTTGCCCACACAATGAACATTGCAGCCCAGAAGCTGTACAATGTACCTGTCATTGCCAGATGGGCAGGAAGAATTCGGGCCATGGTGGTATGGATGAAGAGAAGCAGCTTAGCTAAGCCTGTCTTAAAAGAGAAGCAGCGTCTTCTAGGTAAGAAGTTAGAATTAATATAACTTAGATAAGAAAGAAAGTGGATGAGATGAATCTTAAAATGCTACTATTAGAGTATCAGATGTATGAAGTGGGACATTACATAGGCCTAGTGGTAAATTATCACCAGTCTCTACTTCAATTATTTTCTTTATACTGTACAGTAAATTAAAAAAAAAAGTGTACTGGTCGCTGTCTTTCCATAGGCCTTCCACAACATGCAGTGATCCTGGGTGTGAAGAACAGGTTGTTCTTGATGGTGGAGCGATTTCTGGAGCAGTTTCCTGCCCTTCAAGCAGCCGCCATGGATCCTCATTTAAGAAAATCGATGGAGAAGGACAGGTATAGATAATGAGACACTGACCTAACATTATTATTCATTATTAAATAATTATTAATTTGCCATACATACATTTCTTCTGCTGTCGTAATAACAATGCGTATATTTGTGCAGGCTGGAGAGGGTGTCTGATGATGACTTCCGAAAAGCAGAAGAGTTCGTCAGAGTCATGAGGATTCTTTACACATCCACCATCTGCATCTCCGCTGAAAAGAGTCCGACTTTTGGCCAGATTCTCCCCATCCTGGGCAAAACTCCAGCAACACTTCACAGTTGCCGATGACGACTCCGCGTTCACCATGACCATCAAAGAGAAGATCTTGGGTGACCTCTCACAGCGATACCAAGTATGCAGTACATTCAGAAATGCGGTTTAAAAACGTTTATAGCCCAAATGTGATGACTGATTAAATGCAATGACTAACTGGACATACCACTCTCTCTGTTTTTGTCTTTCAGGATGAGAGTACCAGGCAGTTCCTGGAGGAGGGCACAGCCTTGAACCCAAGATTCAAGATGAGAGTGGCAGATGAAGTGTGGCCAAGACTGGAGAGGGAGTTGATCAATAGGACCTCACAACAGGTGATTGTTATTAGTATTTTATTCCTCATCCATTCGAAGTCAATTTTTAGTTTTACATAGGCTAACTAACTCTCCTCACACCTCCCTCCCTACATACACCCTTCTCTCCTCATACACCCCCTTCTCTTCTCCACATCCACTCATCCCCCTCTCTTCATACAGGATATGTCCCCTTCACAGATGGAGCAGGAGCAGGAGCTTGAAAGGACAGCTGGTGACGATGAAGACTCTTCTGACTCATTGGACTTAACAGTTGCTGGGGAAACAAAGGTAAATTAATTTGAAATGCATTATTATTTTCCCTGATATTTCATTATGAGAACAACATTCATTTCGTATCTACCCTGATGCCTTCTTGTCGTTTTCAGAAGTATCGAGGGCTCTCTGCCCTTGGGGAACTGTTTGCTGATGAGGACATGGCACTGGAAAGCAGGCAGGAGACACCCAAGACCATAACCGAGAAGGCCCAGGAAGAGATCCAGCGGTACAGGGGACTACCTTCTACACTGACCTCTATGAACCCAGCAACCTGGTGGTGGAATATGAGGGACACTTTGCCATTGCTGTCTGAATTGGCATGCAGGTACCTCTGTGTGCAGGCATCCTCCACTCCTGCTGAGCGAACATTTTCGACTGCTGGGGATACCATCAGTCAGGAAAGGGCTTGTCTGTCCCCTGACAAGGCAGATATGCTCATTTTCTTAAAGAAAAACTGTTGAATATGGAAGATAATTTAATTCTTGGAAATGTAATTAATTTAATTAATTTAATTAATTTAATTAATTTAATTAATTTAATTAATTTAATTAATTTAATTAATTTAATTTAATTTATGGAAAAACTGTTTATTATTGTGTTTTGTACTTGCAAAGTAAATATTGGGCTGGTTATGTTCTATTTATTGATTATTTTTGAAGCAATAATACTCATATGAGCAACAGAATGTGTAATGACCGTTTCATTCAGGTACAAAAAGGTGGATTTAAAAATAACTTCTTGCTATTGAACATTAACTGAAATAATTACCTTTTGATTTAAAATCCAAATGACATCAATTATAAAATAAGAACCGAAAATGGCACCGTCAGGAACCGGAACCGAAACGAAGAAACCGGAACCGAAAAATTATCATCAATACCCAGCCTTAGCTGTTGCGACATTCTAGAGGGCCGTAGAATAAGTTGTTTTAGTTCATATCAGTCAGTTCATATCATTACTGTCACTGGTCTGTTCTTAATACCTGAGCTGCACTAACATGTTTACCTGTAAATCTATTACTGATATTATTAGACTCTAATTAACAGTGTCTTCTTAAACAAAAATGGCATTCAAATGTTTTATTTCATCGTGTGATTTAGAATTTTTATTTCATGATTTTGACTTTTTATCTCGTAATTTGTACTTTTTATCTCATTATTTTGACATTTTATCTCATTAGCTTGACTTTTTATCTCATGATTTTGACTTTTTATCTCAGAATTTGGAGTTTTTTAAAGTTTGATTTAACAGAATAAGACCTAAAACGTAAACCGTTCAATGACAGTGTGCAGAAAATGCTGTACATATTTCTTTGATTCGAAGCTTAAACACATGGTTTCCAGTTGAGTGGACATTTTTGTAACTCCATAAAAAATAGGTTCATTAAAAAGATTTACATCACATTGGGGTTTTTTTTGCCTAAAAATGAATAAAAACACTTAGCAAAAGCATGTGGACTAAGGTTCTGATAATTCATGCATCCAAGGGTTAACCTGATTAAAAAACAAACAAAAAACAAACAAACCCCAAAACAAAAAACAGTTGTCTGTTCAACTGGAGGAAAAGTAGACTTTTGACAAGTCCCACAGAGATTTAAAATCACACTGGGGGGAGGTGGAGGGGGGGGTGTAATTGTTTAATTTGTAAATCTGGATTACAGTGGAGTTGGTGTGGGTACTGGTGCAGAATTTTTGCAGCAGAGGACGGATGGGGATGGACAGATGGCCCTCCTCCTCTTCCTCCTCCTCCTCCTCTTCTCTGCCTAATCTGGGTGTTCGGGAGGGGGAGGGAAGAGGGCTTTGGCCAAATCTCCCCCTGTTTTTCTGTTCTGGCAGTAGCAGACCATCGACTTGCAGGATATTATGGGCAGAAAAACGGCAGATTTAAAGCAGCTGAAGCTAGTGTGGTCCACACACGGTGTCTGATAATACAGATCCACACAGGGACACGGAGCACATACTAAAGCACATTGTGCAGTTACACTCAGAAGCATGTGAGGATGCAACGTTCTGTGTGACAACATTCATGGCCAAATGTAGAGCGTCGGTGGCCGAGGAGAAGCAGCTTCCAGGCACAATGTCAGCCACTCAGGGGATGAACCGCACCGGCACCTACAATTACTTCCTCAACATGGTGGCCTATCAGGTGAGAGTGGCATCTGAGCAGGTTCTTACCTGCTTCCACCTCAACTCAACTTTACAGACTTTACACTAGACCAGGGCTCTCAGACTCATGACATTCAGGGGCCACATTCAGCTTGATTTGATCTCCAGTGGGCGGGACCAGTAAATTAACAGCAGAATAATATGGAAAAAAAATAACAATTTCAATTGTTTGTCTTTGTTTTAGTGCAAACAAAACAAAACAAAACTTATGAAAATACTTCAGTTTTATTAAAAATAAACTATCTAACAAGAAATGTGTGAATAAGCTGAAAAAACTGAAATATCTCAAGAAAAATATGTGAAATTTTAACAATATTATGCCTAAATGTCTCATTTACGCACATGCATTATGTATCAGATCTACCGCAAAGACAAATTGTTAAAATTGTGTTCTTTAGAAAATTCTATTTGTTCATATTCGTTGAGGTTTTTCACATTTTATTGTTGCAGGATAGTGTGTAAGTATAAATATTTTCTTAATTTAATGTTGTTTTTTGCACTATGACAAAGACAGAAATTTGAAATTTTATTTTATGGGCATAATGTTTTTTCACATCAAAATGAGAAGAAAATATAGTCATTATTTTTTGTAGGTTATTCTGCTATAATTTGACTCTAGATAATATTGGTCTGCATGTGGAACCTAAACTAAAATCAGTTCCACAGCCTTGACTGTGGAATTATTGACCTTTGTAAATTCATCCCAGGGGCCACATTGGAACCTGTGGTGGGCTGCATTTGGCCCCCGGGCCGCATGTTTGACACTCCTGCACTAGAGGAGCACTAACCTGAAACCCAGCAATATGTTTTTATTCTCTGTAGGAGACAAAGGTTTGACACTTTAACTTTAACCCTTTGCATGAATTATTAGAACCTTAGGCTACGTTTATACGGTGATGATGAAAGCATAAGACGCAAAAGTGGCGTCTCATCTTCAGTTTTTCATCCGCATTTAGATAAGCATTTTCAGGAGGAAATCCTTCTTTATACGAAGACGCAACAGTAGGTGAAATACGATTGGATATGCATGCAAGACCACTAGGTGGTACTGTGATAGACCACCGACATGTCCTTTTTGGTTTTTGACATATGTAATTGTACATCCGTCTCTGTTCGGCTATGGTATGCCTGTAATTTCTGTACAATAGCTGAAACGACTCCTGTACATTTAGTAGAGCTGCTAGTGCTGCTGGAAGATCTGTGGGATTCAGGTTGTCCCAAATGTTTGTTGCTTGACCTGCTCGGCGTATGAATGTAACGTGAAAGTGTTTGCAATGTGAACATGTGACCTAAAGACGCACTCAACGTGAACATGTGTGGTTTTGCCATTTAGACACAGACATGACCCAGCGTGTCTTCAAAACGCCCCACTCTGGAAAGAGTCTTCAGATTTTTGTGTATTCACAACCTGTCGGTGCCGTGTAAACGAAAGGCACTTCCAATAGCCACAATCGTCCTTGTGTAAACAGCCCCTTCATCCACATGTTTCCCAAGTGTTTTCATTCTTAAGTGTTTTTATTTGTCTTGAGGCTGAAACAAATAATGCGATGTAAATGTTTTTGATGAGCCTATTATTTATGTCCATTCAGATGGAAAACATGTGTTGAGGCTTTGAACCAAAGATGTGTGTTTAAAACACAATATCAGAACACTATGAAATAACACACTTTAAATGCAGTTTTAGTTCAAGAAGAGCACATCGCGCAGATCAGTGGGCGGGACTTAGGCAATGTGCATGGCAATGATCAGAGCGGCAAAGTTAGAAAGAGCAATGAAATTAGTTTGATATCTTTGTTGTTGTATGTTGTAATGGCGTGAATCCTCCATAGTACTGGAAAGTCGCCCTCCAAATTTTGGATCATTTGGTGGGGTTGTGCAGGTCTTAGCCATTCCACAGACAAACAGGACACATTACAGAGATTTGTTGCATTTCTAGATAGATAGATAGATAGATAGATAGATAGATAGATAGATAGATAGATAGATAGATAGATAGATAGATAGATAGATAGATAGATAGATAGATAGATAGATAGATAGATAGATAGATAGATAGATTAAAAAACATAATTATGAGATTAGAAAAAAATCTAAATTGTGAGATAAAACTTATTTTTCATACAGTCAACATTTGTCTAGTTTGAAAAGTTATGACTATTCTGAGAATGTAAGGAGTATAAAGCACAGATATTTATATAAATGTAATGAGTATAAAGTATAGATATTTCCGAACAAATGTAGGGAGTAAAAGTAAAAAGTTGCCAAAAAATAAATACTTTAGTAAACTACTGATACCTAAAAAAATTTACTTAAGTGTAGTAATGGAAATATTTGTACTGAGGTACTTCCACTACTCTCTCATAATATTTATGTTTATATCCCATCGATGTATTAAACATGATCATGTGTGATCAAATGTGTACAAATGCTTTTTCAGTGTCAGTAGAACATCTTTTCATAATTTTCATCTACTGTCGACTTCACAGCTGTGGATTATCCTGTTTTTTCCTACTTGTTTTTTGCCTTTAATCCTGACCGAAAATTTGTGGGTAGTTTTATGCTGCAGTTATTCACAGATATAGGTCATGGAAGCATTTACGCAGTGAACTGATCATCCTGTATGCACCTTTCCCACACTGATATGACCCACACTTACTATTCTTCAGCATAAATGACTTAAAGTTGTTTCGGATAATTCTCCAGATACATTTTTCAAAAGTAAATGAGCAGGAAATTAATAAATCAGGTCAACTGTAGCATATTTGAGGGGAAAAAAGGTGCATTTCCTGTTGGGACGTAGATTAGTAAAAAGTGACAGTGGGGCTTTTATCAACTGAATATTTCTGTGAATTATGTTGAGATGTAAAAGTGTTTGTGCAGAAGTGACGTATGTTTATTCCTTCACTCATCACATCACTGTGATTAGACTGGACTGTGTCATTAGTAATCCTGTATTAATGCAAACCTGAAGTAGGACAGAGGACAGAGGCAGAGGAGAGAGAGGCAGAGGAGAGAGAGATAGAGGACAGAGAGGCAGAGGAGAGAGGGACAGAGAGGCAGAGGACAGAGAGGCAGAGGAGAGAGGGACAGAGAGGCAGAGGACACAGAGGTAGAGGACAGAAATGCAGAGGTTAGAGCTATTTGGACCACAGGACGTGGAACTAAGTAGAGTACAAGTTTTTCCTTGACTGACTTAAGTACAATTTGTACTTAACTTGAGTATTTCTTTTCCTGGCAACTTTTTACATTTACTCCCTACATGTTTATATAAATATCCATACTTTATACTCCTTACATTTATATAAGTATTTGTTCTTTATACTCCTCACATGTATATAAATATCCATACTTTATACTCCTTACATTTATATAAATATCTGTACTTTATACTCCTTACATTTATGTAAATATCTGTACTTTATACTCCTTACATTTATATAAATATCTGTACGTTATACTCCTCACATTTATGTAAATATCTGTACTTTATACTCCTTACATTTATATAAATATCTGTACGTTATACTCCTCACATTTATGTAAATATCTGTACTTTATACTCCTCACATTTCTATAAATATATGTACTTTATACTCCTCACATTTATATAAATATCTGTACTTTTTGCTCCTTACATTCTCAGAATAGACTCATTACTTTTTCAAACGAAACAAAAGTGACATACTATTTTTTATCTCACAATTATGTTTTTTAATCTCCTATTTATGACTTTTGAATTTTTCCTAAATTTCCTGTCCATTCCCATTAAACTGAGGACCATGACCCGATAAAACACATCATCAACACACTAAACTCACTTTTAAAGGCTTTATTTTTGCATATTTATTGACCTTTTTCAGATTTTTCCTTATATAAGTATTATTTCATCCATAGCAAAAAATGCAGTTTTACTTTTTATTATAATTAAGGAGTTGTACTTTTTTACTTTTACTTCAGTAAAGCAGTTGCATAAGTACTTCTACTTAAAGTATTTTTTCACACCAGTTGCTGTACTTCTACTGCAGTACTGTCAGTACTTTGACCACTCTGCTATGGACCATCTTAGACCCCAAAATATTTTACTTAGACCACCTGAAGATCATATCTCAAAGGACCTATGTCACATAGATTCAGCCCAAAAAACCCTACAACTAGATGAAGCTTAATTTGATTTCAAAATCACAATTTAAAAAGAAAAAAAACCCGAGATATATGTATTTGACTACCAGTGTAAAGTCAAATGCTGTACTAATTTTTTAAATCATGTTTCAGTTTCAGGTCCTGTCTCCATGCATGGTGAGATTAAAACCATCTGCTGTAGTTAATCTCCTGCTGTTCTCCACTGCTCACACTTTCAGTTGTGAAAGTGGGTTTTTTTCAAACTTGTGGGTTAATCTGGGGTTGGGATGTTTTCTCTTGACCAAGGCTGTCAAACTAATTTTAGTTCAGTTCCACATTCAGCCTAATATGATATAAAGTGTGCTGCACCAGTAAAATGCTATAAATAATAAGATAAACATGTATAAAATAATGTCAATACCAAAGGTTTCTGTGTTTTTGAGTGAAAAAAGGAAGATTTAGCAATAAAAATGGTTGTTGATTGTTGATTATATTATGCTTTAGTTTATCATTTATATATGTGCTTCACAACTTACAGATCACAGTAGACTGATAAATACAAACAACATTTAGTAACAGGTTTGAATTTCCGCAGACATTTCAAGTTATTCCCATTTTTTTTAAAAATGCAGGTCTTTTTTTGCACTTTTTTTTTTTTTACACTAAAACAAAAAAGAATGTATTGTTTTACATTCGTTTCCATTATTTCCAGGCTGCATGTTTTACACCTGTGCTGTAGACATAACACTTGATTGAGCAACTGTCTTATATTAACCCGTTAACTCAACAGAATGTCTGTGCCAACACATTTGGGTCTGTTTGTACATGCATGTCAGTTGGTCTGGCAGTGACAGGCAACACAGCTACCAAATAAAGATGGAAGATGCTAAACAGCACATTTGCCTCTGGATGGCAATATAAGAACAATACAACTCTCCTCCGACCAAACATGAATTGTCCTGGTGGTGAGTTTTGTCCAGAGGTGGTCAAAGTATTCACATTCTGTACTTAAGTACAATTACTGGTCTGAAAATATAGTCTGGTAAAAGTAGAAATACTGATTCAACTCCTTTACTGAAGTACGAGTAAAAAAAACCAAAAACAAGTTCTCACTTGTAAAATGTAAAACAGCATTTTTGCTATTGGATGAAATAATGTTTAATTAAGCAGGAAAAAAACAGAAAAATTTTCAAAAATACCCCAAACCTTTAAAAGTGACTTAGTGTGTAGATAATGTGTTTTTAATTGGGCCACAGTACTCGGTTTAGTGGGTGTGGACAGAACATTTAGGAAAAATTCAGAAGTCATAAATAGGAGATTTAACAATTTAAAAAATTACGAGATTAAAAAAATCTACCATTTGAGATTAAAAGTCCAAATGTCTGATTTACTGATTTCTGACTTATTTTTCAAAAGTAATGAGTTTATTCTGAGAATGTAAAGAGTATAACGTTCAGATATTTATATAAATTAAAGGAGTATAAAGTACAGATATTTTAAAACAAAAATGTAGGGAGTAAAAATAAAAAAGTTGGCAGAAAAATAAATGCTCCAGTAAAGTACAGATACCTAAAAACTGTACTTAAGTCCAGTAAAGGAAGTATTTGTACTTAGTTTCTTCCAGCTGTGGTTTTGTCCTGCAGCCTTATTGACTGGGTGTGTGAGCAGACATGTTCATGTGCAGAGCCTTCATTGATCCTGGGACGTAGCAATGCAGAGGTCCCTCATTTGTCGGGGTGTTAGGTTAAAAAAATAACCCACAATAAGTGAAATCTATGAAGTAGTATTAGTGGTGCAGTCTGTCACTTGTGGGTCATCTGCTCATGGAATTGTTGGTAACCTCATGTGTTGTTTGTTCATATCAACCACCAAAGACTAAATCTGCTGGACTGACCAGAGTGTACTTTTGTGTATTACTATACTACTATATTTACTGTCAACTTCCACATCTGTATTTTGTAAACCGGCGTGTAACAGACAAGCCTCTGACCAATCAGTGTCTGCAGGGTTTTTACGTCACAAAAAAAGAAGGAGAGCTTAAAAAAAAAGCAACAGCTTTGACCATCCTGAAATCCAGATTTTTGGTTCAAAACAATCAATTGTTCAGCCCTAGTCAGTACTATCCTGTAATGGAAATGCAACAGAGCAAGCCAAGCTGGTAGTGATGGAAACGCAGCGTAACTCACCATCCATTACTTCATCTACAACAATAAAGCAGTGTCTGACTTCCAAGAAAAATGGGAGTTTGGTGATATCTAAAGGTTTTCACCACTGAGTCACTGGGCTTGAGTCCACAACAGTGCGTTTGTTAAGGTGGGCGGTTAACAGGGTGAGGTTGTTTGTTCTATGCTCAACCTGGAGGACGAGGAGCCTCATGTAAAATGACTTGCGTAGGTTTCATACTCAAACCTGTGGCGTATGGCCCAAATGTAGAAAAGTCCATATGAACAAAAAATCTAAACGTAAAAAGCTGTGTGTACGCCTGAATCCAAGGACTTTTCTTTCGTGCATCTCAATCAGCACAGAATTGACCACATTTGTTGGAGTACTGGACGCCTCCCTCTCCATGCCCACATTTGCATATGCAAATTAGTATAAACAGGATAAATTAGTATAAGTAGGATTCCCATCTGTGCGATCAGGTGATGATGTAAATGACTGCACTTATAAATCGCTTTTCCACCTTCATGCTGCTCGATTTTATGCGTAGAGCCCCAAATCACAACAGGGTCATCTCACAGGGCTTTACAGAGTTGATTAGAGACATTAGCCTCACATTCACACGCCAGTAGGTGCTGCTGCTGCCATGCAAGCTTTTGCCAAACCTACTGGGACCCTCAGTTAGGGTTCAGTGTCTTTGCCCAAGGACACTTGGGCAAAGACACTGATATTGGGCAGACACGTGTGGACAGCCAGAGCTGTCGGGACGCTGGGACATGAACTGCCAACCCTTCAGTCATTGAACGACCCGCTCTACCAACTGAGCCACAGCCTCCCACGCTGTGATGTCACATGTGAATGCAAAGTGGAACACTGGTCTGGAAAAGTGGAGCAAAAATAGGTGGAGGAAAAGTCCTAGCAGAATGTTAACAAAAAAAAAACATGAATGTATATTAAAGTTCGAAATCAGTCATCACTAAATAATCCACTGTCACTTCCAAAAGTCTAAAAATGACATTGGTGATGATTTTCAAAATGAAACTGTGATAAACTCTGTAACCTCAAGGGTTTTATACTGTCCTGTGGAACTGAACATGCACTGTAGAATTGGACCAGCCTGTGGGTATAAGCTGATGCCCACCTCATCCATGTTCAGTGTTGTTAGATAGGAAATGTGCAACAATTGTACGAAAACCTCAAAATTATCATATTTTGGGAGAAAATATCTGTTGGAATAAGTGTATATTGCATATACAATATTTGTGTTTCTTTAATTATCATGCATTACTTACTTTGGTTTAAGGAATGTGCTATTGCATAAGAAGCTATGTGTCTTAACCTGAATTTCAATGACTCATCTCTAAACAGGTTTTTTGCAGTATCAGTTTCAGTAAATCCTGTTTAGCAACATACCACAGGTGACAATATATGTGTAAAAGATAAATGATTGAAAGGAGACAATCCCTACCCTGCTCACCCCCTCTCTTTTAGTGATTGCCTCCTATTGTGTACCACAGGTGATAATATATGGAAAACATAAGGAATTGAAAGGAGACAATCCATACCTTGCTCACCCCCTCTCCTTTAGGGATTTGCCTCCTATTGTGTAACCTAGGCTACCTAAAACTGAATAAAAGGCGAGGAGAAGGCAAAACGTATTCAGAGTGGTTAGAGATGGTAACTGGATTACGTCTCTGTCCATTCTCCTCGCGAGTAAGAAATTATTATGACTCTGTCTTCTCTTCCTTTTGTTGTTTAAAAGTTGTTTTAGGTTGTTTGAACCTGACAATATCATACACAAACAAAACACAAACAATGCAGCCATTTTAGTGCTATTTTAGTTTGGAATGTATTTCATGTCAAATTTTTAAACAGTAATTCACAGTAATATCCCCGTAGTAACTACTGGATAAAACTATGGCACAAAAACAACATAAATACAGAAGGCTACCACCAGACTAGAAAGATTGTATTTTTTTCAGTGAAGGAACACAACCATATGTTAATTACCTGACTACAAAAACTCAAATTCAACCTGAAGGTCGCTGTGTTCACCCAATGTCACGCCCATTTGTGCAGATGTTATTGGTTGTCATGGCAACAGCCCTGTGTGTGTGTGTGTGTGCGTCTTTTATGCTGCCTGAGGTCAATATGCATGTGAAATGATTGTTAGATACGTGTTTGGGAAACCAACTGAAATGTACCAGGCTAACTGGCATTGATATGTCAGAGTGGCCTGCTTTGGAGAGGGGTCTCGTGGGATGTGTGTGTGTGTGTGGGGGGTTATCCCTGATCTGCACACTTCAGAGGAATTAACTTTTTCACATTAATAGCAGTTTCCGCATATCCAGGGGTGTATTATGGACCAGGCCAGTGGGACCAGTGCCCAAGAGGGGCCAAAGGCTACTGCAGCTGCCGATGCAGAGGCAGAGCTTAACTTTAATGTCAGAGGGCCTCTATTCTTTAGGAGAGGGGTCTGAAACTCATTTTCTTCATTTTCCACATTCAGCCTGATTTGATCCCCAATGGGTAAAATGTAAACATAATAACCTTTAAAATGAAATAATGACAACTGCAAATTTTTGTCATTGTTTTAGTGCAAAAAACCCGCATTAAATTAGGAAAATACTTTAATGAATTATCCAAATGCAAAAAAAGTTACATTTCATAAGGAAAATAAGGGTAATTTTAAAAATATTCTGCCTCAGTTTATTATTAGTCCATGTGTTTTTTGTGTGTTGCCAATAACAAACTGTGAAGGGGAATGGTCATTCTGCAGACTGACTTAAATTAAAACTGAGCTCAGCATGAAAATGTGCCAAAATCAGTTGAATTCACTCTCTTCTTCCAATAGAAGAAGTTTGACAACTCAACTTTGATCAAGAAGGAAGAGCAGAAAGAAGCTTTTGTAGAATTCCCAGGTACAGTAGATTGGTGTGGGGGTGGAGGACAGGGTTCAGAATGTTGGAGGTAGGCTTCCCAAACTCCTGCCCCCGGGGCTGAGACTTCCTTTATAGGAATGGTCCAGCCATATTACCCAGTCTGCATGAAGACGAGTTTACGTGAAACTGACGTACTTTCTTATTGGATTGGCCTTTCTTCAAAATGGGACCTGTCTCGTGGATACCCCAAAATAAATTCTTTAGAAAACGGGTCCCAGGGTGGGAAGATGTGGATATGGTGTCATTTCCGTATCCATACTGACGAGTATCCCTGTGTATTCACACCCGCGTCATGACCACATTACCGGAAAAAAACATCAGCATTGTACCCGTAGCATTCATTCTCCTCACAAGATAACAACAAGACAGCAACAATGGCAAATAACAACATTGTTGGTTGTGTCCGGTGTGTGTGTCGCAACTGTAGAAAAAGGGATGTGGGCGCATGCGCACTACTTCTTCTATTGTTCTCTTGTATCCGGTGGCATTGGCTTACAGCACGCATAATGGTGTGGCATGTGAATTGCATCATTTTCAGGATGCGATCCACCCCCATGCTGACACAGATTTTTACTGAAACAGTTAAATTTTTATGTAATATCTTTTTGATACGGTTTCAAAACTAAATCTGTATTAAACTCTTCCCGACGTAGCCTAAGTGTCGCCAAAGGTTCCAAAGCACTAGAAAAATTTGGACACCAGCTGTGGAGTTACCATAGTTACAGATGTGGCATTACCATGGTTACAGCTGTGGTGTTATCATTGTTACAGCTATGGAGTTACCATGGTTACAGCTATGGACTTACCATGGTAACAGCTATGGAGTTACCATGGTTACACTTGTGGTGATACCATGGTTACAGCTATGGAGTTACTATAGTTACAGCTGTGGTGTTACCAAGGTTAGCTGTGTTTCCACCATCACTCCATTCTTTGCGCATCTGAACAAGAGCGTGGAAAAGTGCATAACCTTTGTACATGAGGCCCCTCGTGTTGCACATCTGGTTCTGACTCGAATTGCAGTACTATTTACAATATCGGTAAAAATTTTTGTTATATGTTTCTGTTAGCACTATAGACCCCTTCACATGTTTGTAAACAAACAGAATGCTGTTAGGATGCATGTGCAGCCGGGACTCAGAAACAATGGCGCTGCCCATAGGCCAGCTTTATGGGCATTGCCTACCGGATTCTAACTTGAGAAAAGAGTGGACGGACGATGTCAGTAAGATTCCAAGTATGCAATGGGCTGATATGCACTGTCCTATATACACAATGGCCTATATACACACATACAGACACACACACACACACACATATATATATATATATATATATATATATAGATGTAATGTAATGTTTTGTTTTATTATTCTTTAAATTTAATTAAAAAACATGTTTTGTTATTGTTTGATTTTATTTTATTTTACTTCATTATTTTAAATTAAAAAATGTTTAATAGTTTTTATTTGTTATTAAAAAAGAAGATAGATTTTTGTTCTTTAAATGTAATATTATTTTTTGTTTTATTATGTTAAAACAGTTTTTTTTATTTTGTATATGTTTTTATTTAAATTTATTTTAAATTAATGTATTTTTTTTATTTCATTTTTTGTTTTAAAAAAGAAGAAGAGGGAGCTATCTAAAACATGTAGGACACTGGGCCACGAGGACCAGATTTCATAACCACTGCTTTAACTAACTTTGTCTATCTGTCTATCACATTATGTAAAAAAAAACCCATCTTTTTTGTGTATTTTTTCCCTTTTAATTCTTTGGGTCTTTTTTATTGTTAGTTATGTGACTTGTGCCATAGCATGGCTCATTAATTACAACATAAGTCTTCTGCTTTTCTGGGCAAAAGCCCTCACAAATTCATCCATCTTCAACCTACTTGCTATGGCCTGCGTGGGTCGATGTATGTATAAGTGACCTGCACCCGGCCGTTTTTTTAACTAGACTCAGACCGCAAGAATATATTTGAAAAGGGTGGATGCAATTCGCTTCTTGACCGCTCTTGATTTGATGATACTTACATACTTACTACTTACTACATGATACTTACTCACATACCTGCATTTACTTCTGTGTTAAAATCCAATGTCATTGCTTGTAAGTTAATATATTGAGAAAATGTTTTTGTCCTGTTTCATCATTCCAAATTTATCAATGTGCAGCATCTAAACCAAGGGTTGACAAACTGTAACACCCAAAGAGCCATTTGAACCCAGTTTCCACAGAAAACAAAACATTGTTTCTTTTCTGTAGATCTGAAAAAATCTGTAGATTCCATATATATATATATATATATATATATATATATATATATATATATATATATATATATATATATATATATATATATATATATATATATATATATATATATATATATATATATATACCAAGTTTATCTGCATAGTTTTATTTTTCATACACATGTATTATGTGTGTCATGTAACCGGCTCTATTCCATTAGTTTATACATAGTAATTCTTATGGAAACTAGGCTTTACTGTGAAAGAGACACCCGAAATTGTCATAACATTAGGTGAAAGCAATTAACACAAGTGTGTATATTTATAAGTAAGAAGATGTAAGAAACAATGATAAAGTTAAAATTCCATTTATCATTATCATTATGCTGTTGTAAGTCCAGACGTATTGTACATTTGTAACAGTTAGTGTGCCTCACTCAAGTCTGAAAGAATGCCTGCCTCTATTTTGTGCCAATCTCAAGTTTCTATGACAACCCATTCTTGAATTAGAGCCAATAATGTGATTTTGACCATTGTGCTAATTGCGACCTTGACCTTTTGCAACATTGATAATTTCGTTTATATAAATATATGCATCTGTACATACCCCCGCGACCCGAGTGAGGATAAAGAGGGTTCAGATGACGAGCGAGCGAGCATCAGTGCATGTAATATTATGATAATATATCCAGTATTGATTAAGTTACAGTGCGATATGTCTATACACACACACAAATCTTGTTACAGAAGTTAATTTTGCGACATGTCACCTTTGACCTCCAGAGATCTCAATGATTATTTGTCGTAGGTGATAACACCAATTATGAGAATTGTAGAAATCTTCATTCCACATCGTTTGGTACCAAACTGAAAGTTCTCTGACCCTCTGTTCTTGAGTTATAACTGATAATGTGATTTTGACCTTTTAGTTAATTGTGACATTGACCTTTGACCTTTACTCAAATGGATCATTGCATCTAATGTGAATTAGCTATATGTATATGTCCATGTAATTTCATGGTGATATCTTATGTATTCATTGAGGTATAACATGATGTGTGTCTGCGGACACACACACACAGACACAGACACACACACACACACGGTGCGGATCAACCGCAGATTGGGTGGATGACGCAAAGACAAATTTAATAATTAATTACATTTGGGTGGCTTGTTTTGCATATTATTCCAAATATAAACAATCGAATGAAAATAACACTAAAATACTTTTTAATCAGGCAATAGCCTGTTGATCTTGTCATTCGCTGGCTGCTGTCACAGCACACATTAATAAACATTTCTGTAAATGTGTCAGTATTAGCATGAAAAAAGTTATTTCTTCAACTGTTGTCCCCAGCATCCAAAAAATGTAAAACATTTTAAAAGATAAGGTTTTACCTTCTCACATTCATGTTGTGCGGTTGGTGGAAATAATTTTGGAATCGCTGTAAATTAGAGATTTTTTTTCAATAAAGGCTTCAATTGACTGGCAAGATATAGTCTACTATTAAACTACATTGTTTGAAAAAGACAATAGGCATAGTCCTAATAGCAGAGGCATCTTCATTAGACCCAAAAACTAATCGGTGGATGGCAGGCAGGTTTCGTTCAGAAAGCTGGGGGAAAATCGTTCATGGGTAAAAAACACTGATATAATTCCATTCATCCAATGAATTCATATATTAGAACACAAGTTATTGTGCTGTGGTGAGTCACACTTATTGTGTAGTAGTCAACTGGGAAATCACTGACATCTGTCAGTCTGCCTCACTCGTCTTTAAAAAAAGATTTTATTGCTGTTGACAAATATGTAGATTTAGTAAAGTCACCAGAGTTCAAATCACTTAGCATAAAGAGAAAAAAATGACAAGTCAAAGCATTTATTTGACATTATTTACAGATTATATTGGTTTTCCTGTTATTTTCGTATTACCTGGCAACCACTTCTGGGAACTTTCTGAGCCTACATGGACCACGTGATCGCCCCCATTTTTGAACTTCTGTTGTCACCACACTCTCTCTCCAGGACTCTAGTTGCTGTACTTAATTTGGGGAGAAAAACAGTAGTCCCAAGCAGATGACAAAAGAAAGTATCCACACACTGTGGCGTTTGAATTTGATTTCCCACTTTCCCTTTCTTTAACATAAAGATCGGTACATATTACACTAAATAAAAACATACATTCATCGATTTGCAACTCATTTTATCCATTCAATCAGATAGATAGACAGTACTTTATTGTCATCATATGAAATGAAATTAATGAAATTTGTCCTCCCATCCTTCTAAGGAGTAGTGGGCAGCCACGGGTGGCAGCCCGGGACCCATCTCCAGATGCGGAGCCAGGCTCATGGTCAGTTACCTGGCTGAAGGATTTTTACCCTAACAAACATGTTTTTGGGTGATGGGGGGAAACCAGAGCACCCAGAGGAAACCCATCCAAACACGGAGAGAGAAACATACAAACTCGACACAGAAATGCCCGCACGGTCCGAGAACCGAACCTGGGTCTTCTTGCTGTAAGGCAAGAGCGCTAACTGCTCAGCCACCATGCTGCCTACGGCGGCATGGTGTTCATTTAGTTAATTCGTTCATTTAAATTTAGTTCATTCATTGAGTTCAGCTAACGTGATTGTCATAGAAGGCTAGCCATGGTTCTGCGCAGCACCTTCTCGATAGCAATGGCCAATATTGTTGATGTGCTTTTGGCAAAGTGCTTTGACAGTCTGTCATATGACGAGAGAGTGAGAAAAAAACAGCAAGGTAGACCAAAGCCCAGCGTGATCTGGTTCAAAAGTCAGGGAAATGTCGCAACAGGTATCTTGGTATGAAAAGGTCAACTGGTTGACTGGGTCTCCTGTAAGAAATAACATAGCCTGTTGTTGGCCTCAAAGCCTTGTGTCCACCGTTGCACAAAAAATGTGTCAAAAACTATGAGTCATCATTGAATTTGAGCAAGGCTTTCATGAGAGACATGTGTGGTGTGAATTTGGTGATCCTCCATCAAAGCTGTCAAAAGTTATTGATGAACAGCGTTTCTTTGTCCCTCACCAGGGCCACGGTGAACAAAAAAGTACTGTTGGCCATGCCTTTTGATGAAGCCCTCTCAGGGAAGTTTACTTTGGTCTAAAGCAGGGTTTGGGGATCTAATGAATTTTGATAGGGTTTGCAAAAGGCAATTCAGAAAAACTACGATCTGAACTTCAAGTTTGGTATTCAAACAGTGACCTGCAGAGCACGCGTGGCAAACTGTGTGATTTTTTTTTGGGGTGTTTTTCAAAGACATGGCGCTGGACAGTGCAATGCCAAAGCTTTACAAACTTCTGTCGTTAGTTGCGACTATTAGCGCTACATCAGTTGCAGTACAGAGTAGTTTCTCTTGTCCAAATATAACGGGTAGTCACTCTTTACTGGCCATTGGAAAGAAATTAGTAAAGTCTTTGGAAAGCACAATCACCTGGTATGACAGGGTCACAGACCATTTTTGGAAAATGAGTGGAGTTCAGAATTTGTATATAAATAGGCTAGTGTGTAATACAATGTTAATTCACACATTATTATTGTTGTCCACATTGTATTGTATTAACAATTGTTAATACAACACAACGTGGGCGGCTGTGGCTCAGTTGCTAGAGTGGTTTGCCCAATGGCTGAGAGGTTGGCGATTCGTGTCCCGGCTCTGGCTGTCCACATGTGGAATTGGCCTTGGGCAAGACACTGAACCCTGACTTAGGCTCCCAGTAGGACTGACAGAACCTTAGAAACCTACTGGTGTATGAGTGTGTGTGTGTGTGTGTGTGTGTGTGTGTGAATGGGTAAAGCGCTTTGAGCACTATGAAGGTGGAAAAGTGCTATATAGGTGCAGAACATTTATCATTTACAATGTTCATAAATCTGATGTGTGCATACGGTTCAGCTGTAATTTTAAGAGAATGTTGGGCTCTGTGTTGTATGTTAAACCTGCATGTGTGTAATGTTCAAGGCTCTGTGTGTTGCATACCTGGGTGGGTGTGATGTTCAAGGATCTGTGTTATATAGCAGGGTGTGATTTTAATAGAATACTGTATAGGCTGTTTGACCTGTATAGGGCAGTTAGCCTATAACAGGCACACCTTTCTTTTACTACCATGTTTCGATATTAAAGGTTTTATGATGAACACGTAAAATGGGCGAAATGAGTTTCCTTCACAGGGTGGTTGGGCTCAGCCTTAGAGATAGGGTGAGAAGCTCGGATATCCAGGAGGGGCTTGGAGTAGAGCCGCTGCTCCTCCAGGTTGAGAGGAGCCAGTTGAAGTGGCTTGGGCACCTCGTGAGGATGCCTCCTGGATGCCTCCCTGGTCCGGGCATGTCCATCCGGGAGGAGAACACAGGGCTGACCCAGGACACGCTGGTGTTATGCGGCGATACAGAATGTGGACCCAACTGCTGAGATGAAGCAGACAAACTCAGAAATGAATTTAAACTCAGTTTATTCACACAATTAATTAAATCCAGAATCTGAGTGTCGTTGGTGTTGTGGGAAGATCCAGAGGCTTGGTTGGTGTCGGAGCGGGGGTTCATTAGCCGGGATCCAATATAATAAAGTTCGTAGGCAGGCTCTAAGTCAGGGGACAGGCAGAGGGTCAGATACACAGTAGGCAGGCAGCGGAGCAAAAGTACAGAGAGGGGATAGGCTGAGGCAAATACCGTGGTGATGGCAAAGTTCAGGCACAGGGGAAGTCCAACGAGCATCAAATCCAGAAAGGGCACAGGCAGGTTCGGAGGTCCAGAATACAGGCAATGGGTCATGGGTCGGAGGCAAACAGCTCAGGTCAAAGGCACAGGAAACAGGTCAAACACAGAGAAAACACACAGGGAAAACGCTCGTAGACAACTCACAGAGAATGATGACGTACTCGCACTGAAGACAGGGAAAGACAAGACTTATATACACAGGGAGATGATTGAAAACACATGTGAGACAACACACACCAGGTCTAATCAGTCTTGGAGGAAAACACGGGGAAACAGGAAGTAAAGACGACAGACATGACACAGGAGGAGAACTACAAAATAAAACAGGAAGTGACAAGACAGACAGAAAACACAGACTAACGTCTGTTTACAGACGTGACAGTACCCCCCCCTCTAGGGCCGGCACCTGACGGCACAGGTGCCTCAGGATGGAGGGGGTGAAACTCCTGGATCAGGGCAGGATCCAAGATAAAGGAGGCTGGCACCCAGGAGCGTTCCTCCGGTCCGTATCCCTCCCAGTCCACCAAGTACTGCACTCCCCAGCCCCTGCGACGCGAAGACAACAATCTTCTGACGGAGTATGCAGGACCCCCGTCCACTAACTGAGATGGCGGGGGGAGAGGTGTCACAGGAACCAGGGAACTGATCTTGGCCGCCTTCACTTGGCTGACGTGGAACGTGGGATGCACTCTCATCGATCTGGGTAACTGGAGACGTACAGCTACGGGGTTAATAATTTTGGATATGGGGAACGGGCCCACGAACCTGGGTGCCAGCTTCCGGCTCTCCACCCACAGAGGAAGGTCCTTAGTGGAGAGCCACACCTTCTGGCCCACCCAGTATCTCGGGGCCAGTGAGCGCCGACGATCAGCTGCCAACTTGTAGCGGTCGGAGTTGCGGGTGAGGTTCTGGCGGGCCCATGTCCAAGTTCTTCTGCATCGACGTATGAGAGCCAGGGCAGATAGTACCGACACTTCCTCCTCCTGGTGCGGAAACAGATGGGGCTGGAACCCATAAACAACATGGAATGGTGAAAAACCAGAAGATGAACATGGTAAGGAATTGTGGGCGAACTCCACCCACGGTAGGTGTTCACACCAGGAGGAGAGGTTTCTAGATACCAGGCATCTCAGCGCCGTTTCTAGATCTTGGTTGAGTCTTTCAGATTGTCCATTGGACTGAGGGTGATGGCCGGAAGAGAGACTGACCGAGGCCCCCAACAAAGAGCAGAAGGCCCTCCAGAACCTGGCCACGAACTGGGGACCTCGGTCAGATACGATGTCCCGGGGAAGTCCATGTAGACGAACCACATGTAATAACACGGCCTTCGCCGCCTGTTTGGCCGAAGGAAGCTTGGGGAGAGGAACAAAATGGACCATCTTGGAAAAACGATCGACAATCGTGAGAATAGTGGTGTTACCTTCAGATTCTGGTAATCCCGTCACAAAGTCCATGGAGACATTAGACCAGGGCCTCTTGGGAATGGGTAGAGGGTTCAACCGCCCTGCCGGAGGTGTCCTAGATGCCTTGGAAGAAACACACACAGAACAGGCTGACACAAACTCCAAGACGTCGTTTTCCATCTTCGGCCACCAGAACCGCTGTTTAATTAAAAACAGGGTCCAGTGACCACCAGGGTGGCAGGCCATCTTGGTCTCGTGGGCCCAACATATTACTGCTGATCTCATAGATATTGGCACAAAAAAGTTTGTTTACAGGAACCCCCCTAGGTACCTGGCAGTTCTCCAGAGCTCGTATCATCTGTCTCTCTATCTCCCAGGTCAGAGAGCCAATCAGCATCGCCTTTGTGAGAATAGTTTCAGGAACTGGGTTCCGAGACTCCGGAGAGAACTTTCGGGAGAGAGCATCTGGCTTTCCATTCTTAGACCCTGGTCTGTATGAAAGGTGAAAATGAAATCTCGTGAAAAACAAGGCCCATCGGGCTTGACGGGAATTAAGCCGTCTGGCTGACCTAAGGGACTCGAGATTCTTATGATCTGTCCACACTAGAAACGGAACCTCGGCTCCTTCCAACCAGTGACGCCTTTCCACTTTGAGAGCTAGAAGTTCCCGGTTTCCAACATCATAATTTCTCTCGGACGCAGACAGCTTCTTTGAGAGAAAAGCACATGGATGAAGCCTACCATCAGTCTTAGCCCACTGAGAAAGCACCGCTCCAACCCCGACATCGGAGGCATCGACCTCCACTATGAACTGGAGTGAGGGATCCGGTAATGTCAACAACGGGGCCGAGGTGAAGACCGATTTGAGCAGGTGGAATTCCTTATCTGCCTCTGGTGACCATATGAACCTCGTGTTGATGGAAGTTAGTTGGTGAAGCGGGGCGGCGATGGTGCTGAAGCTCTTGATGAACTTCCTGTAGAAGTTGGCGAACCCTAGGAACTTCTATGGTTCCTTTGTTGATGTCGACACCAGCCAATCCACCACCGCGCTGACCTTCTCTGGATCCATCTAGATTCAGGACTCGGAGATGATGAACCACAGAAAGGAAACTGAGGCGCGGTGGAATTCACACTTCTCTGCCTTAACATAAAGGTTATTCTGGAGAAGCCGTTCCAGGACTTGTCGGACATGCCCCTGGTGAGTAGCTTCATCTGCAGAGAAGATAAGGATGTCGTCTAGATAGACAAAAACAAAAACATTTAACATGTCCTGAAGGACGTCATTCACCAAGGCTTGGAACACGGCAGGAGCATTGGTGAGGCCGAACGGCATTATTAAATACTCGTAATGTCCACTAGGAGTGTTAAAAGCGGTCTTCCATTCATCCCCTTCCCTGATACGTACAAGATGATATGCGTTACGAAGGTCAAGCTTCGTGAAAATCTTGGCACCTTTCAGGAGTTCGAAGGCCGATGACATCAGTGGAAGGGGATACCTGTTTCGGATGGTTATGTCGTTAAGTCCCCTGTAGTCAATACAAGGGTGGACGGTCTTATCCTTCTTATCCACGAAAAAGAAGCCTGCCCCCACCGGGGACGATGAGGGTCTGATTAGTCCTGCGGCCAGGGACTCCTTAATGTACAGATTCATGGCCGTGGTCTCTGGTCCAGATAAGGAGTAGATTCTTCCCTTCGGGGGACTCGTTCCGGGGCGACGCTCAATGGCACAGTCATACGGTCAGTGAGGAGGTAGAGAAGAAGCACTGGTCTTATTGAACACTTATCTCAGATCATGATAACACGTGGGAACCTTATCCAGTGACGGAAACTCAGCTTCCACCAAAGGTTGCACCACTGTGGTTGCACATAACACCTGCTTGGTGGGCAAACAACCACAGCCCCATCCAATTGAAATGGGGGTTGTGGCGGATAAGCCATGGATGACCCAGGATCAAAGGGTGAGAGGCAGACTGAAAAACGTGAAAGCTAATCTTTTCCGTGTGACCATCAGGGAATGACAGCTCGACTGGTTGAGTGCGATGAGTTACTGTAGAGATAGAGCGTCCGTCTAGAGCGAAGGCTTCTAAGGGGCGTGACATGAGAAGTGTCTTAAGTCGTAGACGTAGAACTAACCCCTTGTCCATGAAGTTAGCGTCTGACCCTGAATCCACGAGAGCGGCCATGTCCACTACCCCTGTCATGTCACCTGTGGCTGAGAGTGAGGAGAGTTAATCAGAGTAAGGGTTCGGCTCAGCAGTGCTCTCCTCTTCCCTGCTGAGCCTTGCCTTTTAACGGACATAAGGCGATAAAATGCCCCGCCACAATACAGACATCTCCTCTCCGTTATCCGCTTCTGCCGCTCTAGAGGTGTCAAACGCATCTGTCCCAACTGCATTGGTTCCACCTGTGAGCCTCCCTGAATCTGGGTCATGGACTCCACCTGTGAGCTCCCCCTGGCAACTAACTCTGATACAGAATTCTCTGTCTGTAATGGCTGCCAAAAACTGCGTTGATCTGAGGTAGAAATGGCGATCTCAATAACGTCCCCTAATGTCATACTCTTGGGGCTTATTCTTAGCTCTCTGGCTAATGAGCTATTAAGCCCATTCAAAAAGGCAGGAATGAGAGCCTGGGCGGCTGTGGCTCAGTTGGTAGAGTGGGTCGCCCAATGACCGAGAGGTTGGCGGTTCCCGTCCCGGCTCTGGCTGTCCACATGTCGAAGTGTCCTTGGGCAAGACACTGAACCCTGACTTAGGCCCCCAGTAGGACTTACCGTAGCCCTTAGAAACCTACTAGTGTATGAGTGTGTGTGTGAATGGGTGAATGAGAGGCTAATGTAAAGCGCTTTGAGCACCATGAAGGTGGAAAAGCGCTATATAAATGCAGTCCATTTACCATTTATCATTCCAACCTGAGTCTATAGCCAATGACCTGAATTGACTGACATATTCTCTTAAAGAGCTGTTGCCTTGTCGTACCCTCATCAAAAATAAACCCGCCTGTTGGCTCCTTACAGGGTGATCATAAACTCTCCTGAGTTCATCCTCCAAAAAATTAAAATCTTGGATAGCGCCTTGTTCGAATAAGGTGTTAAAATAACTTAAGGGAGGACCTTCCATAAGGTTAGCCACATATGCTATCTTAGCCACTTCAAACCTGAACCTGGTGGGTTGTGCCCGAAAAACCAATCTGACCTGAGTGAAGAAGCTTCTGCAGACGTCAGGATTACCGGAGAACTTAGAAGGGGCGGGAACATGGGGTTCCACTGTGGCTCCCTCTACTGGTGAAGCTCCGACAGATGCCGGGGGCGGAACAGATGCTGACAATGCGGAACCAGACGTGTCAAGCTGATGGGTCAACCTGGTAACACAGGGAAGATAACATCTGATCATGTCTTAATAAAAACTGTCGGTTTTCATTAACCGTTTCCTTAAACTGGTTAATCTCGGCTGGGTCCATTTCTGTTACGCGGCGATACAGAATGGGGACCCAACTGCTGAGATGAAGCAGACAAACTCAGAAATGGATTTAAACTCAGTTTATTCACACAGTTAATTAAATCCAGAATCTGAGTGTCGTTGGTGTTGTGGGAAGATCCAGTGGCTTGGTCGGTGTCAGAGCGGGGTTTCATTAGCCGGGATCCAATATAATAAAGTTCGTAGGCAGGCTCTAAGTCAGGGAACAAGCAGAGGGTCAGATACACAGTAGGCAGGCAGCGGAGCAAAAGTACAGAGAGGGGATAGGCTGAGGCAAATACCGTGGTGATGGCAAAGTTCAGGCACAGGGGAAGTCCAACGAGCATCAAATCCAGAAAGGGCACAGGCAGGTTCGGAGGTCCAGAATACAGGCAATGGGTCATGGGTCGGAGGCAAACAGCTCAGATCAAAGGCACAAAAAACAGGTCAAACACAAAGAAAACACACAGGGAAAACGCTCGTAGACAACTCACAGAGGATGATGACGTACTCGCATTGAAGACAGGGAAAGACAAGACTTATATACACAGGGAGATGATTGAAAACACATGTGAGACAACACACACCAGGTCTAATCAGTCTTGGAGGAAAACACGGGGAAACAGGAAGTAAAGACGACAGACATGACACAGGAGGAGAACTACAAAATAAAACAGGAAGTGACAAGACAGACAGAAAACACAGACTAACGTCTGTTTACAGACGAAACAGCTGGAGGCATTATATCTCTCGACTGGCCTGGGAACGCCTCAGGATTATTCTGGAGGAGCTGGCTGAGGTAGCTGGGGTGCTGCCCCCGCAATCTGGATAAGCGGGAGACGGCGACAACATAAAATGGGCTTCCCCTGTTTGAAACCACCACTGATTTATACTTTTATATATATAATTTTTTTTGACGCATCGCCGAGATGTATCTAAGGACTGTGTGTGTGTGTGTGTGTGTGTGTATGTGTGTATATGTTCATTTATTTATTTATTTTTTCTATTAGTGCATTTAAGTAATTGGTTGTAATCCGATTGTAAAGGGTATTTTATGCAATATAGTAAAAAATGCTCCAGGAAAAAATTTGGCACCCTACCTTTAAATGACTGAAATTTGTATTCTTTTTTTCCTACATTTTATCTCAGGTTATGAATGTTAATTGAAACAAATATGGAAATATTTGTGCAATGTCCATTTTAAACTACTCATATTCTCCAACTAACACTCAAAAGGAAAATATTCTTTTTGCATAAATATCTGTACTTTATACACCTTACATTTATATAAATATATGTACTTTATACTCTTTGCACTCTCAGAATACACTTTCTTAAACTAAACAGATTTGACAGTTTGAACATAAGGTACTTCAGAAGAAAAATCGGTGGAGGAGAAAATATTTCTTTATTGTCTTTGTTCACAGAACAACGAAATTGAAAACTGCAGCCCCTAAAGTGCATAGTGATAAATAACATAAATCCACAACACAATATTTAAAACCATAAAAGCTCTATAATCCTAAAAACACCCATTAAAATCAAACATTAAAATTATATACACTCAAACTCACAAATTTGTGAGTTTGTATATTGTAATTATGATTTTTATTCAATTCAATTCAATATACTTTATTAATCCCTAGAGGGAGATCCCTCAAAATGATATTCAGAGATTTAATACCATTCTCCAGGCAGAACTGGACTGCAACCAGATAAAGAGTGCAACCTTGTTTTTGAAACAGAAAACATCATCAGCAGAATACAGATAAACAAGCACATTCATGATGATAAACATTACATGGTGAATAGCATGAGGAGCCTTTTTTGTTAAATAATAGGAAGACATGGGTGGAAACAGGCATGGGAGCAGAAGGATGAGTGGGAGGGACAGTATTTACCAGGGTATTTTATCTCATAATTGTAACATTTTAATAACATCATTTTGACATTTTATATCAGAATTTTCACTTCATCTCATAATTTCAACACTTCAAAATTTCTTATAAAATTCCATTCATCATTTCATTCATTACATCATTTCTTATATCATATTTAGGACTTTTTATCTCAGAATTTTGACTTTGTATTTTATAATTATGCATTTTTTTTTTAGCTCACTTGTGCCTATTTTCCATTTTTCTAAATGTTTCTGCCCAAACCCACAAAACTGAATAACCATGACTCCATCAAACACATTTTCTACACAGTAACTCACTATTTTTTTTATACTTTTGACAATTTTCTGACTTTTCCTTGTTAAATGAGTATTAATTCATTCATGAAAAAAATGCAGTTTCACTTTTTACCTTATTACAATTGAAAATTTGCACTTCTTTGCTTTTACTTCAGTAAAATAGTTGAATTAGTACTTCTACTTTTATATACATACTATTTTTTAAGACAAGTAGGTGTACTTCTACTTAAGTACAGAATGTGAGTACTATGACCACCTCTGGTCATATTTTACTGAAGTTATTGTAGTTAGTTTCAAACATGCTGGGAAGGGAAGTAAAAGTTTGAATGATTTGAAATGATTTCACTATGGTTTATATTTTGCACCTAAGACCCGCCAAAGGTTCCAATGCAACCCATGGGATGAATTTGCAAAGTGCAATAATTCCACAGTCAAGGCTATGGAACTGATTTCAGTTCCAGTTCCACATACAGACCAATAACAACATAAGCTCCAAAAAGTAATGACTCCATATTTTTTCTCAGTTTGATGTGGAAAATTATATTACATTATATGCGTAAAAATAACAACTTCAAATGTTTGTTTGTTTCAATGCAAAAATAACATCAAATAATGAAAACTCTCCTGTAACAATAAAATATGAAAAACCTGAAGAAATATAAACCAATTAAAATGTCTAAAGACAATTAAGTACATTTTGATCCATTTTCTGCTTCTGTTCATAATAGTTTAGTGTCTTTGTAGAATTGATCCATAAACCAACATGGACTAATGACAAGTTGAGACTGAACGTTGTTAAAATTACACTTATTTTTATGAAGAACTTTCCTTTTTTTCATGTTATTTACATCTTTTTTGTTTGAATAGTTTATAAAAGTAAGTATTTTCATAATTTGTTGGGGGTTTTTCCTCACAAAACAGCAACAACTCCCGATCACCCCCTAAATGAAATCAGTTCTACCTATTCACATTTCCAATATATCCTGAAAATTTCATCAAAATCTGTCCATAAGTTTTCGAGTTATCTTGAACACAGACAAACAAACAGACAGACAAACAGATAAACACCGGTAAAAACATAACCTGGCAACTAATAATAATAATAATAATAATAAATTTTATTTGTAAAAATGCGCTTTACATTTCGGGAGAAATCTCAAAGTGCTACAGAGAGCTGCTACACAGCAGCCAAACTGCCAACTGGACATAAAATTATCTTAAATGTGGCCCCTGAAGAAAAATAGTTTGAGAGCCCTGGTTAACAGTGTATTTTTCTTTCTTGTCTCATAGCTCTGTTAACTTTTCAGATTATATCCTGAGCTGAAAAAGTGGAAGTACTGCATTTAAGGGCGGGCTTTTAATTGGGCAAACCCATCAAATCTGGGGCCTCCCAATCTGAGCAGCCAAGTCACAGTAAACAACAAAAAAACCCTCATTTTAATTTGTTTCTGATGTAAAGTAAGAAAAGTTTTTTCTATGAAAAAAACACTCAAATGCTGCAGAATAAACTAAATTAATGTTTGTCCCATCACACACATAACCCCCATTTCAATCTCTCTCTCTCTCTCTCTCTCTCTCGCTCTCTCTCTCTCTCTCTCTCTCATTAGTTTGTGTGCGGACGTGTGTGTGTGTGTGTGTGTGTGTGTGTGTGTTTACAGAAGGAGGGGCCCCATGTCAATCTTTTGATCTGGGCCCCAGCATGGCTAGATCCACCCCTGACTGCATTAATATGAAGGGATGTGAGTTAAAGAAGGTGCAGTCCAGTTAAATGATGTCTTTTCCATGTACAGCTGTTGTCTGGCCATAGACCTGCTTGTTTTGCAGCTCATGTACATGATTACTGCTCTATTTTTACTCCTGGTAGGGAGATGTTGGATAATCTGCTCTGTATTATCGTCATCAGATTATGAATAGCACGTGATGAGCTCAGATCTGGACCATCAGTTCTGGGCTCAGTGCAACAGGGTGCACAATCAATCTTCATGTCAGGTTGCATTAATTAGGTTTAATGTGTTTATTAATAAGACATGGAAACAGGGTAATATCCTTTCACTTGTTTTGTCCATGTCAGAAAGTCATGTCCCTCAAACACACAAGTTGTTTTAAAAAATGTATATATAACAGGGAAAATTGTTCTTTATTATCAATTCTTTCTTTTCCCAAAAAATACTGTCCATATGTAGTTTGTTTACTACAAATATGTAATGAAAGTCATTTAACCTTCTGGTGTAGACATAGAATATGTGTAAACCTGTACAGGTGCCCTCTAGTGGTCATTATCAGCAGGTACCTTTCCAGTCTTTTGCAAAGGTGGTCAAAGTACTCCCATTCTGCACTGCAGTAGAAGTACAGCTACTGGTGTGGAAAAAATACTCTGGTAAAGGTACAAGTACTAATTCAACTCCTTTACTGAAGGAAAAGTTTAAAAAAAAAAGTACAACTTCTCAATTGTAATAAAGTAAAAAGTAAAACTGCATTGGATGAAATCATACTTATTTAAGCAGAAAAAACAGGAAAGTTTAAAAATATCCAAAAATAAGGTCTTTAAAAGTGAGTTGGTGTGTAGAAAATGTCTTTGTTCAGGTCGCAATTACTCCGTTTAGTGGATATGGACAGAAAATTTTAGGGAAAATGGGAAAAAAAGTCACAATTTCGATGAGACATCATCATTATGACATAAAAAAATGTGATATGTGAGATTTTAAAACAGCATAACTATGTGATAAAAAGGCAAAATTATGAGATACAGTCATACATATGAGATGAGAAATACATAATTATGAGGAAAAACTGTTGAAATTATGAGCTAAATAGTCAGAATTATGATTTAGAAAGTCACATTTTCTCTCCACTGATTTTCCCTCTGAAGTGACTTATTTTTCACACTGTTTAGTTTGAAAAATAATGAGTCTATTCAATATAAATAAAGAAGTATAAGAAGTATAAAGTACAGATATATATATATCAATGTAAGGAGTATAAAGTACAGATAGATTTATATAAATGTAAGGAGTATAAAATAGATATTTATAAAAAATTTAAGGAGTAAACCAAAGAAACCAGTTACAGCAATGAAATCAGTTTACTTGGTTACTTCCAGCTATACTCAGCTGTTCTGACATCAGCTCTTGTGTTTGCAGATCTGCTGCTGCTGTGGACCGGCTCCCTGCTCGCTCTGCTGTGCCTTCTGTCCTCCTGTCAAATCGTCCACGTCCACTCGGGTCATGTACACTCTGTTCCACATCATGAGCTGTGCTGTGTCTTGCCTCATGTTGTCCCAAACCGTCTCAGAACTCGTCAGGGAAAACGTGAGATTGTCTTCACTCAATGACAGGCTTGTGTCTGGGGTGAATTTCTAATGTTTGTCACATGATATATAACAGTGAAATAAAGTGCTATAGAGTGCTAACACAAAAAATACTGATGGTTTTTTTTAAAGTCTAAAACCCTAGCTTTGACATTGCATGACCACTTGCAAAATAAAAATTTATTAAAATTGTATTTCTCACATCACTTTCCAAATATTACCACACATTTTGTAAAATGTCGATTTTTTTTGCAACATATCAGACATATATTGTCCCACAAAGGGCAAATTTGGTTTGTATCAGTGGTTGTAGGTAGTGCGGCAGGGTCAGTGGTTGTCAGTGCTGGGAATAACAGCATTAGAGTATAACAGCATTACTAATGCAGCCACATTTCGAGTAACAGAGTAATTACTTAATTACTTCATCCATAACTGTAGCGCCATTACCGTTACTCGGGAAATAATATAATGCATTACCGGTATGTTTCCATCATGGGGAACTACTTTTGACCAGGCCATAAGTTAGTCCAGTCCTCTGACGTGTGTGTCCATACAGAAATGGAACCTTTCGATTAGTTGCTGTGGTAATGTAACTAACAAAAAGTGCCAAAACAAAGAATCAGCAGAGGAGGAAATCACAAGAATAGACATGGACTAGGGATGACGAAATGCATTAAAAAATATTGACCAATCACTGACCCTCAATAACCGATTGAAGTCAGTCACCGAGAAAAGAAAACAGTTGTTTTGTCGGGTCACACACACACACACACACACACTCACGGTCATACGCACTGCAGTGCTTCAGTAATTTTTTATTTTTTTTATTTTTTTTTTTCTTTCTTTTTTTTTTGTCTGCATTTGTTCTCATTGTTTAACACCACAGAGAGGGTGTCAACATTGTTTGAGATCATTGCATTTTTTAGTCTTGCAGCCAAATATTTTAATATTTAGTGCATGTGTGTGACCATCACCGGTCCTCCCTGAAAGCTGAGCAGACATCCTTTATTAGAACTCACTATTATAAGCCAGGGAGGGCAGTGCTACACCTCAGTGATGTGTGGGGGAAACGAAGACTGGACAGGACAGACAGGACGAACAGGGAAAGAGGTTAATAGGCGGTGCTATTGCAGTTAAAAGATTGAAAGGTGGTGTGTTATTCCCAACTTTTAACTGTCCATTAATAAAAATAAATAAATCGAAAAAAGAGAAGAAAACCAAAACAGCACAAAAGAAAAAGAGAGTCAATAAATAAATAATTAAACAAAAACGGTACTGAACATCATAGTTGTGGATGACTTGATAGTGTAAAATAGAATGCAATAGAATAGAACAGAACAGGCCAGAAGGGGACACCAGTGCAAGAAGAGAATGAGTTTAGGGTAGAAATCCTGGAGAGATTTTCAGCACATTCTGGCGGGTCCCATCATTCACTGAAATGGAACTCAGCAGTAGCTGGCAAGACCCAATCAAACATGCAAGTGCGAAGGACCCCGAAGCCCAGAACAGCAATCACGGCAAGGCAGGGCCAAGCTAACCGGGCACCCCCCATCCCGGGTCGTAGGAGCTGCAGGGTGCCGCCCCCAGAGAGCCGCCGGGGCCACCGTGAACGACGCAAACCCGGGGAGCAAGAGGGAGCAGCTACAAACCCCCCCAGCACACCAAGGCCAAACCCAGACGGCCCGGGGCGCGAAGACCCACCCGCCAACCCAACCCCGCCCCCCCACCCCAGCCCCCACCAAACCCCCCAACCCCCCACCCGACCCGCCCGACCCCACCCCCACACCCTCCCCCGAGGGGGCCAACGGCCCCACACAGCCAGGAGGCCAGACACAGGGGCCGAGCGGCCCGCCGAAGGGGCGGCACCCAGCACATCATGATGCGGGCCGCCACTGGAAGCCGGCCAGAGGATAATGGGGCCGGGAACCGATGCGAGCCCAGAGGGCGAAAGATGGGCAGCGTGGTGGGGCCCGGCAACACCTACAGGGAGGCATCCCGCACACCCACTGCACCGGCCCCAGGCGAGCGCAGTATACCCACGGCCCCCGCCCCCCGTAATACGTCCCAACACCCCCCCAGGACAGAGCCACCACAAGCCATCAGCCCGCAATACAGCCACGGCGGCCACCAGATCGGCCAATCCAGCCCCAGCAGACCCCCAAGAGCCATCGCACCAGCTTGGACCCGACAGGGAAGCAGGAGAAACCCCCCCCCCCCCGACCACAGCCCCAAGGTCCCGGGGACCCCCAGCCACAGCAACACGGATGGTTGTCCACCCCCGCAACCCCATAGCCACAAGGGGGCCGGGTCCCACCAGCGAGGCCATATTAGTGAAACCCCCCCCCCCCATTATTCCCTATTAATATGTCTCCAGATCCCTGACTGGAGACATTATCCCTGCACCGTGATAGTGTAACCCTGAGTGTCATGTGGTGCATTAAAAGTGGAGAGGCTGGGTGAGGCATCCAGGGGGCAGGCCAGAGGGCCACAGAGGATGGCTACTCTGTAGCCTGCCCTGGTCAGTAATTTTTTAAACACGAGTCCAGCAATGTTATGTTCAAAGCTCATTTTAAACCGTAGAGAAAATATTCAATATTCCAGTAAGTTCTGCTGCTAAATATGCTGTAAAAAAACCTTACCGATGTCCACTAGTCTGCAGTTCTGCATTAACTCCTTTTGCCGCAGCCCACCTGTCATGTCATTTTAGGTAGACCCGTCAGATGGATAACATAACTCATCCACCACAATTTTAGGTTTCATGGTGACAACTTTGCTGTCCCAGTTTAGCTACTATAGAAGTTCTAGCTTTGTGTTTTTACATTTTGAACAAACGTTCTAAACTCGCGCAACGCATACCACATAGATTAATTGAGGAAGCATCTTAATAACACAAAAATACTTTTCCTGGTAACTAATTACTTTGCTAGTGGAGTAACGCAGTTAGTAATGCAATTATGTTTTTTGGGGAAGTAACTAGAGCTTGTAATTAATTAGTTTTTCAAAGTAACTTACCCAGCACTGGTGGTTGTCAGGAGTGGAGTATTCAGGAGTGGGGTAGGGTCAGTGGTTGTTAGTGGGGTAAGGTCAGTAGTTGTCAGTAGTGGGGTAGGGTCAGTAGTTGTCAGTAGTGGGGTAGGGTAAGTAGTTGTCAGTAGTTGTCATTAATGGGGTAGGGTCAAAAACAAAATGTTCAAAAACAATCTTATCAACCCCAGCACCAAAAAGTCATCTTTAATAATATATATATATATATATATATATATATATATATATATATATATATATAAATTTAATAAATAAATCAATGAATAAATAAATACATATCTTCCAGTGTCGCTTAAATGTTCTCAGTGAATGATTGATTGGTTCAATGCATTAATGGCTCAAAGGAACAAAAGAGAACATGTATCTATAGCACTTTGCCCTTGGTAACCTTGGTAACCTGGACCTCCATCCTGATGGAAGAAGAACAAACTCCTCCAGTAGGGGGGGAAGGGGGCACAAACCATTTCTGTTTCGCACTTCAGACATGTTCCCTGACTGAAGATACACTGGAAAAATGCCCTTCAAAAATCAAGTTAAAAATGTTTTGCTAAAAGATATTTTATGCTTGAATTAAGCAAAAATACATAAATAACCTGAAATGTCTAGAGAAAGTTTATCTATTTGCCTGGTCTGATAAGGTTTAATCGATAAATATAGCTATGTCATCCACGTAACAATGAAAGTTAATGCCATGATTTTTAATGATGTTACCTAAAGGAAGCATATACACCATAAACAAAATAGGCCCAAGGACTGACCCTTGAGGCATGCCATAACTAACTCTGGAGAACGGCAATGATTGTTGATTAACATTGACAAATTGGTACCGATTAGATAAATATGATTCCTCTAATGCCTATGTCCCATTCCAATCTCTCCACTAAAATACTGTGGTTGATGGTATCAAAAGCTAGCCTAGGATCTAGACTCTCTCCCCAGTGGCCGCAAATAGTATTTGCTACGGGGAGAGTCTAGAAAGTCTAGGCGAATTTGTGGGCGGGATAACCGCTGTCTGTCAAATTTTCTCTTTACACAACGCCACGCTATTGGATGGGTAACCAGTCAGAGCCAACCAATCAGAGCATGTAAATAGACACGGTTTGTGGTAGCTTTGATTTCAGGCCGCCCCGACATGATTCAGTTAGTACTTGAAAATGGAGATTTATAAAGCATATTTACCATTTGTAAGTGAGGTGGACTTCATCCACGACAACTCCCAAGAGGTTGTTTTGATATACTTTGCTGGCTAGCAAGTCTAACCATTCCCGGTTCAGCCAGGATTCCGGACTCCCGTACACTATTTGGCACCGGCCGCTTCGGATCTCCTCCGGGTCGCCGTTGCCGAGTTGTGCTGCTCGTATTCCAAGTTTTTCGGCCTCTTGCAACTGGTCATTCATTAGGGCTAAAAGGGGTGACACAACGATCACCAGCGGGTTGTGCAGACCCATGCGTCGTCCCACTAGCGGAGCCAGCTGATAAATAAAACCTTTGCCATACCCGGTGGCAGGGCTCTACAGTGCGCCCATTTCACTCGCATTTGCGAGCAAATATTTCAGCGTGCGAACGAGGAAAACAAAACAGTCGCACATGTGCGAGTGCTTCTTGCAGCACACAATAAGGCACACAGACCTGAGGAGCTAATTATGGCAAGCCAAAGTGTTCACATAGCCACGCGTTGTCTTTATTATATCACGCGTTACAGGACGCGTTCTGGTACGCGCACTGGTGCGCGCAATGGAACGCGTGCCATTGCGCGTGCTGGACCGCGTTGCCGAACGCGTGGTGGCGTGTCAGAACGCGTGCTAGAACGCGTAATGTAACGCGTGATATAAACACAACGCGCGGCTATGTGAACACTTTGGCTTGCCATAGGAACGAGAACGATGGAACAAGAGCGCGTCCTGTAACGCGTGATCGCGCGTCAGTGCGCGTGCTAGAACACGTTCTGTAACGCGTGATATAATAAAGACAACGCGTGGCTATGTGAACACTTTGGCTTGCCATAGCTAATGAAAATCTACTAGAAATGAATTAAAACTGTGTGTACAGCTCCGCATAGTCGAGATGAGCACGGCACATATTGAAAGGATTAACCCTTTAACTCCTGATGCGTCAGCGCTGACACGTTCTGAGTGGATGGTTTAGTTTAAAAATTCAGACAAATTCAAGTGTTTTTTAACTGTTATTTTACTGAGAATTTTGTTCATGGAACTGATGTACAGGTGTCAAAAAGCAAGTGATTAAGAAAAAGAAAAAGCCCAAACTAAAACTACTGGAACCAAATTACAACACTAGTTATTTATTCCTTTTTTTTTTTTTTTTTTTTTTACTTCATTTTGGGTTTTATGGGTTTTTGTTTTTTGCCCTTTTTTCCACGTTATTTCTTATTTTGTGAATATATATTAGTTTCTGTTGATGTTGCGTATTTTGTTTATTTTTCTGTTTTTTTATTTTAGTATTTTTCTTTAATTGTGTTCTGTTAGTGTCTTACTTTGTTCATGTTACATATTATTTTGTTGGTTTATTATTCATTTTTGTTCATTTTACTGATCACTTTGACTGTTTTTTGTTCATTGTGTTGTTTATTTTATCTTATTTTATTTTTTACTGTGTCTCAGTCTCAGGAGTTAAAGGGTTAATCATTCTAAAATGTATCTAATAACAAGGCAGCCAATACAACGTTCCAAAATGTATCAAAGGACAAAGCATCCCATAATACAAAGTTATGTTATGGTCTGCTCTAAATTAACACAAATGACAGCAGTCATTCAAGAATGTTGGTATCTGTGCGCAAGTACTGCACTGTAAATAAATAAACATTTAAAACTAAAACGGACTTGTGCCCCTATTTTTTTGTGTGCTCCTAAATTTTTTAACTTAGGGGCACGTGTGCTCCTGGAAAAAAAAGTTAGTGTAGAGCCCTGCCCGGTGGGCAAAACTCCGACAACGTCCCTTTTTTCTAAAAACAGCTTAAGTGCCGTTTTCTGCTCCGCTCGCAGCGAAAACTAATTTTAAGTCACCTAGCGTTGCTGCCAAAGCCAGCTCGAAAGGTTGTTCCTGGTGATGAGCCATGTTGTCTAGCAGCTAGCAACTGGTGTTACGGCAATGTGTGCTAGCTGCTACGTCTCTGCGACTACAACATTACGTGTCGTATTTGTGTCGTCATGAGGCAGGGCGGGCTCCAATCCCACCCCTCGCGATTTGATTGGCCTGGTACATTTTGGATTTTCAGATCCGAGGCTGTCTAGTCTGTCTCCCGTAGCAAATACCATTTGCGGCCACTGGGGACAGACTAGATCCTAGGCTAATCAAAAGCTGCACTAAGGTCTAACAGAACCAGGATCTATACTAATCTGTCATCAGCGGTTAATAATAAGTCATTTGACTAATGCAGTTTCAGTCTGTGATGAGCTCGAAAGCCAGAATGGAAATGTTCAAATAAACTGTTGTCCTGCAGGTGCTGACACAGTTTTTTAACTACTATTCTTTGTAGAACTTTTGAGAGGAAGGGCAGATTAGGCCTATAATTAGCTAGAATGTCAGGATCTAGGGTAGGTTTTTTCCGAATTGATTTAATAACAGCATATTTAAAAGACTGCGGCACATATCTATTAATTCATGAAGTGTTAATTATATTTAGGACAGTGCTAATAATTAGGGGCAGAATTTCTTTAAAAAAGTTTTGTTGGAATTGGAACTGAGAGGCAGGTAGCTGATTTGAAAGACAAGATAATAGATATTACATCAGTTTGGTCTACAGTGGTGAAACTATATTCTGTTACAGAGAGGTTTATAAAAAGGCCTAGGTTTGGGACCGGTGGTTTTTCTTATCTAATATTTCGAAGTACTTTATCTATTTTATCTCTAATAGTTGAGATTTTATTGTTAAACAATTGCAAGAAATCATCAGAATGGAGCGTAGATGGAATAACTGGTTCCAAGGAGCTGTGGCTGTTTGTCAGTCTGGCTACAGTACTGAACAGGAATCTAGGGTTATTCTTGTTTTCTTCTATTAAGGATGAGTAATATCTAATTTTGGCTGTACGCAAAGCTTGCTTATACTCTAGTAAGCTAATTTCCCAGACACTGAAAAACTGTTCTGAATTGATTGGCACCATTATCTCTCTAATTTACGTGTTGCTTGTTTAAGGGAGCGAGTGTCAGCATTGTACCGTGGGGTGGTTAATCTAATCTTGGTAGTTTTTAACTGAAGGGGGGTGACTGTATCTAAAGTAGCTTATAGTGTGAGCATGGCACTATCAAAGAACGCAAGACTTACACTGGGATTATATATATAAAAACTAAGGATTTTAGTGTTGAAACAAAGTGTGTGCTCAACATGTGTTTTTTTATCTTATCAAATCTTTAAGGTCAGTTTTACATTTCCTAACTTCCTAAATTTAGGATGATGCCAGTAATTGCGTAACACCAAAGAGCACAGGACCGAGAACAATCACGTAGACATACCAAGTCTTAATTGGACATAGAGTGACAAGAAGGATTAGATCATGTGATTGCTTGTATAAATGTATGATGAGCCCATTAAATCAAGTTTTTTCTCACTCAAATCCACAGTTCTGTTTGATTTTTTTGATCTATAACAATTATCAACAACAGTTCTTATGTTTATGATCTTTCGTATTTTCCTTATTTTATTTGGTTTTTTTTTTCGTTTTATTTATCCATGGAACTCTGAGCACTTTTTATCCTGACACACACACACACACACACACACACACACACACACACACACACACACCTTCAAAACAAGATGTGATGAAATAGTGATGTGTAAAACTGTTGTTTGTATTGTAGGTGCCTTTCTTCAACGTGGTGTGTGATCAGGCTCACGGTGGAGGACACTGTGAGATGCTGGTGGGATATTCGGCGGTTTACCGAGTCTGCTTTGGGACGTCCTGCTTCTATCTGATGATGGCTGTGTTCCTCATCGACGTCAAGTCCAGTCAGGACTTCAGAGCCTTGATTCACAATGGGTCAGTACTGGTACACTCGACTCACAGGATCGGAGTACACTCTAAAAAAAACAATTGATGGGGTTAATACATTCAGATTAAAATCAGGAGCTTTTTCTGTTCAAGAAATTGAGTTTTTTATATGGACGCATTGTAATCAGTTGATAAATTACTTTATTAAGTTGATGTCAATGAAAAGTAAAGAAAACAGTCAGAGTAAAGTATTGATTATGAACACACTTAAGCCTCTATGGGACTATGTCATTTATAAATGATGCTTAAATAAAAAAGCTTGAAAAAATACGACAAGCCACCAATCATACTGTACGATAAATTTGTCACCTAAAATCCTAACCAATAAAATCAAAGCTTATTTAAAATCTTGATATCATGTTCTGCAACAGGGAAGTACAGGAGACAAGAGCACATGTTAGGTCACATGCATGAATAAATGTCATGCTAAGTCCATTTTTAAACTATAAAATGCATAAATCATTAATATAACAATATTAAGTAAATTTTTAAACTATAAAACACATAAATCAACAGTAAAAAAATATTACTAAATACAGTAAACTGTTTTAGACGATTTTAGTAATTTCATATGAAGAATTCTACAAATCCCTCTTTAAAACATTTAAAAAGTTAAAAAAAAAAAGCCTCTTGAACCACATTTAATTTGTAGTCATCCATTCAATGTTTCAGAATTCATAACTAACATGAATATTTTAATGTATTTTTTAATGATTTTAGAATCATTCTGAAATTAAATGTTCCAAGTGTTTTTCAGTCAAATATGTTCATGGATAATGAAGACATTGTTGTTTTATCAATTGTATTTTACGTTAAGAATTCATAGAAAAAAAAAAAAGATTAATATATATATATAAAAACGGAGGGGTAGGGGTAGTGGTAAGGGGTCAGGGCTGAGTTGGGACTCAGCCTAAAACCTATAGCCTCATGGTTTATGAGGGAGATGTACATGGAGAGGCTAAGTCACACCCTTCTACTTCTGGTCCATGGGTGCTTAGCTTGCGAAAAAATTGCAAATATATATATATATATATATATATATATATATATATTTGCAATTTTTATTATATATATTTGCAATTTATTATATATATTTGCAATTTTTATTATATATATATATATATATATATATATATATATATATATATATATATATATATATATATATATATATTTGCAATTTTTTCGCAAGCTAAGCACCCATGGACCAGAAGTAGAAGGGTGTGACTTAGCCTCTCCATGTACATCTCCCTCATAAACCATGAGGCTATAGGTTTTAGGCTGAGTCCCAACTCAGCCCTGACCCCTTACCACTACCCCTACCCCTCCGTTTTGCATGTTCATGTTTTCCCAATTCTCAGTTAGATGGAGGGGAGGGGCTCGGGTGAAGAGGAAGGGCTAAGGTGAAGGGTATTATGGCCCTTAAAATGTAGAAAAACCATACTACAAAAAAGGGGTAGAAGATAGTTCCCATGATTCTGTTTGAAAGATGGACATAAACAGCAGTGACAAAAGAATAGAGGTGGTCAAATACTCCCATTCTGTACTGCAGCTACTGCTGTGAAAAAATACTGTGGTAAAAGCAGGATTTGAATGATCATTTTGACCCTAAGGGGGTCTCTATGTAAAAATGAATAAATAAATAAATAGGCTTACACTAAAATGCACAAGTAGAGCCTACTTGGTAGTTTGGTTTTGTGCATGGCACAACTTTCGCACATGCACACACGCACAACAGAGAGATTGTATACAGATCTATATGTTTTTATTAATATGCCAAGAAATTATTGTTTTCATATTTGTATAGTTCACATTTATTTTCAATAAATGTGTCAAATCAAATGTTGATGAAAAATGTACTTCCCATGGCTTTGTCCACATTTCTTCTGTGATTAAAATGAAATTAATTTGTGTATGAACACTTTTATGCTTTTATTCCCAGATGAGATCAGCAACATTCATTTTTAAGATGAAGCAAATTTTATCCAGATTTGTTGATTTGTTGATTTGTTTGGACATTTTAATTCATGCTTTTATCACAACTTGGTTGGATTTCTGTAACGCTCAGAATGCAGGCGTCAGTCACAGTGCTGTTTCTCGCCTCCAGCTCGGACTCAACTCTGCTGCTCACCTGCTCACTCACATCCCTACATGTTAGCACGTTAGCCCAATCCTAGCGTCCATACTGGCTCCCTGTCCTTTACACAATCCCAACCTCGCCCCTAACCAGCTGACCAGTTACTCCTGTCAGTCCCTAAGATCAGCTGACCAGTTCCCTCAGCCAGTCCCTTGAGTTCAGCTGACCAGTTCCTTCTGCCATTCCCTAAGTTCAGCTGACCAGTTCCTTCTGCCAGTCGTTTTAAGTTCAGCTGGCAGAACTTAAACGCCAGCTTCTGCCATTCCTGAAGTTCAGCTGACCAGTTCCTCCTGCCAGTCCCTTTAAGATCAGCTGACCAGTTCCTTACAGGTGACAGAGCGTTGGTGACTGTTTCACCAACATTCTGGAATGTGTTTCCACTGGGTGTTCATCAGGCCTCTTTTCTCCCGGTTTTTAAATCGCCTTTAGAAACATAATTTTAAAAAATTTGATTGATTGATTATGCACATCAGTGTGTGACATCATCACATTTCTACAGTTTGACCTAAACTGAGGTAAAGTGACGCCTGTGTAAAGTGACGTTGAAAACTGAGCTTGTTTTTGGTGTCATCCTGCAGGTTCTGGTTCCTGAAGTTCATCACATTGCTGGGGATGTGTACAGCAGCCTTCTTCATCCCGACAGAGTCCTTCCTCCATGGTGAGACTCCTCCATTCACGTCTTTTATACATGGAAGTGATGCTGCAAATACTGTCTTCATTAATCACTTATTACATATTCATTCATTTTACACGTCTTTGTTACTTATTATTATTATTATTATTATTATTATTATTATTATTATTATTATTTTCTTTTTCTTTTCTTTTATGTCCGTCTGTTCATGTATTTGTCAACATGTCCATTTGTTTATTTGTTCTCACGTTTGTTTATTTGTCCATACGTCCATTTGACTGTTTTTTTGTCCGCACATCTGTTTGTTTGTCCCTAGGTCCAATTGTTCGTTTGTTTTTCCACACTTACATTTGTTTGTTTGTCCCTTGGTCCGATTGTTCGTTTGTTTGTTCTTTTGTTTTTCCACACTTACATTTGTTTGTTTGTCCGCATTTCCACTTTCTGTTTGTCTATGCTTCCATTTGTTCGTTTGTCTACACATCCATTTCTTTGTTTGGTTGTCCGTACATCCATTAGGTTTTTTTGTCCACACAAACTTTTGTTTATTTGTTTGTTTGCCCACGCATTCCCTTGTTTATCTGCATGTCCATTTGTTCTATCCATGTGCCCATTTATTTGTTTGTTTGTTAGGAACTAGCAACAAAACAGATGTAAATGACATGAAAAAAAAGAAATGTTTTATTACGGATCAGTTCTACAAAGACACTAAACACTTATGAAAATTTATCAAAATGTGCTTAATTTTCTTTAGACATTTTAATTTGTTTATATTTTTTCAGGTTTTTCACATCTTATTGTTACCAGATAGTTTACAAATTTGAAGTTATTATTTTTAAGCAGAATGTAATACTTTCCACATCAAACAGAAGAAAATATGGATATTTGTTGTAGGTTATTCTGTTATTGGTTAGTATGTGGAACTGGAACTAAAGTGAGTTCCACAGCCTTGTCTGTTGAATTATTGCACTTTGCAAATTCACCTCATGGGCTGCATTGGAACCTTTGGAGGACCGCATTTGGCCCCCGGGCCACATGATTTAGACCCCCTGACACTAGTGTATGAACGCATATGAATGTTCAGTGGTGATGGAAGGGGCCATAGGCATGAATTCTCGGCCAGTCTTCTGTCAGTCTGCTCTGTAGATACATATGTAGTTTACCACAACCAGAGGGAGCATATGAGAGTGAATGAATAATGGATCAATAATGTAAAGCACTTTGGGTGCCTTGAAAAATGCTGTAGAAATGTAATCTATTATTATTATTATTATTATTATTATTATTATTATTATTATTATTATTATTATTATTATTATTATTATTATTATTATTATTATTATTATTATTATTATTAATAATAATAATAATAATAATAATAATAATAATAATAATAAATAAATAAATAAATGAAATTCTCTAGGTAGGACCTAGCATGGGCTTCAAAATGGGATCATGACCTTTGACCTTGAGCGACTCAAGGTCACATAATTTTAACTAAAAAAAAAGTGGTCAAAAGTGATATCCAAAATTCAATTTTGACCTTTATTATGACCATAACCTTTGACCATAGAGAATGTGTCCTTCCCACCCAGGGTTCTTATTCATCTTCTTCTGTGTTTCAGCATGGCATTATGTTGGCGTAGCAGGGGGCTTTGCCTTCATCCTCATCCAGCTCATTCTCATCACTGCTTTTGCTCATACGTGGAATAAGAACTGGTGAGAGTGGCTTCAAATATCGTTTTTTCTGTACTTTACACTCTTTACATTTATAAAAGTATCTGTATTTTATACTCCTTACGTTCCCAGAATAGACTAATTACTTTTTCAAACTAAACAGATGTGACAGTAATAACTAGAAAAGCACTCTGAGACCGCAGACCTCTGCCAAGGTAGACACCCCACCCCACCCCACCCCGATCACCCCCAAAATAGAACCAGTTCTTCCTGTTCACATTTCCAACGTGTCCTGAAAATTTCATCAAAATCCGTCCATAAGTTTTCGAGTTATCTCACACAGGCACAGACAAACAAACAGATAAACGCCGGCAAAAACATAACCTCCTTGGCAGAGGTAAAAATAAGTCACTTCAGAGGGAAAATCCGTTGAGGACAGAAACTGTGACTTTTCTTTTCCATTTTTCCAAATTTTTTTGTCCATAACCACAAAACTGAGCAACTGTGACCTGATCAAACATTTTCTACACATACTTTTGAAACATTTCAGATTTTTCCTGATGAAATAAATATTGTTTCATCCATGACAAAAAAAATGCTGTTTTACTTTTTACTTTATTACAGTTGAGAAGTTGTGATTTTTTTACTTTTATTTCAGTAAAGGAGTTGACTCAGTACTTGTACTTTTACCAGAGTATTTCTTTCACTCCAGCAGCTATACTTCTGCTGCAGTACAGAATGGGAGTACTTTGACCACCTCTGTTCAGCAGCAGAACTTGACACATTATGGAGATGTTTTGGTTTTTTTTTCTCGACATTGTCACAATGTTTCATTTGACATAATTTTCCAGTTAATTCGTGTTTTTCATAACATTCATTAGAAATGTTTTTGTGCTGGTAAAAGTGTGAGTATTGTCAGACAGACGTTGTGTGTGTTTCAGGCTGACGGGTGCAGCAGAAAACAAGCGCTGGTATCTGGCTGTGATGTGTGCGACTCTCTTCTTCTACACCATCGCCACCATGGCCTTCACCTTCATGTACAAATACTACACTCACCCCATCGCCTGCACCTTCAACAAAGGCCTGCTGTGGCTCAACCTGGGACTGTGCGCTTTCATGTCCTTCATCGCTATCACACCGTGTGTCAAACAGAGTCAGTTAACATGTCTGTCTGTCTGTTCATATATCTGTCTGTTGATCTGTCTGCCTGTGTGTTGATCTGTCTTGTTCATCTGTCTGTCTGGTTCATATGTCTGTCTGTTGATCTGTCTGCCTGGTGTTATGTCTGTCTGTTGATCTGTCTGTGTGTTGATCTGTCTTGTTCATCTGTCTGTCTGTCTGTCTGGTTCATATATCTGTCTGTTGATCTATCTGTTCATCTGTCTGTCTGTCCATTATTAAAAAAAAGAATGCCAGGACAGTAAAAGTCTTAAACTTTATGTTTTTCTAAAAACAAAAATAATCTTGTAGAAGCAGATTCATGTTTTTCATTAGAAAATGTTGTCATTATTCCGAATTATTGTGTCTGTTAACCACAAGTCAAATAGTCAAAAACTTCATCTATCTGGGACCCGAGGTGACCGACAACGGAGACCTCAAACCAGAGATCCTCCGCAGAAGAGCCCTGGCAACCGCTGCCATGCGATCTTTGTGGAAACCACTCTGGCAACATAAAACCATCACTCGAAAGACGAAACTGAGAATATACAAGTGTTCTCTCCATTCTTCTGTATGGCTCAGAAACATGGCCTTTGAATAAGACCCTAACCTCACGGATTGAAGGCTTCGATAGTCGGGCTCTCAGAATCATTGAAAACATCAGGTGGCCTCACAAAATTTCTAATGAGGAGCTTAGAGCTACCAGCCCAGAGCCTCTCTTCTGGCCACAAAACGCCGCATCCGCTGGTTCGGCCATGTCCTCCACTGTCCATTGGACTACCCCACGAAAGCCATTCTACTGTTCGATGCTAAAGCGGCCGGTTGGAAAAGACCTCGAGGAAAACCCCGCACCAGATGGCTTGACGTCGTGGCGGATGACCTCCAACAGTGCGGAGTTGCCTTGTCACAGGCGGAAGATCTGGCACAAGATCGCCAATGTTGGAGACATCTCAGTAACTTTCCTGATTAGCTCAACGCATTTTGCATGAGCGACAAAGTTAACCCTAACCCTAACTCTGACCATAACCCTAAAGTTAACCCTAATTTTAAAAATAATCCTAAACATAAACCCTAACCCTTATGTTAACCCTAACTCTAATCATAACCCTAAAGATAACCCTAACTCCAGCAGCTTAAATAACACTTAAGGATTGGCCTCTTTTTTTATTTTTTGCTTGACACAAAGACTTTGGTAATAATTCATCTTTATTCATGACTTGTGTGTAGTGGCTTTTGTTTGCAGGGTGTCACATGTTTCTGCAGAATATACTGCTGTAGAAACACAAAAACCTTGATTGCTACGTTTCTGCTGCTTTTACTGCACACTTGACCTAGATGAGCAGCAGCTGCTACGCTAAACTACTGCTGCTCATGGTCACATGATCACATCAGGCTCTAATGATACTATGCAGCAATATTTTATCAAGTAGTTTTTAATCTCGCCAAACATTGGTTGTAATCACTGTGTGTGTGTGTGTGTGTGTGTGTCCGTGCGCGTGTCCACAGAAACATATCATGCTATAACGCAATGAATACTTGAGATATCACCATGAAATCACATGGGCATATACATATAGCTAATGTGGATCAGATGCAATGATCCATTTGAGTAAAGGTGAAAGGTCAAGGTTACAATTAACTAAAGGTTCAAAATCACATTATCAGTTATTACTCAAGAACAGAGGGTCAGAGAACTTTCAGATTGGTACCAAGCGATGTGGAATAAAGATTTCTAAAATTCTCATAATTTGTGGTTTCATCTACGACCAATAGTTTTTGAGATCTCTGGAGGTCAAAGGTGACATGTCACAAAATTAACTTTTGTAACACTGTGCATAGACATATCACACTATAACTTAATCAATACTGTATATATGATCATAATATTACATGTACTGATGCATATATACATATAACAAAAAATTTTATCAGTAAAAGTTGATGAACAAAAGGTTGAATGGACGACTACAAATGAAATATTATAATTCATTATTTTCTGAGTGAAGTAGGATTTAAAAACTCTTTTTTAAAACTGTTAAAGAAGGATTTGTAGATTTCTTCATATGAAATGACTAAAGTAGTTATTGGTGATTTGTGTGTTTTAAAAATGTATTTTATAGTTTTTTATTGGTGATTTATATGTTTTATAGTTTAAAAATGGATTTACCATGACACTACTCATGTATGTGACCCAGCATGTGCTCTTGTCTCCTGTACTTCCTTATTGCATCACATGACATCAGGATTTTAAAGGTGTCATTCCATCATTATGTCATTAATATTGCTGTGTTCTCCATTGTTATTGAATACATTGTGTGTTGGTTCTATTTTAAAAAATCACCCGGATTGCTTTGTTTCCAGCTGTTTTTTCACGGTACTTCCTCATACATGTCTATGACGTGGTGATAGCATCTCCAATTGGCTCAGAATGCCCCTCTGGCTCTCTGTATGTGTTTACCTTTGCCAGAGTAGCATCCAGCTAGGTTTCGTGCCGTTACTTGTTCTGAAAACGTGCAGGGAAAAAATAATCAGGCTTTATTTCCACAGAGAGCACCTGAACCAGTTTGATCCACCATTTTTTCAAGTTTGTGCAGCAGCTACTGTGGCGCGGTCTTCTCTCCTAGATGCTAATGCTAATGCTACATCAGCTTTGCTGCAATGGGGGACGGGTTCAACCCCACGTTGGTGACACTAAAGTCCATCTAACATCAGATGGACCGGCTTTTTCTCAGTCCCTCGTTCCTCTTGTTGTGTTGTGAATGTGGTATGGAGGTGACAAACCACTTTCAAAGGCAGCATGTGTTGGTAACTCGGGGTGACCCATCAGATTCCAAAAGGAGTGTGGAAATGTGGTTTTCAGCGGAATGACACCTTTAAAGATTTTATTGCTAAGGCAGGATTTTAGGTGACACATTTATGGTACAGGCTTGTGTTATTTTTTAGAGCGTTTTTTTTTTAAGTGTCATTTATAAATGGCGTAGTCCTATAGAGGTTTTTTTTGTAAAAAATCTGTTTAGTTTTGTCAATTATATAATACCTACAATACATATCTACTAAAATACAGTCTAGCATACAATATCAAGTTATTATTTTCAGGAAATTATGACATGCTACATGCTTGGTATCACTGTTTTTTAAAATTTGTTTTAGTGGTAAATATTCCTAAAGACAATGTCTTACAGATGGATGAGGAGATTTAGCTTTTTTTTTTCTTTATGCTTCATTTGCACATGTCTCTAAATATTGCAGACATTAGTCTGAGCCTTCAGCAGAATGTGTGTTCTGTGTTTGGAATGACTCTTGTTTGTGTTTTTGCAGAACAGCCTCGCTCTGGACTCCTTCAGGCCTCCATCATCAGCTGTTACGTCATGTACCTGACCTTCTCTGCTCTCTCTAGTCGACCGCCAGAAAAAAGTAGGAAAAGTCGCAATGGACAACTACGCAAAATAACAAAACAACAAAGATGTGAAAAATTAAACAAAAATTTAATAATGCACATGTTTTACTTTTTACACTTGGAGTGGAAGTTTCCAGTCAAACAGTTTAATTATTCTAAAATGTTGCAATAATGAAGTGAGGTTTTTAGCAGAGGTGGAAATAACTAAGTACAAGTACTTCCTTTACTGTACTGAAATACAGTTTTAGGTATCTGTACTTTACTGGAGGGTTCATTTCTCTGGACACTTTTAACTTTTACTCCCTACATTTTTGTATAAATATTTTACACTCCTTACATTAATATGAATATCTGTACTTTATACTCTTTACATTTTTAGAATAGACTCATTACTTTTCCAAACTAGACAAATGTGACAGTATGAAAAATAGGTCATAAATCAGAAATTGTTACTATATCATAATGTTGACTTTTTATCTCATAATTATGTTGTTTTAATCTCCTATTTAGAACTTTTGAATTTTTCCTAAATGTCCTGTCCATACCCACTAAATTGAGTACCATGACCCAATAAAACACATCACCTACACATAAACACACTTTTAAAGGTTTTATTTTAAATATTTTTGAAAATGTTCTGCTTTTTCCTGGTTAAACAACTATTATTTCATCCATCGCCATGGAGCATGAGTTTAGAAGCATGAGTAAAACAAGAAACTAATAGTTTTCCAAGACATGATTAGTTTTTTCACCAAACAACTAAATGAATTATGAATTATCATGCTTGTAACAGTGTTGAAGGGTTGAGCGTGACAATTTCAATCTAATGAAAAAAACAAAAACAAATATAGATCAGATACTATGGTAATACTGACCTGTCTTTACAGTTTGAGTGGGAAAAGACTGATGACTGATGTCACTTCCTGGATGTACAGGAAGTTGGACTGAACCATTACATTACATCCTGTTACTGGGTTGAATGAAACTAGGGGAGAAAATTAAAAAGTGCTGTTTCATACATAATTAAAAAATGTTTTCACATTTGTTATATTAAGGTTAAAGTACAAAGATAAATGATTATATTAGCAGAAAAAACGGTGGTTACTGACTATTTTTGTTTTATATTCAATAAAACAGTAACTTTGGTCAGTGGGGACATGCTCATTTGGCTGAACTGTACGCCTCAGTAACCCATAAAATTTGAGAAAATATAATATCTAAAATAAGTTTGAGTGTGTGTCATGCAAAGACACATGGGTATTTTCATTTCATGTTTTAGAATGTATTTTGTGGTTTAGTTGATATGAAAATCTTTGAGGTTAAACCTGTAGGACACAAAGTGCACCAGAATCAGAAAATCACACAAATATTTTTACATGAAAATCTGCTTTTTTTAACATACTGTTCCTGTAAAAAGTACAGCTACATTTTGATTGTGTCAAACATAAGACACTTATATAACACACTTATTTTTTTTCAGACATCTCCAGTTGTTGATGTTCTTCACATTTTGAGGGAAACATTATAGATGTAAACATTGTCATAATGTAATTTGAGTATTTTCATTGTTATTATTTGACTGGTTTGGTCCTTTTCAGATCATATTGGGCTGAACCTGGAACTGAAGGAACATGACTGACACCTCTGAGCTAATCGTTAACACAAAAATATTCTTAAATAAACAACTTTGCATTGTATTTTTACTTACAGTTTTTTTTATGTTGCAACATTTTGCTGTAATTTTTTTTACAGTGCGTGCATGTAAAGTCTTCTACACAGACACAGAAATGAGACATGTCTTCACTTGTTTCCTGCTGAAACAAAGTTGCAGGATATTTGTTTCTCCATTCCTTCTCCTTCCTTTGACAACTTAATAACACAACCGAACTGCTGACGAGCCACTTTCTTTTATCAGAGGATTAGTCCTGAACTTTTTGGAAGAAAATAATGCAGAAGAAAAACCTGATGCAACATGATGAAAACAACATAAGAGAAGAAATATGAGGAAAGTGATGAAACAAGGCAAATGTGTAAAAGATGTAACAAGATGAAATCAAGAAATCCTTTCAGTAACAAAGAAGCAGAGGTGGTCAAAGTTCATCCATTCTGGACTGCAGTACAAGTACAATACAAGTAGAAGTACTGATTCAACTTTACTGAATTAAAAGTAAGAAAGTACAAAAAATTAAAACTGCATTTTTATTTAATTTTTTTGCTGTGAATGAAATAATACATATTTAATCAGGAAAATATCAAAAAATATCCAAAAAAATAAAGCCTTTAAAAGTGAGTTACTGTCAGGGCTGTAGTACTCGAGTCCGGTCTTGGACTCGACCATTTTTTTATGGTCTTGGACTTGCTGGTATTTGACTTGGACTTGTCTTGGTCTTGGCCACTGGTCTTGCCAAATATGGTCCGAGTCCAGGTGTCTTTATTTTATTACAATATTCAAGGGAAAAGGCATCATACATTAGGGTAAATTAACTGTAGAGCTAGGCGCTGCATAACCTCATAAGCTCATTGGTTAACGTTAACATTAGCTAACATAGCGGAAAATACACCAAGGAAATGTGTTTTTGGACATAGTTATCATCACTTACCGTACGTTTGGTATTACTGGTTTCATGAGAAAAAAAATAAAACGATTGGTTGTCATGAATTACATTTGTGGGTGGGTGATACTGTACTGGTGTTACAAAGGGTAGCAGCTACACAAATGCTCACATTAACTACAGGGTAAAGTGTATGTGTGTGTGTGTGTGTGTGTATACTGCTTATACTTTAGTAAGCTATTTTTCCAGACACTGAGAGAATGTTCTGAGCTGGATCGGCGGCATTGCTTCTCTAATTTACTTGTTGCTTGTTAAGGGAGCATGTGTCAGCATTGTATGATGGGCAGGTTAATCTAATCTTGGTAGTTTTTAACTGAAGGGAGGCGACTGTATCTAAAGTAGCTTGTAGTATGACAATGACACTGTCAACAAACTCATCGCTTATACTGGTACTAAATGTGTCCTCTACATAATCAGATGACATATATGCAAATAATGGCTGAATTAACTCTTTGTACTTTGAGACAGCATGGTTACATAGTATATTTTTCATTTGTGTTTTAATCACTGAGGTGGAAATAACCTCAAGCATAAACTGAAAGGTAATTAAAAAGTGATCTGAGAGTATGGGATTATGGGGAAAAACAACAAGGTCACTAATTTCAACACCAAATGTTAAGATCAGATCGAGGGTGTGTCTGTGAATCTGGTTTGGTTTATTAACATTTTGGATAAAGCCTAATCCATCCAGTAGGTCACTAAGAGAGTCACTGTTATTATCAACATGTATGTTAAAATCACCAACTATTATAATCCTATCCCAGTTCAACACTACACTAATAAAAACTGTGAATAAGGACCAGGAGGGTGATAAACTATAACAAAAAGGACTGATTTTTGGTTTCTCCAGTTGGGGTAAGTGATGGACAAATCTAGACTTTCAAAGGATAGGTAAAGTGTTATTAATTTTGGGGCTAAGACCTAAACTGGAGTGTGATATTACTGCCACTCCTCCACCACGACCCCTGGTTCTGGCTGTGTGATAGTTCACGTGCCTTAGTGGTGTGGATTCATTTGATGTGACACATTCCTCCTGTTGAAGCCAGGTTTCAGTCAGAGCTAAAATATCAATTGTACAGTATGATCACTAATTGGTCGTTTATTTATAAAGATTTGGAAGAGATTGATCTAATATTTAGCAGTCCACATTGAATAAAATTGTTAGATGTTCTTTTAAACTGATTCCTACCTGGAACTATTTTTATTAGATTTTTTTTAATCTCACTCCTATAGGTTTTATAATATTAGGTTTAGTATTAACTACCGCTTGTAAAGACCGTAGATGACTGTATGAGTCACTCAGATGTATAATATGTGTCATGGAATACATAGAAATCGGAAGACACATAGACGAGAGCTTAGCTTCAACAACACACCAGCATTAAACAGCATTAACTAACTAAACAATACACTATGCAAATATTAATTCCAACTGTATGTTGTTATCGATCTCAACCTTGTCTTATTTACACACAGTAATAAACCAGGAGTATATGAATTACAGTTGGGAAAAGGAGGGTGAGATGGCGATAGCGGCATAATTGCTCAGCAACCACACAACGGCTAATTCTAAGCACGGAGGTGGTGCAATGTGTTGTTCCTGAATACAACAATACAACAACAATTAAACTGTGTAAGCTTTCTAACAGAAGGGAAGAGCAGAGCTGGACATGTACACTTTAAAGTACACTTTACTATGAAGTATGTTCATTTAAAGGCTCCTATTTGTGTTGTGTGCAGATAAATATAGCAGTTTACTTCCCAAATTCTGGTTCAAATATATTACTGCTTAATAAGTAATAACTGGCTATGATGTGCATTTTGGGGGAAATATGGCTCCTGATATGAGGCATCATCATTCAGCTTTTTCACGTGGTCTGGCGAAAAATTGGAAAAATCAAGAATATCGAAGAATCACAATTTAAATCGAATCGGCACCTAAAAAAACGTAAAAGAATCAAATCGACATAAAAGATGATTTGATTCTTTTATGGCCCTAGTAAATACCTTCCCGCCACAATTCATGAGTCACATGTTCAATGAACTCTTCGAAAGCGTGTACATAGACATTTTTAAGAACATGGCAAGCCAAAAACTGCTGCTTTGAAAACCAATATGCAGCATCAAAAGAGTAGAGGGACATCACACACACACATATACACACAGACATTATTGAGTTGTTATTGAAATGTAGTTTTAAATAAAGTTCACTTGTTTGAAAATTGTGTTTTACATGCCCTTTTTTTAAAAAAAAAAATTGAGCCCCTGCCCCACTGCCTGGCCTTGCTTCCTACAGCTATTTCTATCCTCAGTAAAGGAAGCAGGGGAAGCAGCACACTGAGCAGAACATACAGGAAGGTGAAGGTAGAGGACTAGCTATGGCTTGGGAAAGCTAGGCTTGTAGAGCTAGAGAGGAAAGTTCGTTTTTAATCCATGATAATCTTTGTAGGTAAAGTCAGATTTTGTCCTTGTCTCCGGGTGAATACAAAGCCAACAAAGACTAAATTAAACCAGATTTAAGTGCTATAAATAGTAGTAAATCATGGAATGAAACCCAACTGACGAGCAACAGAAAGAGAGACTAGCAACAACACTATCAGATAAACAATGCACTCACTAGACGTGATGTTGTGGCTGGAGTCAGTCAATAATAGTGTGTGGTCTAATTATCGTGTGTTTTCAATTAGCATAAAAACCTTATTAAACTGGGCTAGGGTTAACCAGAAACTTGCTTATGATATAGGACTGTACAAATAAAAGTTTATCGAATAAAATCCACAACCTGGAGACAGATGCATCCCAGGGGGTCTGCTACTATATTAAATATATAAATATTCTCATGAATTAATATTTGTCCTATGATCAGCTGCCCATCTTAATTTCATATGTAAATATCAGGGCTGTCAAATTTCAGGTTGTATTAATGATAAATCTTTCATTTTGCTGGATTTTCTATGGCTGGAAATCTGTGAATCAGTCCCAAGGCTCCACCAGTAGTTTAGCACTGGCATAGGCTTTAAATAAAATAAAATTAATCAAATAATCAAATTAATCAAATAATCAATTCAGTTTGTGAATCAGGCCCAAGCCTCCACCAGTAGTTCACTGGCATAGGCTTTAAAGGTGTCATTCTGCTGAAAACCAGTTTTATATGCTCCTTTTGGAATCTGATGGGTCACCCCGAGTTACCAACACATGCTGCCTTTGAAAGTGCTTTGTCACCTCCACTGGCGGGATACCGCATTCACAGAAAACAACAAGAGAAACAAGGGACTCAGAAAAAGCTGGTCCATCTGACATCAGATGGACTTAAGCGTCACCCACGTGGGGTTAAACCCGTCCCTCATGAGCGAATCTGAAGTAGCATTAGCATTTATGAGAAAAGACCGCGCCACAATAAGTGCTGCACAAACTTGAAAAAAATGGCAGATCAACCTGGTTCATGTGCTCTCTGTGGAAATAAAGCCTACTTTTTTCCCTGCATGTTTTCATAACAAGTAACGGCACGAAACCTAGCTGGATAAGGTAAACAAATACAAAGAGCCAGAGGGGAGGGGGGGTGTTCCTTCACGCATTCTGAGCCAATCAGAGATGCATTGTCACTGTGTCATGAACATGTGTGTGGATGTACCGGTAAACTCTGTTGTTCGACCTCAAGTCATTTTTCTACCATGCAAAAACAGCTGGAAACAAAGCAATCTGGACGTTATTTAAAATAGAACCAACACACAATGTATTCAATATCAATGGAGAACACAGCAATATTAATGACATAACGATGGAATGACACCTTTAAATAAAAATAATTAAAAAACTAAATTAAATCAGTCTGTGAATCAGGCTGATGCCTGCAGCAGTATTTCAGTACTAGAGCTGGTGTACATTTTTCTTTTCCTCCATTTCACTTCTATCCTGGTAGAATCTAAAACTGTGCTTATCTCACACACCAGACATACTTTTAGGGGGGAGGGAAATAAGTTATGTGAATGAACTTTTAGTAACATATAAAGTTTTTCCAAACACATTTCAAATGTTCTCAAAATATACCTGTAAAAGGTAAAACAAACAAACAAACAAAAAACCTACATTTAAAAAATTCGTCCTCAGATTGTGCTTCAGATATGCATGTCACATGACATGTCAAACATATTTATTGGTTCAAACAAATACGAATGTCAGAGTTTTCTTCAGGAATTTGTATTTCATGTCAATCAAATCAAACAATACAGATGTCAATTTGTAATGTTTCAGGTACACAACAGGGCACAAACATAATGGTGTGCTTATTGTCATGGCAGGCAATGAGGACCCATCAAGAGAAGAGTGTTTTTATTGTTGTTAGGGAGAGGGGAAATGGGACTAAAACTCAAAGGCAGGCTGAAGCACCAAGACAACAGGAAAGGTTTGGAGTTATAAACACACAGAAGCAGGTCAGGTGATCAGTAGAGGAGAGCAGGAGGAATCACGTAGGTCCGGTTCAGTTCAGGTGTCAGAGTAGAGCGGCCAATGCATGGAAAATCCATGTAGTGAAGACATTCTGACACTAACTGCATGAAAACCTGGGGCCTAAATACATCACACTGCTGTAGAGACAGGTGTGGCAGATGAGTAACTGAGTGAGGGCAGTTTAGCAAAAGGTTAGCAGGCAGGAGGTTCAGAGAACTGGTCCATGACAGTTACCTGTTTCTGTTTCAGTTACGTACCAGGGCACAAACATGACGGTGTGTTACCCCAGGGTGAAAAGAGATGGGCTCCAGAATGAAGGAAACGCTGTGGCCATCATTGGAGCTGCCATCATGTACTGCTGCGTCCTCTTTGCTTGGTACCACACACACACACACACACACACACACAACACATACACACAAACACACCTACACATCCAGGCTTGGGTGGTTTACAGGGTCACTTTTCTTCTAGTAGCCCAACCACCGTTTTCCGTTTGTCTGAGAGAGACACCACAACTATAAATGTGGCACAAAACATTTTAGAAAAATTCCTGTCTATTTAGAATTAAAATATTGTCCAAAGATATAAAATCTGACTTTTTACTGGATTATGAGGACAGGGCACAGTAGTCATTTATAAGGACCTACCTTCTTTATTGGCAGAACTAATACACAAAGACACAATTCGGACAAAGCATTGTTTGTAAAGGCTACACTAGTTTAAATGAAGGAAGCCCGTAATCGTCGATTGCGAGTGCAGAATTAGGAAAAGATTCTGGGATAAAGCTAATTATGATTGTCTAACTGCCATTGACTCTTGCACCCCTTTTAAAACAAATACAATATATATATATATATATATATATATATATATATATATGCTATAAAATATCATTGATGTGTCTTGTGGATCAAATTATACCTTTGGAGCTTGTGACAACACTTGTACCTATCACACACAGATTTTTGGACCTGGACCATGCTATCCATGTTTGGTCCACCTTAAACAATCAAATATATTATTGATAAAACCACTGCGATAGCTCCAGCCATTGGACCTTCCTTGTGGGCGCACTTTGGCCATCCAAACAGGAAAGGGTTGTCCTTGTGAGCATTACATGTTTCTCTGTTTTCTGCAATGAGCATTGTGCATTGACAACCTCAGGGTTTAATAATATTGCAACCTTCCTCCCCCTTTTTCCCATAATTTTGACCCTGCTGAAGTGTTGAATTAACTTTTGCTCAAAGACTGACAGACCGGCAGCTAGGTCAGTGTGAAGTTCAACTTTATCTCTCTTCTTAAGTGTCATTTTGGAGACTTCTTCTGCTTCTATTAAACAGTATGATCTGAGTGAGGAGACTGATGCTCTTTTAGATTTTCAAAAGCAACAACAGATTCTCCTTCTTACTACTTGTATAAAAGTTATATGTCCTTGGTAAACGGTATTGTGGCTGGATTGTTGAACTTGGACTTGCTCAGGGTAGCAAGAGCTGTGTCCTTTCTTTTGTGCAGAGTTTTGTGAAACACTCCACTGCCTTGATCATATTTTCATCTTCTGCTGAGATGGCCCTGCAGAGAATAATGTCTCCAATCTTCTTTAGTGAATATCCTAATATCAATGCCAGACTCGGAGTTGAATATGAGTGCTTGTTCTCATCAGATCCAGCAACTATTTTAACAGCTTCATCAATTTTGAAAAAATTGTTTGGTTTTATAGCATCTTCAAAACTATATAAAGAATACTTTTCTTTGAAGGTCAACAGAAGTCTTCCTATTTCCCAGGCCTTTGTTCTGATTGTACTCAAATTATGTTGAATCACTCCCATGCTTGTTGTGGAGTGACTGAGCGAGTTGCAGTATGAGAAAGTCACTGTATGACAGAGGCTATGTTGTCTAAGGGTTATCCACACACCTGTGGAAATGACTTGGGAGGTGGTTGACTCTGCAACATCAGCCAAAGCCAAGACTTTACTCTTGATGCTGCTTCAGATACTGTGACCGTCTTTGAGTGTTGCCCAGTGTTGGAAGTTCACCTTGATTATGAACTAGTTCAAAGTACAGTTCAAGTCACTCAATATGAATTAGTTCAGTTCATCGTTCATTCTTCCAAATTATGAACTAGAAGTTCATGGATCCCAAAATGAACTTTTTTGTTCTTTTTTGTGTTATTATTGTAAACTTATTATTAACCGTTCCTGATGTTATCCTGACCGTAGTCAGGAAATCAGTGGTAAATGCTGTCCTCTCGTACGGAATCTCCAGTAAGTGCCTTAACTTAACTTAGGTTAACTTCCCTCTGCGGGTTCTTAGAACACAAGGAGCGGTTTCAGTGAGCTTCATTTTCAATGTTTATTTCCAAGAACGGGACAACACCTGCTCCGGTCGCCGGTCACACTGTATGTTTAACTCTTTTTCTCCGCTCCCAAAAACTCCGTGCACCTCTCTCTCTCTACCCCACCCACAACGCTTCTCATTGGCTATTCCACAACATTATGTTGCCAAAATATGTTCAGAATAATACAAAAATGATATCTATGATAATGCTGTGTTTTGATCCCATTTTATGCCTTATAGGACTCAATAATTACAATGTGATAAGAATGAAATGTGAACTACATAAGAGGGCAGTTCAATAAATTCCAGAATAACCGTGTTCACAACTTCCCGTTCATTTTGCAAAAGTGAACGAGTCGTTCACGTTTGTCAAAAATATGATATTGTAACGTCTGCCTGGGTAAGGAACACAACCAGAAGTCTTCCAACAGCTGTCGCTTTATTTATCTTATCAATAACAGTTACTGTCGGCCATAACTACGCCTCACACTCAGAACCGAATACTAGCTCTCCATCCCCAGGCACACTCTCACGCACACTTCCTCCTTCCTGCTTACGCTCCGCGCACACACATGCGCACATGCACACATAAACTCGAACTAACAATAATCACACAACTAACAGTGATATAACAGCAAATCATGAACATTACAGTTTCAGGGTTGCTACAATATAGTTCGTGAACGATCGTTCAATGAACTCGTTCAGGTACAACACTGGTGTTGCCACAGCTCTTTGTGAAAAAAACAGTCCTTTGTAATGTGCATAATGCACATACATTTTGGCTTATTGATTTTCTCTGTCTTTTTACATTCAGTTGCACCATAATTTTTCATAACCTCTTGATTATGCTCATAATTTCTTCTGTTTCGCACCATATCAAACTAAATTTTCCTTTGTTTAGAATTCTTGGAGAGTGACAAGGCCTCAGCAATGTCAGCATCTTCTTTCTCATGTGTTTTTTTTTAAGATATAGAGCTATCTTTTATTGTGGCATTTTACAAATGTGGCAATAATTTCTCTGGGTGTAGGAAGCAACTTTTTAGGCTGCTGAAATTTCAGTTGACAAAGACATGACTGTTACCCACAAAAGGTGTCTGGGTATTGCTTGTAGAGTAGTTAGATTCATCACTACAGCAGGTTTGAACAGGTATGTAATGATCATTCTGATCATTACATACCTGTACATTCATCACAGCCTGCAGGCATGTAGACATCAGAGGAAGCAACACTAACGTCAGAGTCAGAGACATGTTCATTTGGAGCAACATCCTGTGCAGGGGAAACAAAAGATTCATGTTAATCCAAAAGAATCGATGACTGAAATTTTGGTTTTAAGACAGTTAAAACAGTATAAAAGACAATGAAAATACCTTTGATAAATGGGCCTTGATAAATCAGGATTTGTGTCATGATCTTGAACACAGTAAATGCAGGAAGTTGATGAGGGTGCTGGTGAAAAAGGGGACTTTTACTTGCTTTTTCCAAACCGGTGCAGTGATGTCAACATGCCACCATCTTGGAAAACTGAGACTAGCAACAGTTGAGCCAAAGTTGTGCAACAATGCAACAATTTGTGAGTACATAACCTATTTATGCTACTGTAGAAGTTTGGTAAGATTACTTGCATTTTTAGAGGTGTAATTTACGATATGCATCACATGTTCCAATAGTAGCTGTATTATGGCATTCGTCTGTCTCAGCTATCTCCGTCACTGTTTGACCAAGGTAAACAAAACTTTGGATGACTTATTTGGATGGATTTTATAGTGCATAGCACTTTAATGAAAGTTACTCCGAACCATCACTTTAATGCAATTTGTGCATGAAAAAACATGGTTTTCCACTTCATTCATCCTCATCTTTTGTTTTATCTTCATTGTCACAAAGACATCCGAGCCACTGTGCCGTATGTCTTCAGTGTAAGCAGAGTGCTGCTGGGCCAGGCACTCATATTGTCTCAAATAAACAGTCCCAGACTAGACAAATAAACCAAAAGTCCTTCTGTCTGACTTTCTATTTGAGTGTAGTTAGATAAAAACAAAATAGTGGGAGGAATATGAGTGGAATGAGACATTAATTTCACAAACTTTGTGCTGTCCATCATGCTGACGTTATCGGGAGGTTCAATGTGCTGACGGTCTGTTGTAGCTACCACTGGTTATGATTAGACATCAAAGAGGGATAGTTAAGTTTATTGCAGAAGTAGCGCTTGTAACAGAAAAACAGGAAGTGCAATCGCAGTAACCACATTGGCACCAGTTGGCCCAATCAACCCAATCATGTTGGCACAACAGACCGTCAGCATATTTACATGCACCCACTCAGATGCTGGCTGTTTTGGTGAGTTCAATTTTAGCTTAGTGAGTGTAGCTAATGGTGGCAGGTGGTAGCCTGCACAACTCTGGTACTCCGTTACTACTGTGCTGTCTTGCTAATATGCATTATAAAGCAATCTAATGAAATAGGCTGCTCCAAGATATATAGAAATAAATAAGCAGAGTGATTTGGTTTTAGACACCAGCTGTCAGAAGGCCGGCGTCCCAGGATTTCCAGGGTGCGTGGAGCACTCAGCCGTCATCTGGGAGCAAATCCAAAGGGCGAGGAAAGAGAAGAGTGACCTCCATGTTGTGTGGTTGGATCTCGCCAACGCTTACGGGTCCATCCCGCACCAGTTGATAAGCTTTGCTTTGGACTTCTTCCATATGCCGGACTGTATCAAAGATCTGGTGGCCAAGTACTTTGCAGACCTCCAGATGTGTTGTGTCCACCAGGACTTCACCACAGGATGGCAGCAGCTCGAAGTGGGCATTGCAATGGGATGTTCCATCTCTCCCATCCTGTTCATTGCGGCCTTCGAGATCATCCTCATTGGGGCAAGGAAGACGGTCGGAGGAGTGAAGCTTCCATCGGGGCAAAGGCTACCACCGCTGCGAGGCTTTATGGATGACGTCACCTCCATCCTCCAGACAGCAGCATGCACAACAAGGCTGCTGAAGAGAATCGACGAGCTCGTAGGCTGGGCAAGAATGAAGGTCAAGCCATCCAAGTCCTGAAGCCTGTCTCTCAGGAAAGGGGTCAGGAATGACCGCACCATCTTCACAGTAGGCGGAGAGGAGATCCCGTTGCTAGCAAAGCAACCCATCCGCAGCCTGGGGCGCTCCTACTCAGCAGAGCTCTCTGACAAGCAGATGGGAGAGGCTGTGAGGAAGCAGCTCGCAGAAGGCCTGTCAAGGATCCATCGGAGCCAGCTCCCAGGCAAATATAAGGTGTGGTGCTACCAGCACATACTCTTCCATCGGGTGATGTGGCCGCTGAAGGTGAGCGAGGTTCCTTCTTCACTTACAAGCAAGCTGGACCAGGTGGCAAACTCCTTCATAAGGAAATGGCTGGGGCTGCCAAGATGCTTCTCCGATGTGGGCCTCTTCGGTCAGAACACACTCCAACTGCCGTTGCACTCCATCAGCCTGGGGTATAAGCTGGAGAAGGCTCGGATGGTGTTGGAGTTGAGAGAATCCTCCGACCACAGGGTCAGGGCAGCGGGAACCAAGGTACGAACAGGAAGGAGGTGGAGAGCAGAGGAAGAGGTCGACCAGGCAATCAGCAGGTTGAAGCATCGCGAGGTGGTCGGCAGGGTCCAAGTGGGTCAAGCGGGTCTTGGGTGGAGTGAGGCCCCCCTCCTCTGGTCTAAGGCCTCCAAGCGGGAGAGGAAAGCCATGGTGGTGGCGGAAGTGGCAAGGTCTGAGCAGGAACGCTATACCATCAAAGCAGTGTCCCAGAGCAGTCAGGGAGGCTGGACAGCATGGGAAGGCGTCATGGGCAGGCATATGACCTGGCCTGACCTGTGGAAAACCCCCCAAGCCAGGCTCAGCTTCCTGATCCGAGCGACCTACAACACGCTACCTTGCCCCCAAAATCTCCACCGGTGGTTTGGCACTGACGAGATCTGCCCCCTCTGTAACACCAGCAATGCTAGCCTCCGGCACATCCTCTCAGGCTGCAACATGGCGCTGTCCCAAGGCCGCTACAGATGGCGGCACGATGCTGTTCTGAGGAAGCTGGCAGAGGTAGCGGAAGTATGCAGACGGGAAGCGAACAGCCGGCCAGCTACCCCAGCAAGGCACACCATCGTCTTTGCAAGAGCGGGCGAGAACATCAATGCCCCCCGTCCATCAAACAGGGGTAAGCTCCTCTCACCTGGCAGCGGGTGGAACATGAAGGTCGACCTCGGAAAGCAGCTGCAGTTCCCCAGGGAGATCGCCGAATCATCACTGCGGCCAGACATGGTGCTGTGGTCTGTGACCTGCAAGGCGGTCCTCTTGGTGGAGCTCACTGTCCCGTGGGAAGAGGGGCTCGAAGCTGCTCACGAGAGGAAAAGAGCAAAATACGCAGACCTGGCAGCTGAGTGCAGGGAGGCAGGCTGGAAAGCCACTATATGCCCCGTCGAGGTGGGGTGCAGGGGCTTCGTGGGCGCTTCAACCTCTCGCCTGCTCAGAGATCTGGGGTGCACAGGAGCTGGCTACCGGAGAGCGGTAAAGGAACTGGCGGAGGAGGCGGAGAAAGGAAGCTTCTGGCTGTGGCTGCGGATAGGAGCTGGGGGCCAAGAAACACCTAGGGCATCAGTGGGGTTGGCAGGGAGAGTTCCCAGCCAGCGCTCCGCCACCGGTCGATGTCCTGGGGTTAAAGGAGCGAAACATCCATGACCGGTGGTCCCCAGCTGATGACCCAGTTAGGCCCAGGGTGTCCAGGATGCACACGCATTCCGAAGGCGCCGGAGGAGGCGCGACAGGCTGAAATGTCCAGCAGGAATACCATCGATCCTGTATTTCCAAGTTATCACAGATTTGAGCATGCTCTGAACTTCTTGTTGACCAATCAGATTGCTTGGTTGGTAAGACTTGCTGTATAATTAACAATCAACAGTGTGTGGCCTTCTGAGCACTGTCATGTGATCAAAGAACCAAATTGTGATTGGATGTAAGGGCATGACATCACAAGGGCTTGGTCAACTTGCAGTGTCATCCTTTTTCACTGCAGGACTAGAGCTGTTTCCTGGCAGCTGGTTAAAACTTCCACCTGATGATTCCTGTTTGAGTCAATGACAGAAACGAATCAGAGACTATTTTATGAAGAAATAATTCTCCTTCCTTCCACAAACATTCAGTCAGCATTCAGCAGGGACTACTGAGCTTATAATAAAGATGTGACAGATCAAAAGCATTTCTAATATATTGACATACATGATTTGTGATGAAAAAGAAAAACACTAAAACCTTTTCTGGTGCTGGACCAGTTTTATTGATCTGCAGGTTAGATGGAGTTTCTGAAATTGCACAGAGCAAAGTGTTGTCTCATCTCTTGTCCAACAGTCACAAATGTCCTTTGCACAGTACCAGCTGCACTGGACTCTAAACAGGAGAGATAACAGACATGGGTGCCTGACAGGGGATACCCACCGGGCACGTAAAGTCACTGTAATGCTGACACCCTGGACAACCAAAGGTTTATTGTGGAAGATTATCTGACACCACAGACATTTTTATACGGGCAGGAAGCAGAAATACATAGAAAAATTAAAAGATTAAAGCTTTTTCACATTGCAGAGGTAAGGTAAACTATCCCTGAACACTTGTTGTTTACAAGCCATTTATTGTGGGTCTTGCTACATCACTGGCTCGTGGGACACCATGATAACCTACGATCACTGCCAGCTTGCCAGCCTCTGCTTCGCTGCTGTTCTGCTACTGGTGTGAACTGCCGCTGCACAGAGGATGTTGCTAAACCGTGGCACTGACATCCTGCAGTGCTTCCACACTTGGTAGAAATCTCCAGTGAGAAGTGAAGCTCACTTCCACATTCCAAACCCTGCAATTCCTTGACTGCTGCTGAGGGCCGGCTGAGCAGTTCTCTATTCAGTGTCATGATACAATCATCAACTTTACTACTACAACAACAACCAAATAAAACATGTTTACAGCCAGGTCCCAACTGATAGTGTTAACCTCCATTAACACTGTGAGGGTGGGTGAATGTTTTGAACCACAATGATTTTTGTGTTATATAAGCTTAAAATCCTTAGATAAATGACAGTGTTCTGTGTTAAATGACAGATCCAATAGACAGTCAGGTGTTTACTTTAAGTTGAGTGGGAACGGTCTTGGCCAGCAGACCTGTAGAGTTACCATCTCTCCTACAAATATGGCAAGTACACTCCCTCTAACCTAAAGATGCAAATGGTTGTAGTAGGAACACAAAACAGACTCACCAAACCCAATAGATGAATTCACAGATGCTGTGTCCTATACAGGTGTGTGGTACCAGGTAGTATTGGCCAGTTATAATAGGATGTTATAGGTCTCAGGGTGGAGGAACATAGGGCACTTCATGGTCCATGCCTGTTGCAGGTTGTCATCATCATCATCATCATCGTGGGAACTCTAACCTTATCTTTCATGAAGCACATATCCAATTAGAACATCCTAACAAGTGAAGAAATGTAGTAGAAGCTTTGGCAGAAACGATGTTCTGTCCTCATAATCCAGTAAACATCAAACACACAAACACAGTTGGCAGCTTGATCAACATGAAAATTCATTACATGTAAAATAACATGAAAATTCATTACATGTAAAATAAAATAAAATGTATGTGGGGGAGGAGGACTTGTGAGAGAAGGTGTCGCCACAAGTCAGTCAGTGTCAGGTGAAAGATCTAACTCACACCTCATGTTGCTTGCCTGATCAACACATTATTCCTGTACACACAGGACACCATATCATATAGTCCTCTCCTCTGTCAGGTCATTGACAATATTCAACAGTGTATGTATGAACAAAGAACAGAATTATGATTGGTTGTAAGGATGTCTTTTCCTTTCTCCTCTTTCCTCCTCTTTTTGTTTTGCTTCATCTGTCAGTAAATCATGGTATTTATTATTTAAACTGTATTATGTCAGATTCTGTGATGTTTACAAATATTGCTGACGACTGAAACTGGATTTGAAGAAAATTGTGAATGAAATCAAAATTGCAATAACTGCCAGAAAAATCGCAATCAAATTATTTCTTAAAATTGTTTAGCCCTAGTACAAATCAAGCAAAGCTGATTTGACATGTATCTATTTTTAATTTTATTAACTATAAGATTGTTAATTTTTATACATTTGCCCATTTATTCATTAACTTTATAAATAATAATAATATAAACAATAAAACTGTAAAATACAGCTTATGATCAGCAAACCAAGAATGTTGTGTGTGTTTTTATTCAGTAATGAGGCATCGTACTTGGCCGAGGTGTTTGGTCCCTTCTGGATGATCAAAGTTTATCGATATGAGTTTCAGAAAGCCACCTGCTGCTTCTGCTGCCCTGAGGAAGAACAAGGTTTGGCTTTTTACATCAACACAACACTGACATAGCAGAATTAGATCGGAAGTAGAGGTCATGGGATAAAAAGTAAGATGGTATTTAGTTCAACATCTGCATCTGCTTTGATTAGCAAGGATGATGAAGCCTCAACAGTTTTCAATAACGATAACACAAAGGATTGTAAAGTGCAAATGAGGGAATGAATGGTTATTTTTCTCCAACTGGCACATAAATTGATTCTGCCTGCCTTTGCTTTTTTGCAAAAAATGTCAGAAAGTTGAAGGAAGTACCGTATTTTCCAGACTGCAAGTTGCACTTAAGACTCCAAAAACAACAGTGCGCCTTATATACAGATTAATTCTGATTGTGCTTGACTTTTGACTTTTTAATCTCATGATTTTGACTTTTTATCTCATACATTTTACATCGTATCTCATAAATTTCATGTTTTCTCTCATAATTTCTACTTTTTTTCTCACTATTTTGACTTTTCATAATTTTGACTCTTTACCTCATAATTTTGATGTTTTATTTCATGATTTTGGGGCAGCTGTGGCTCAGTTGGTAGTGCGGGTCATCCAATGACCAAAGGGTTGGTGTTGGCCACATGCTGGCCACAGGCTGCCCACTTGTTGAAGTGTCCTTGGGCAAGACACTGAACCCTGACTTAGTCTCGCAGTAGGACTGACAGAAGCTTAGAAACCTCCTGGTGAATGAGTGAGTGTGAATGAGTGAATGTGAAGCTAATGTAAAGCGCTTTGAGGACCATGAAGGCCACACAGCCACCCCCCCAGGTACTGGAAGTACAGGTACAGCAGATACAGATGTCAGGTACTGTAGGTACAAATGCCAAGTACAGCATGTACAGACGTGTTCAGGTACAGCAGGTACAAAGGTGTTCAGGTACTGCAGGTACAGATGTCAGGTACTGAACATACAGATGTCAGGTACTGCAGGTACATATTTCAGGTACTGTAAGTACAGATGTCAGGTACTGCAGCACTCAGTGGCGTTTAGAGGACGTGCAGCTTAGAAACCTTTCAGGTTTAAGGTTCAGAAACCTTCCAGTGGATGAAAACTGATGAAGAAAACCAAAGTGTGTTTTCCTCATGAAGGTGTTTTTTGTGTTTTCAGTGGAGGAGGAGTTTGTGACAGACACTGAAAACAAAGGTTGTCAGAAGGTGATCCATAACGAGACCCAGAGAGTCGCTTACAGCTACTTCTTCTTCCACTTTGTCTTCTTCTTGGCTTCGCTGTATGTCATGATGACGCTCACCAACTGGTTCAGGTAAAACACCTTCTAACACAATGTATCAGGTAAAGCAGGGCTCTCAATCATGTGACCCGAGGGCCAAATGTTAATAATTTGCCACATTGGAACCATTAGTGTTTTCCTGTTATCTGTGTTGATTGATTGATTGATTGATTGATTGATTGATTGATTGATTGATTGATTGATTGATTGATTGATTGATTGGTTTTTCCAGTTACGAGTCGGCAGTTCTGGAGACCACCTTCACCCACGGCAGCTGGTCCACATTCTGGGTCAAGATGTCATCGTGTTGGGCGTGCGTGGCCTTGTACCTGTGGCTCCTGCTCGGCCCGTTGTGCAGCTGTCAGTCAGAGTCCAGACCACGACGCTCCCGCATCAAGCGCCGCTCCCCTTCATCCCGTCACATGACCGTCAGCGTGTGAGGTCACATGACTCAGAGACATACTGCTGGACACTTCTCAAACGTCACATTCAACCACATGCTGACTGTGAAATTTGCCAAAGTGGTCTACAGGTGGCTGTGAAAGGATTCTTTAATGTTCAACAGAAGTGGTTCCACTGAAACCATGGAATTAAAGTTGGAGTTCAACCCATCATTGCAGTAAAACCTGAGTGCTCCTCTGATCCTGGGCAGAGTCCTGCATCCTACATAATGAAATGTGAAGAAAAACAAAAGCTGATGGCATTTTAGGGGAAAAAATAGAAACTGGAAATGACTGCCTGCAGTTGTATGCAACTGAAGTTAACTTTATTTTTGTTTTTGCTATTTCCTGACAGTGTATGTTCTTGTGGAAACTCAAAAATCTGTAAGAAAAAGTTAAAACTATGATGCAAAAAGTCTTAAAAGACTTAAATTATAAATACCAAACATTATCAAACAGATAATGTTTGTTTTAAAGACATCTAAATGGAAATATTTGATGAGTTGAGGCTTGGAGCCATGAAAGCAGCTGCTCAGACATTGCTCTGGGTTCTGGGTCTGAGGCCATGGAGGAAACCTCTGGCTTCATGAAGGTGCTTTATTTATTAACAGGTAACATGGAGACAGCACATCAAGCAGTACCCACTGAATGTCTCAAACTCGTCAGTTCTTCATTTTCCACATTCAGCCTGATTTGATCTCCAGTGGATCGGACCAGGAAAATGAAAACATAATAACCTATAAATAATGACAACTACACATTTTTGTCATTGTTTTAGTGCAAAAGAACCCATTAAATTATGAAAATACTTTAAAAATGATCCAAATGTAAAAACTTTTTTTTTTTAAAGTTACATTTCGTAAGGAAAATTAGGACACTTAACAATATTATGCCTCAGTGTATCATTAGTCAATGTGTTTTATTATGGATCAGTTCTAAAAAGACTAAACTCTTAGTAACAGATTCAGAAAATGATTCAAATTGTGTCTTGGTTTTCTTTACACATTTCAGGTTGTTCACATTTGTTCAGGTTTTTCACATTTTATTGTTACAGGATAGTTTGTAAATGTCAATATTTTCACAATTTAATATTATTTTTTGAAGTCAAACAATGATTTATCATCATTTATAGGCAAAGAAAAAACTGAGAAGAAAATATGGAGTCATTTAATAGGTTATTATGCTCTTCATCCCATGGGCCGCATTGGAACCAACAGCGGGTCGCATTTGACCCCCAGGCCACATGTTTGAGACCCCTGCTACAGAATATAGATTATGGATTCCTTATTGATTATTCTGACTCCATGGATGTTCGGCTACATTCAGACTGCAGGCAAATGTTCCTAATTCAGAATTTTTGTTGCTATTTACCTGTATCAGACTTTTGACCTGTATCTGACCTCTGACCTGTCTGAACGGCACAAATACCATTTTTTCAAACCCTATCCATAACACTTTCATATCAGCTCCTAAATCTGATACTTCGTCCATGTTTTTCAATGTGACTTCAGTCTGAACGGCCAGATTGCATTAAGCCAATGTTTCCCATTAGTCTTGTGATTGTTTTAAGAAGTACAGACCCAGAACTATGATATTTTGAGTTTTCCACTAGTTGAAGACAATTCCCATACACATGTAAACATGTCATCATCCACAGGCTTACATTGCCAGTACATTTGTCCGGCTAATACGGTGTAAAAATTATTTGAATTCAGGTTCTACATACAGAATAATTAGCTCGACATTGGACCAGAGCAGTAAAATATGATCATAATTACCTATAAATAATGAAGACTGCAGATTTTAATGGGAATAAGTCATATTGTCTTTGTATTAACAAACCATCCTTTTCCAAAAAACTGAATAAATACTTGAACAAATATGAACCACCTGAAGAGAAGTGTTATTTTACAAATATTATTATTATATTGTAATTGAAATGTAAGTTCTTCTGCACATGTGCAAATGACAAAGGGATAGACTAAGGCAGAACATTTTTCAAATGTCACTTGTTTTTCTGAACACGTGTCCAGTTGATGTTCTTCACATTTTGAGGGAAACATTATAAACATTATCATTCATGTAATTTGAATCTTTTCAATGTTATTATTTTACTGGTCTGGTCCTTTCCAGATCATATTGAGCTGAATGTGTAACTGAACTAACATAACCTCGACACCCCTGATATAACAAATTAGTTCACATTCATAATCAGTGGGGACAGGTGGAATGACAATGAGCTGCTGAACACCAGGATATGTAACAATGGCATTTTAGAACACAATACTAGTTTGGACTTTATTTTACCATTTGGCAATGCTAATTTTATATGTGAAATATTTATTTTCATACATTTTTGCTAAAATATGTGTATTTGACGCATTCAACAGTTATTTGTTTTTTTCCAAAACTGTCCAAACTGATAGTTGCCCAAATTTACTCTCTGTAAAATGCATAAACAGAACCATAGGAAAAAATCCTCTAAAACTGACATTTTTGCAAATAAAGTTCTCTTTAACTTTTTCAGTGTAAAGGTGACAGACATTGGTGTGTTTCAGTACATACCTTCGAAATTCAGACAAATACAACATGGTTTAAACACAAAACATGAAGGCCAGGGGGAAACGGTTAATATGTATTTGTGTTTTCAGTCTCCATCTTTTTCTCTGTTAAATAAACAGTAAAAGTGAGTGTTTTAGTCTGAAGTCCAGCTGTTTCTTTTACAAAGACAACTTTATTTTATCTGGATTCCAGATGCTTGAAGAACAGTTGCATTAGGAGAGGTATTCATTTATATTAGGGGGTACTATAAATAAATACCTCTCCTAATGCAACTGTTCTTCAAGTATCTAGAATCCAGATAAAAGAATGTGGCCACAGGGTCACTGGGGCTGAACATATATAGAGAAACAATCACTTTCACATTCACACCTATGGGTGTTTTAGATTAACCTGTTAATCTATCAGTGTGTATATATATATATATATATATATATATATATATATATATATATATATATATATATATATATATATATATATATATATATACACTCAATAAAAATATAAACGCAACACTTTTGTTTTTGCTCCCATTTTTCATGAGATGGACTCAAAGATCTAAAATTCATTCCAGATACACAATATTACTCAAACATTGTTCACAAATCTGTCTAAATGTGTGATAGTGAGCACTTCTGCTTTGCTGAAATAATCCATCCCACCTCACAGGTGTGCCACATCAAGATCTGATCTGACGTCATGATTAGTGCGCAGGTGTACCTTAGACTGTCCACAATAAAAGGCCACCCTGAAATGTGCATTTTTTTTGCTTTATTGGGGGTCTGGGGACTCAGAACCAGTCAGTATCTGGTGTGACCACCACCAGATACTGACTGGCATGCAGTGCAACACATCTTCTTCGCATAGAGTTTATCAGATTGTCAATTGTGTCCTGTGGAATGCTGGTCCACTCCTCTTCAATGGCTGTGCAAAGTTGCTGGATATTAGTGGGAACTGGTACACGCTGTCGAATACGCTGGTCAAGCACATCCCAAACATGCTCAATGGGTGACATATCCGGTGAGTATGCTGGCCATGCAAGAACTGGGAACATTTTCAGCTTCCAAGAATTGTGTACAGATCCTTGCAACATGGGACCGTGCGTTATCTTGCTGAAACATGAGGTGATGTTCATGGATGTATGGCACAACAATGGGCCTCAGGATCTCATCACGGTATCTCTGTGCATTCAAAACGCCATTGATAAAATGCACCTGTGTTCTTCGTCCATAACAGATGCCTGCCCATACCATAACCCCACCACCACCATGGGCCACTCGATCCACAACATTGACATCAGCAAAGCGCTCACCCACACGACGCCACACACGCTGTCTGCCATCTGCCCTGAACAATGTAAACCGAGATTCATCCGTGAAGAGAACACCTCTCCAACGTGCCAGATGCCATCGAATGTGAACATTTGCTCACTCAAGTCTGTTACGGCGACGATCTGGAGTCAGGTTAAGACCCCGATGAGGACGACGAGCATGCAGTTGAGCTTCCCTGAGACGGTTTCTGACAGTTTGTGCAGAAATTGTTTGGTTATGCAAACCAATTGTTTCAGCAGCTGTCTGAGTGGCTGGTCTCAGACGATCTTGAAGGTGAACCTGCTGAATGTGGAGGTCCTGGGCTGGTGTGGTCACACGTGGTCTGCGGTTGTGACGCCGGTTGGATGTACTGCCATATTCCCTGAAACGCTTTTGGAGACGGCTTATGGTGGAGAAATGAACATTCAATGCACGAGCAACAGACCTGGCTGACATTCCTGCTGTCAGCATGCCAATTGCACGCTCCCTCAATGCTTGTGACATCTGTGGCATTTTGCTGTGAGACAAAACTGCACATTTCAGAGTGGCCTTTTATTGTGGGCAGTATAAGGCACACCTGTGCACTAATCATGATGTCAGATCAGCATCTTGATGTGGCACACCTGTGTGAGGTGGGATGGATTATCTCAGCAAAGCAGAAGTGCTCACTATCACACATTTAGACAGATTTGTGAACAATGTTTGAGAGAAATGGTAATATTGTGTATCTGGAATGAATTATAGATCTTTAAGTCCATCTCATGAAAAATGGGAGCAAAAACAAAAGTGTTGCATTTATATTTTTGTTGAGTGTATATATATTAGTACTTTTTAGGTACAATCCTAATGAAGTAATTTTACACATTTGAGTAGTTGTTTTGCCACTCAGTGTGAGTGCTGGGTATAACAGCGTTAGAGTATAACGGCATTAATAATGTAGCCTTTACTCAATTACTTTATCCATAACTGTATCGCTGCTACCTTTACTTGGGAAATAATGTGACACATTACAATTTTATGAATTGGAGCACGTGTGTACAGACAACACGTCAGTGCTGTGCATATGTCTGCACCAAGCTCGCATTCAGCTTGGTGTAGAACTCCACTTGCATGCATGACAACAAAATCGATCATGATTTTGCTAAGAAGTTGGATAGGCGGGGTCTCAACTGTATTGTTCCCATGCACGTGCACAAGTCAAACACACACACAGATGATTGGCAGCACGTCGCAAGGTCGCATTTGAGCTCTGTTTGTTAAAAATAGCAATTGCTCTATTAATATTTGCTTTTCTCTTTGCTAATTTCTTTTCTAAGCATGTTCGTGTGTCTTAATATAAAGGGTGAATACATTTCAAATGATTGTAACATAAGTTGTTGTTGATGGGAATTCAGTGGATAAATGTATAATATGAGAAAAATATACAGACATCATTGTATTGCTTTTTTCACTAATATAAGAAAAATAATTTACACACATTATTTCATCACTACCTGTTCACCTATATACTTAAATGCAAAGTTAAAAAAAAATTTACATTCTGAACTAATTCAAGTAACTTTCAACAAATATTACATTTTCAGTATTTAAAATGTATTTCCTGTTGAGAATCTATTGCGGATTGCTTTCATTTTACCATTGACAATAGGTCATGAAGATCTTTGATTGTGTTTTTAAGGAAGCATCCTAAATCACGTCCAAATTAACATCACAGAACAAGGATGAATACCCTGTTTAACTGTTTTTCCATTTCTTTGACATTTTAAAGCAAAAAAAAAAGTGATGCAAAAATACTTTTCCTGGTAACTAATTACTTTGCTAGTAGAGTAACACAAATATTTTGGGGGGGAAGTAACTAGTAATTGTACTTAATTACTTTTTCAAAGTAACTTACTCAGCAGTGCTCAGTGTGCTGCTGCTTTCACAGCAGTTCCATGGTTACTTTCACTACTGACTAGACTGGATCAGGCTAATGCCAATGTTTGCAAACATGGTGGATTTCTTTGATAACTCCAATACCAAATTATATTTGCAGAGAACTCATTTAATTACTTTCAGGAGTGCAATTTACCTGATACAAAATTAAGACTGCAAAGCCTTATGTGGTGCGTTGGAAAACTGTCCTCAGCTGTCACCAAACACATCAGCATTTTGCCTGTTAATTGCAGACAACCACTTGTTTCTCTGTATTGTTTCTTTGGGGATATGATATAAGGCTTTTCCTTTAGCAGGATCACATTTTTGATTCCATCTGATTGTACAACAACGCTCAGGCATTGTTGGTTTCATTTTTGGAGGAGACTAATGTGACTGGAGGTTCAGTAGTTAGCATTAGCACCATCAAAATCGAGGCGTGACGATAAGTGGGAATCCACTGTAGGCAGAAATCAGCTTGGATCTGGACTTTTGTGATTTACCTAAGAGGAACTTTTCAGTGAGATAGAAGAACTGATTTATAGACTATAGAACGGGATAATCTTATTTCAGAAATCTTACAAAGTTAGTTGTTACTTACCCTATTGGCAGAAATATTTATATTTTTAGTTAGTTTATTTCAGTTACAAAATTACAAGACCATAATTTCATTCTGTGCATTCAATAAACAAATGTACGTATATATACATGTGACAGGGCTGGAATTGTCAGGGATTTTTAGATGCATGTTTTATATTTTTATTAACTTATTGTGTTTTAATTTGCATTGGTTTGTAAATGCATGTTTTTATTGGGTTCTTTTTTTAATGTTGTCAAGTACTGCCCTGCCATGCAATGTTCCTGATTGCCCCTGAATGCAGCACTGGGACACGCAGGCAACAATCAGCAGATAACAGGTGTAGCGCATCAGACATCGGGAAGAAAAAGGAAGAGGAGGAAGGAGGGTCAGAGCGGCCACACGCAGCCAGCCTGGAGGACCACGAACCGGCAGAGCATACAGGCGAGACGACAGATGCCCGGTGCCCGAGCGCAGCAGTCCACCCGTCCGGCGAGAACACTCCAGCCTGGGTCGGTAGATCGTTACCGCCCAGGCAGATTGTGAGTAGCTCTAAAAACGCGTGTGTGGCGGGTATTGGAGGGCCGGCTGCGGCGCCAATCGGGGGGGACGTAGAGCTCGCTGTTGTGGTAGCGTACTGGTTCGGGTCTGTTACCTTCCCTCAGGACGGCCGGAGTAGCAGTGCCACGGGGAGCTGAAGAAGAGCAGGAAGAAGTCGGCTTCGGGGGAAGCGTGGTCGCCGGCGCGGCTCGCGGAGGAGCTGCTCTATAGGAGGACTGACGGTTAGAGGACAGGGGTAGCTGGGACTCATGTACCGGTTGGAACCATCCATTTGTACATGTTTGTAATTTTTATTTAAATAAATTAGTTACCATTCCTTGACTTGTTTTAAATTCTGCTCACCCCCGATCTATCTGAACCTGTGTACCACTATTCAGAGTCCTAGAGCTCTTCCAATCTCTAGGTGGCGTTGTCGGTTTTTTAGTGTAATTCCTTTTAAATATTTTAATTGGGGATAATTTTATTAGTTTTTAAAGAGCAATTTGAGGTTTTTCAAGAGCAAGTTGACAAACTCGCCTCGGCCACGTCATATACATATACATGCATCTTTATAGAAACAAAATTAAATATGCATATATACACATACATGCATATATATATATATATATATATATATATATATATATATATATATATATATACCAACACATATACATACACACTTATCTAGTAACAACATCAATAACAACGATTATTTTACTCATTCTGTAACTGAAAAAGGAATAGGCAGAAGCCTAGGCTTATTTGACCTATCCTATACAACCCATAGAATCACCAGCAGATCAGTAATAAAAGAAATATAACACAATATTTAACATTAGTTCTCACATTTCCTCTTTCAAACAAACCCAGCCTTCTTAAAATATTATTTTCTCTTAGTTTGAAAATTGTTGAATACATTTTGGAAGACTTTTTCTTTCCTCGAAACAGTTTTTCCAATGTTTTTAAATGTACAATATTTGAAAATTTCAAGGCGCAAGACTATAGTTTATTAGTAGCTTCACGGTACGAGGCTTTATTTATTATTCTATATATGTATACACACATATATATATATATATATATATATATATATATATATATATATATATGTATATATATATGTATATATATATATGTATATATATATATATATATATATGTATATGTATATATATATATATATATATGTATATATATATATGTATATATATATATGTTCTGTATGTATTTCCCCAAACCTCAACACAGTATGTCATATATGGCATTATAAGTGAGAAATAGAAACAATGCATTTACTTTTTCAATTTTGATTCCATTTACAATTAATTGAATTTCACAATTTGTCCTAACACCTCTAAATACCATAATTTAGTTTTATTTACATTTAATGATAACTTATTAATATCAAACCATTCTTTTAACCTAAGCAACTACATTTCTACCATTGTCAATAATTCTTTAATGTCTGGTCCTGAATTAAATATATTATTAATTGCTGTACCAATATCATTCAAATAAATTATGAATAGTTTAGGTCCTAACACTGAACCCTGTGGTACACCACAAGTTACTTTTCTAAAATGTGACACCGCATTGTTAAATTTTACATACTGAAACCTATCTTTTAAGCAACCTCTTACCCAATCTAACATAATACCTCTTATACCATAACGCTCTAATTTCTACAGAAGTAAGGAATGATTGTGTCAAACGTTTTACACAAATCCACAAATACTCCGACAGCAGATTGTTTCTCATCAATGGCTGTGGATAAATCTTCCAATTCCATCACTGCAAAAGATGTTAATCGGTTGTTCCTAAACCCATATTGATGGTCACTCAGTAACCTATATTTCCCCATGAAATTATCCAGTCTAATTATAAAAAAAATTTCAAGTATTTTTGAAAACTGGGGTAGGAAAGATACAGGTAATAATTTTTATAAATTTGATAAAGTGCATTTGTCGCCATTTTTATAAATTGGGACCACCTTAGCTATCTTCATCCTATCAGGAAAAATACCTGTTTGGAAGGATTTATTACATATATAAGTAAATGGTTTGAGGATACAGTCCATAACTTCCTTTATAATTAACATATCGACAGTGCTATCATCTATAGATTGACTGACTATTTCTAATACATCACTCTCACAAACTCTACCAAGGAACATTGAATTCTTAGTATTGAATCCAGACCCAGTTTTAGCTATGGGCAGGCTGGGCAATGGACCAGGGCGCAAATCCTCTATGGGGTGCCAGCATAATGACCATGCTATTTTTTTCTCCTTTCCCTGTCTTTTTTTTCTTGTTCCGTCTTGCTGGCTTCGGCCCAGGCACCGCCCCTATGGCAAACCAAAGTGTTCACATAGCCATGCATTGTGTTTATATCACGCATTACAGAACGCGTTCTAGCACGCGCACTGGCGTACTTTCACGTGTTACAGGGCGCGTTCTGGCACGCACAATGGCACACGTTCTAGCACGCGCCCTGTAACGTGTGAAAGCGCACCAGTGCGTGTGGTATAACGCGTTCTGTAATGCGTGATATAATAAACACAATGCATGGCTATGTGAACACTTTGGCTTGCCATACGCCCCAGCCGAGGGAGCAGGGGGGTGAGAGAGGCACGTGTGTGTGTGTGTGTGTGGTGGTGGTGGTGGTGGGGGGGGGGGGTATGCACAGCAACCAATGAAATGAGATGAGTCGTGAGGGGGGCCTGGGCAATCATCCTAATATGGCATTTCTGTCAGGATCGGGGTGAGGTGAAGGAGGACTCCATTGCACAATGCTGAAGGGAAAAATAATTTAATAATAAAACTAAGAAACATAAAGACAAGACAGAGACAAAACCGAACCAAAACCTGGGAACAAACGGCCAGAGTCCGTGGTGATGATGAATGTCCGGGTTATGGTGATTGAGGGGATGGAAAAGCTGTCCGGGTTATGGAGGTGACATTACTGAATGGTCCCGCACTGGCAACTGCAAGCCTTACTGCTTTTATAGCCACAGATGAGGAACGGCTTGCAGCTGCGCAGTGCGGACCAGGTGAGTGTGGAGATGACTGGGGCAAAGGTCACAGGAGCGGAGGTCATGACAGTACCCCCCCTCTAAGGGGCGGCTCCTGACGCCCCTAAAAAACTAAAGACAAAGACCCCCCCCCATTGTCCAGAGCTCAAAAAAAATTTTAAGTAGTATTTTTCCAGGCAGGGCGGCATGGGAACCCCCTGGTTGGAGTACCCTCTGGGCAGAGCGGTGTGGCATCCCTCTGGGCAGGGCGGTGTGGAAACCCCCTGGTCGGAGTACCCTCTGGGCAGAGCGGTGTGGAATCCCTCTGGGCAGGGCGGCGTGGAAACCCCCTGGGTGGAGTACCCTCTGGGGAGAGCGGTGTGGAATCCCTCTGGGCAGGGCGGCGTGGAAACCCCCTGGGCGGAGTACCCTCTGGGCAGAGCGATGTGGAGTCCCTCTGGGCAGAGCGGTGTGGAATCCCTCTGGGCAGGGCGGCGTGGAAAACCCCCTGGGCGGAGTCCCCTCTGGGCAGAGCGATGTGGAGTCCCTCTGGGCAGAGCGGTGTGGAATCCCTCTGCGTAGGGCGGCGTGGAACCCCTCCGGGCAGAAGACCCTCTGAACTGAGTGGCCTGAGTGGTCTGGGTTGGTAGCAGGAGCAAAACTGATTGGGTGGGGTCACCACGGACTCTGGCAGGGGCGACAAGAAGGAACAGAGACAAGGCACTAAACAAAGACAGGACAAAACAAGGAAACAAGAGGACTGGGCCGACACGGGGGCAACAAGGGAACAGGTCCGGGGCGATACCGACCCGAACACCGCAAGCAGGTCCGGGGTGATACCGGGTCGAACACGGGGAAAAGGTCCGGGGCGAGACCCAGCCAACACGGCAAAAAGGTCCGGGGCGAAACCTGGCCAGACACGGCAAAAATGTCCGGGGCGAAACCTGGCCAGACACGGTAAAAAGGTCCGGGGCGAAACCCGACGAAACACGGCAAAAAGGTCCGGGGTGAAACCTGGCCAGACACGGCAAAAAGGTCCGGGGCGAAACCCGGCCAGACACGACGAACAGGAGAGGAAGAGAGGGGAAATCCGAGGGGGAGAAAAGCAACAGGCAGAGAAAGGGGACAGAAGCCAGCAACGGGCAACAGGTAGAGACTGCCACAGACAGACCAAGACCAACGACAGGCCAAGACAGACCAACAACAGACCAAGACCAACGACAGACCAAAGACAGACCAACGACAGACCAAGACCAACGACAGACCAAGCCAGACGAAAAGACAAAAGCCAAAAACTCGGAACGCTAGCCAGAAACTCGGAACGCTAGCCAGAAACTCGGAACGCTAGCCAGAAACTCGGAACGCTAGCCAGAAACACGGAACGCTAGCCAGAAACACGGAACGCTAGCCAGAAACACGGAACGCTAGCCAGAAACACGGAACGCTAGCCAGAAACACGGAACGCTAGCCAGAAACTCGGAACGCTAGCCAGAAACTCGGAACGCTAGCCAGAAACACGGAACGCTAGCCAGAAACACGGAACGCTAGCCAGAGACACAGAACGCTAGCCAGAGACAGAACGCTAGCCAGAGACACAGAACGCTAGCCAGAGACACAGAACGCTGGGAAGAGACACAGAACGCTAGGAAGAGACACAGAACGCTGGGCAGGGAAACATAACTAGCTGGGAAACACACAGACAGGGACAGAACGCAAGACTGGACAGACTTTAGACAGAACAGACCGGAGAAAACTAAAACAAAAAGTGGTTGGCGGGACCATTCTGTCAGGATCGGTGTGAGGTGAAGGAGGACTCCATTGCACAATGCTGAAGGGGTAAAAATTATAATTATTGGTGAATGCCAGTGATAGCATTAATAGCGGTCAGACACCGTCGAACCAAGATGGAGAGAAAAAAGCCACCTGGCTTTCAGTTCAGAAAAAGGAGAGAAGAGGAGGCAGAGAGGAGAGCAATAGATGCAGGTAGGCCTAAATTACACAGTTACTTTGCAAACATGACAAGTGTCGAGTGTGAATGTGATGATGACTCCGAAGCGAATAAGGACCCCAAATAAGGTCAGCAAAAGGCAAAAACAAGCCCAAATCCTAAGCAAATGTGCTCCAGACACAACTGGGGTATTTTGAATAGCCTATTGACCTGCTAACCAACAAATGCTTTATTAATACAACGTTACACTGTTACACATTAGACTAGTCTAGACTAGCTGTCGCAAATTAAGGGATCATTAGGCCTAACGTTACACGTTATTATCTCACCTCCCCTGTGCCACATTAATAACATTGGTTGTGCTTTTTGAAAAGGTTTGTGCAATTTGCAATGTTATGTTTACATTTGTGTGCAATTTTAGAATATTTATATTTACAAATTTCTTAATTTTATTTATAAATGTTTTATCACAATTTTTACTTTGTATTTTTTAAATTGTAATTAAAAATAAGCATTGATATGTACATTGGTGTTTGTCATATAATCTGTCTTTGAAGGATATGGTTCCGTGTGTGTGTGTGTGTGGGGGGGGGGTGACATGTCTCGCCCAGGGTGCAAATCAGGCCAGGTGCGGCCCTGATTGAATCCAAACTCATAATTATGATCTACATCGCTAATTTTTCTTGCTAATTTTTCTTGCAAATTTTGGGCCTACATTAACAAAAAAAACCATTAAATAGAAATATGCTTTACATGTGTTTAAATGACAAACGCTAATTAGCATGTAATAGCATTGAATTAATGAATTCTCTCATCAGTAAAAGTCTTTGGCGAACTATTTAAAGGCAATAACATGTCAAACAAACCTGCTGGTTAACATTTCCAGGGTCTGTACATGTGGTCCCCAACATTGCCATGGCCAGAACATAAGATAAACACAACATCACAAGAACATAACAATAAGAACATGTCCTGCCCGGTGGTGCATGGGGCTTTGTGTTATATGGACTCAACAGCACGACCTGCTGTTGTGGCAGGCAAACTACACAACTGTTCTGGCAGCGTGCACTGGCATTTCTGAATAAATGATTAATCCCGTGGATTCAGTAAGGCGCAAAGTTACTGTCAAAGGTCACGTGACGGCTGGGAGCCAATTGTTTCTCCAACCTGAAAGAGCAGTTCAAACAGACTAGTCAATGTTGATTAGTAACACAAAAGTAAAGGGTGGGAGATGAACATGACAAGAGGGTTGAATTAAGTTTGTGTGTTCTAATTCAAAGACGCATGGATATTTTCATTTCACATTTTAGAATATATTTAGTGGTTTAGTTTATACGAGCATCTTTGAGGACACCACATTCAGAAAATTAGCTGTAAATATCAGTGTTTATCAGGTTATATCCAGATGTACAACTGTTTTTGTTCTGGATTTTTAAAGGCTTGATTGTTGAAGCCATCTGTCATTTCAGTCTTTACTTTGTTGTAGATGATTTCACACTGTTTTTGTAAATACAGAATTTTCTTACAAACATGGTTGTTGTCTTTCATTTGTTGGAGAAAAAAAAAGCCACTTCCACTGACTGAGCTCTGATGAGTCCAATGCCACACAATAAAACACTGCTTTTAACCTCTTTTTTTCCCTGGAAAACAGGGGTCTCAAAAACAACGCATTCAGTCCCATTTAATCTCAAGTGGGTCAGATTTAGGGGTATCAAAATTAGATTAATCCATCATTGTGATTGATCTGATTAAAAATTATAATAATTTGACAGCCCTAACTATAATATATTAACCTAGAAATAATGATGATTCCACATTTTTTCCCTTTGTTTTGTTGCAAAAACCCATTACTGTAAATTATGAAAATACGTATAAACTATCCAAAGAAAAAAGATGTGCATAACCTGAAAAACACTGACATTTCTTCAGAAAAATAAGTGCAATTTTAACAATAATCTAGAAAGATCAATAACAGAAGCAGAACATTTCTCAAATTGTGCTTAACATGTTGTTCATATTTGTTCAGTTTAATCACATTTTATTGTTAAAGGAAAGTTTACAAATGTAAATATTTTCACAATTTAATATTAAGACAAAGGAAAAAAATTTATTGGCAATTTTTTTTGTCATATCAAACTGTGAAGAAAAATGTAGTCTTTTTTGTAGTATATTCTGTTATTTTGTTGTAGATCAAGGGTCTCAAACTCATTACTTTCAGGGGACACATTCAGCCCGATTTCATCTCCGGTGGGACGGACCAGTAAAATAATAGCATGACCCCCCCCCCCCCCTCCAAAAAAAAGACAATTCCAAACATCTCTTTGTTTTAGTGTAAACAAACCCCATTAGCTTATGAAAATACATCCTTTGTAAAAAATAAACTATCGAACAAGAAAGGTATGATTAACCTGAAAAACTGAAGTATCTCAAGAAAAATACATGCAATTCTAAGAATATTATGCCTCTAATTATCATTTACACATTGCATTATGGATCAGATCTACTACAAAAACACAAAATTGTTGAGAAATTTCAGGTTGTTCATATTTATTCATGTTTTTCACATTTTGCTGTTATAGGATAGTTCGTAAGTATAAATATGAACTAATTTAATGTTATTTTTTGCACTACAACAAAGAAAGAAATTTGAAGTTGTCCACATCAAAATGAGAAGGAAATATGAAGTCATTATTTTTTGTAGGTTATTCTGCTATAATTTGACTGTAGATAACATTGGTCTGTAACTAAATTGTAAATGGTCTGCACTTATATAGCGCTTTTCCACCTTCATGGTGCTCAAAGCGCTTTACATTAGCTTCACATTCACCAGTAGGTTTCTAAGATTCTGCCAGACCTACTGGGAGCCTAAATCAGAGTTAAGTGTCTTGCCCAAGGACACTTTGACATGTGGACAGCCAGAGCAGGGACTCAAACTGCTGACCCTTCAGTCATTGGATGACCAGCTCTACCAACTGAGCCATAGCCACCCTGAACTAAAATCAGTTCCACAGTAAGTAAAAGTACTCCATTACTGTACTTAAGTATATATTTTTAGGTATCTGTACTTTACTGGAGTATTTATTTTTCTGCCAACTTTTTTCTTTTACTCACTACATTTTTGCATAAATGTCTGTACTTTACACTCCTTACATTTATATACATATCTGTACTTTATACTCCTTACATGTATATACATATCTGTACTTTATACTCCTTACATTTATATAAATATATGTACTTTCTACTCCTTACATTTATATAAATATCTGTACTTTCTACTCCTTACATTTATATAAATATCTGTACTTTCTACTCCTTACATTTATATAAATATCTGTACTTTCTACTCCTTACATTTATATAAATATATGTATTTTATACTCCTTACATTCTCAGAATTTCAAACTAAAGTGTGTGAAAAATAAGAGGAAAAATCAGTGGACTTTCTATATCATGCTTTTAGTTCTTTCAACTCTTTTCTCATAATTATGCATTTCTTATCTCATACGTATGACTATCTTGTTTCTTTGGTTTTTTTTTTCTTATCTCAAAAACTCATAACAGAGATTTTTTATGCCATAGTGATGTTTCATCTAAATTGTGACTTTTTCCCCAGTTTTCCTAAATTTTGTGTCCATATCCACTAAACTGAGTAACTCTGATCAAACACATCATCTACACACTAACTCACTCAAGGATTTATTTTTAGACACTTTTGAAGCTTTTCCTATTGTTCTTGCTTAAATAAGTATAATTCCATCCATGGCAAAAAAAAATACAGTTTTACTTTTTACTTTATTACAGTTGAGAAGTTCTACCTTTTTCTTTCTTTTTTTTTTAAACTTTTATTTCAGTAAAGGAGTATTACAAGAGTATTTTTTCACACCAATATTTGTACTTCTAATGCAGTACAGAATGTCAGTACTTTGACCACCTCTGCAGCCTTGACTGTGGTAGTTTTGTACTTTGCAAATTTATCTCACGGTCCGCATTGGAACCTTTGGTAGGCCGCATTTTTGAGACCCCAGATGTAAAGTATCAGAACCTGATTTACCACAATATGCAAAAAACCACATACACAAGTGAGACATTAAATGACTACTTGGAGATAAATACATGAAGTCATAATTATGTTGCTGAATAAACATCAAAAATAAACCTTCATTCATTCATGTCCTCACTCATCTACAGTTTTCTTCTGATTTTCCTCAGCAAACTATAAACTAGTAATACTTGTGATTATAAAGAGGTACAAAGGGCAATGATATCAGGAGTTTCTGGTGAAAAGAGAACAAAAGCTGCAGAAGTGAACAGTAGCATAACAGTTTGAAATGATTGTGAAATTATAGGCAGTGAATTTGACTTTATCCAAACAAATATTTGATGTAATTTTCCTTACACCGAGTTCATTGATCATGAAAATAGTGTAAAAGTTGTGATGATGAGTTGGAATGAAGTAGAGGTGTGTCCCACAACTAGATCATAGATCAATTACTTCCTTTAATGTATTCAAGTACAGTTTTTAAGTATCTGTACTTTATTTGAGTATTTATTTTTCTGACAACTTTTTACTTTATACTCCCTACATTTTTGTATAAATATAAGTACTTTATACTCTTTACATTTATATAAACATCTGTACTTTATATAAATACGTACTTTATATTCTTTAAATTTTCAGAATAGACTCATTACTTTTTCAAACCAGACAAATGTGATAGTATGAAAAATAAGTTGTAAATCAGTAAATCAGAAATTGTGATTTACTATATCATAATTCTGACTTTTTATCTCATAATTTGGACTTAGTATTCATTTATTAAGTATAGATCAGTAGATGCTTTTGGTCGATGATGGATGTTTTGGTCTTTATGGGTTAAATGGCCGTGACTCCAGAGTGTACTGTACTGTAAGTGTTGCTGGGTAGAAGATTACATGGCATCTAAAATGGCATCATGACCTTTGACCTTGGGAAACTTTGAAAGGCCAAACCCAGAGTCTCATATTTTGAGAAAATGTTCATTATGAGCTAAAATATTTGTGAGGGAGGGGGTTTGTTGTGCCGCTTTTATGTCATGATTTTGATTTATCTCATAATTTTGACAAATGTTGCACTGATTGATCAGCTGCCGATCATCATCAGTTAATATTTCCTAAGAATAGCCTGATCAGGCTAAAAATAGGCTGATCTGAAAAACCATACCGATCAAAAAGCCGATAACCATTTTCAAACTGGCAAACATGCTACAGAAGAGGTGTCTCTGTACTTTTTGAAAAATAGTTACTTAATACATAGTTTTATTTCTATAAACGGTGCACCGTCTGCTCGATGAAAGGTATGGAAATTTTAAATTCCTTCTGTGATCGACAGTGATCAAGTTTTTGAATGAATCGGTTTTCGGTGATCAGGCCAAAAAATCTTGATTGGCGCATCACTAATTTTGACTTTTTATCTCATAATTTAGACTTTTAAAAGTTTGATTTAGCAGAATAAGAGTGTGTTTTGTGCAACAAGGTTGCCAGTTATTGTGACTGTTTAAACTTTGCTTAATGTGCCTTATATATGAAAAACACACAAAAATAAAACATTCATTGACAGTGCACCTTATAATCCAGTGCACCTAATAGTGCAGAAAATATGGTAGTTAAATCCCAATATTTGCACATATAAGGTTCAGACTTCCGACCAACATTTCTCAGAGTATGACATAATTGTTTGTCATCTACAGTGGTTGTAGTAAAAACTGAAAAGATGTCAAAAATTTTGAGCCAATTGCCAAAAATTTTCAGTTGTTGCTTGAAAGGGACAGAGGGACTGCTGGGGGTGAGGTCCTGTGTCATTATGAATTCAGTTTATGTAGACCAGAGGAACATGTTTGAAAATAAAGAATTTAATATAAAAAAAGCCAAACATCACTCCTGGAAATGTGATCAATGTCATCTAACGACCTTTGTAATGAAGAGGAAATGGGGGACTTTTCTGAAATGGTGCTGATGGATTGATTGATATGCAAGTGATTTTTGCTAGAAATAATAATAATAAAACCCCCCAACAATAACAAGTTAAGGCCCTGAGTGATGTTTTATCAAAATCAGGGCACTCAAACTCATTTTCTTTCAGGTGCCACATTCAGCCTGATTTGACCTCCAATGAGCCGGACCAGTAAAATGAAAACATAATATCCTATAAATAATGACATCTCCACATTTTTGTCATTGTTTTTGTGCAACCCCCCCCATTAAATTATGAAAATATTTACTTTTATAAAGTATCCAGACAAAAAAAAAAGACATGAATACCATGAAAAACATCGATTTCTGAAGAAAAATAAGTATAAATTTAACAATGTTATACCTCAACTTATCATTTATGCATATGTATCATGGATCAGTTCTACAAAGACAACACACCCTTAGTAACACAAGCAAAACATGTTTAAAATTATGCTTAATGTTTAGGTTGTTCACATTTTTCAGGTCATTCACATTTTATTGTTTCTGGGTAGTTTGTAAATTTCAATATTTTCATAATTTAACCCTTTGGCATGCCTCCCAGAAAGACTATTCTCACTATTTGGATGCAAAAATTATTTCTATTGATCATGATGTTTTTGATGCAAAACACAAAAAAAGGTTAATTTTGCATGATTTATGCCTTAATGTCTTATGGATCAAAAACAGTGTTTACAATGGAAGTACTAGTGTGTTTTATTCACACTATGGAGACAGATGCTAGTCTGGACATTTTCTTTTGTTTACAATGTGCTAATTTTAGTTGATGTCCGGAACCTTAAAGATCATGCAAAAATGAACAACTTTTGAATTCTGAGCTTATTTAAATTCTGAAAAATACAAATTATACTGCACAAAACAATCTCATTATCAACCCTAGAAAGTCCTGAACAAATGCTGATTACAGGTGGATTTTTCCTTTAAGTTTAGATAATAAAAATACAATAATATAAAAACAAAAACTCTGACAGTATATTCATGTAAAAACAGCTCGAAAGCAAGTGCCTGAGTCCCTGTTCTTCTCTTTGGTAGCTGTTTGAAGGTGGCGGCCACCTAAAGTGCTCTGTACATTCAGTCATTTGTTTGGGGGGGTGGCACTATGGAGAGATTTTTGGGACAAAATATGTCATATTGACAGTAAAGTAATGTAAGATGAGGGAGAAGGGAAGGAGATGGAGGAGAATGGAAATGACAGCTGGCATATTTGATATATGCAGGTGTCTGTGATTGTAGTTGAGCATGAAGTAAATATTGTCAAACTCTAAAATGAGTCCATTTGTACTTGCGTGTTGTCTGTTTGATATTTGTCAGAATAAGAATCGAAAACTTACCACATCAAAAATGACATTTACGAAATGAAAAGTTTTGAGTATGCTGTCTTCAGTATGAATATGAATTTGTCAGATTTTAGAAAATGGTCAAAAATAAATATATTTGCTGCTATAGCCTATTCTTGTCCTTTTCCTTCTACTTTCAATTCAAAAGTAAATCAGTTTTTTGCTGTGGATAGAGCCACACTGTGAGAAAAGTCACAGATTTTCTAGAACTTCTTGGAGTGAAGTTGATGGTTTGAATTCCATGTGTTTTCTGTGTTCTGTGTCACGTCTGTGACGTGATGCCGTATTTTTGACCACTGGGACAATCTGATATTTCTAATCTTTCATGTTGTTCACACTTGTTCAGGTTTTTCACATTTTATTTTTACAGTAGAGTTTGTAAATATAAATATGTCAATTTTTCTTTTTAATAAACTAAAACAAAGTTGTCATTATCGGCACAATATCAAATGTTTTCACATCAAACCCAGAATAAAATGTAGATTTATTATTTTTTGTAGGTTTTTATGTTATTTGACTCTAGATAATATTCGTCTGTACAGTATGTGGAACCTGAGCAAAAATTAGTTCCACAGCCTTGACTGGGGAATTATTGACCTTTGCAAATTCATTGCAGGCGCTGCATTGGAACCTTTGGCGGGCCGCATTTGGCCCCCGGGCTTCATGTTTGAGACCCATCTTTTAGAGTTTGCAAATATTTATTTTATGCTCAACTACAACCAAAGACACATGCATATCCCAATATGCACAAATCTGTGTATCATTCGTTCACATGTTTTTCCAAATAAAACAAAAATAAGACAAGGAAACACCAAGTAGTTTCTTCATTATTTGTTTCCAAAACCAAAATGAAAAAACAGATAATGTGGTTTTTTAGTTTTCCTTTTTGTGGTTAAATGAATGGGAAAAAAAATTGATAATGGCCATTTTCCATTTTATCCAATTTTGACCTGAAGTAAAGTACTGAACCAAGTTGAGTAAACTGGACATGACCGTGACCCACAGTGACAAAGATGGAAACCTACGTCCTACAGTATTTCAGGAAACTAAGAGAGTCACCCTAAGACCTGAAGATTAGACACTAATCTTGACACATATCATACCATAATGATCTTCAAGTCCGGTGGCCATATTTCTTTCGGTTGTTAATATTCATTTCTGGTCGACTTAATTTGCTTCAGATCAAAATTGGATGAAACGGGAAATGACAGTTATCCGTTTTTTTATATTATTAATTTAAACACAAAAAGGAAAACTGGAAAAAATGCATCACTATCCTTTTTTCATTTTGATTTTGGAAACAAATAATGAAGAAAGAAGTTGTTTTTCGTTGTCTTATTTTTGGTTTTATTTTGAAAAATGAATGAATGAATGATACACAGATTTGCACGCATTATTTTCCTGTTAATACACTTTGTTTTGTCCCAGAAGTGGGTCCGATAGTTTCCTCTTATCCCCTCAGTCGCCTGGCTCCTCTGTTGTTGCAGAGCTGTTCCAGCGGCCTCAGCAGTTCATCTTCTCTTGGTCTGAATGGGACAACGTAGCTGTCTTCTTCTAACAGGATGCGGTTCAGCGTATGCTCATAGTTGATGTGGCGTCGGACCATCAATATGTACTGCCTGCCCTCCTCCAGCAGGGGGCAGTCACACACGTTTGGGACCCACAGGTACTCTCGGTGCTCCAGGCGATAGCTGTTCCGGTAAGTTTGGATGATCTGGACATCGTATCGGGTCTCCTCACCTTGGTACAGTTTCCCAAGTACTCGAGCTCGGAAAACTGGCAGGAAACAAACATATTCAATTAAGAACCTCTGACACAGTGTTTTTGGTCCCTGGATCTTCTGGCCAAGAATAACGGAAAATGTAAAACAAGGCATAATTTCTTTTTTTATTTGGAAAACGGAAAACCAAAAAACACAATTTAAATCTTTCTGTTTTCACTGGTATTATTCATACATTTAGTTGTCAAGCATTATTGATTTTACATTTTCTTTCTGGGTGTGACTATTATATTTACAGGTAGACATTCAGTGGCTATCCGCTCAGCCTTACCCCAGAGTTAGGGTTAGTCTGCCAGAACTAACCGTAACCCTGGTCTAAGGTTGAGAGCTGTTGAGTGCAAATGCATGTAAATGAGGGATTCCGCCAAAAGAGTGACATTTCCGTCCCCAGCACATTATTTTATATTAAATGTATAAACACAAGCAATAATATAGCACAAATTATATTTCATTATTATACAAACACCATACTCATGAATCATTGTAGAAAGTCCAGATACATATTTTTGAAATATTTTAAAAAGGCATCCAACACTGATAGATAACAGTTCTTGCCTGTCCCCACAGCCAAACGCTACACTTTAATGCAATGCATCTTGAACAAAATCCTTCCAAAATCTTTTTTTTTTGCATGTAAATGTGGTTCCATATTCTGTCTACACTTGTAAAACAAAAATATTACAAAAACATCACTATATTTTGGTTAAAATTCACATTTTAGTGCTGTCCCCAGGTTTTCACTCATTGCTGTTACCAAAACACATTACCCCCCTCTGAAAATTTTGTTGATATCAAAAGTAAAATACTCAGTTAAATTTAAAGAATGTGCTCCATGTACTTAAGCTACTATTATAGATGCTAAGTGGCTAGATTCTACACAATTGCTAATTTTATGTTAAAAACTCATTCCTGTTACTGAAATAAAGAGTAACAGCAATGAGTAGGCTGCCCTCTGATGCCCTTTTACATCAATTAAAAGAATACGATGAGTTAGTAAATAATAAAAATAGTAATTTAATAATAATAGTAAAAAATTGATGAATATTAATTAGTTTACATAATCTTAGCAAGGGAAATATTTTTCGATAGTAACTCGTGTTCCATGTATTATCCCGCTTATTCTACGGGTTATTACAGTTTATTACTGTCACTACTCTAACAGACTAGTGTTGTGAAATAGGCGGGGCAGACAGAAGGGGGGTGCAGAGAGTTTTAGGCGGAGAAAAGAGAAAGACGGATGTACACAGTCAGGTCGGCGACCGGAGCAGGTGTTGTCCCGTTCCTGCAAATAAATACTGAAAATGAAGCTCACTGAAACCGCTCCTTGTTTTCTAAAAAACAGCATAGAGGAGTTAACCGAGGGGTAAAATACTGGAGATTCTGTACGAGATGAGGATGGCAATTTACCCTGATTTCCTGACTACTGTCAGGATAACATCAGCATAGGTTAACATTTGATAAGCTAGCAGTTATAACCAAGCTAATATTTACTTTAAAATTGGCCGAACTACCTGCGGAGTGATATGGTACAGTGAATCTGAAGTGACAAAACCTGTTGCCATGGGCAGCGGGCGTTAACGGCGCAGCGGGCTGTTAGCGAAAAAAATCCGCCCGCTGACGTCATTCAAAGTGAACGGGACGTTCTAGAGGGCCGTGGAATAAAATGAAATAAACATGGTTTAAAAATGGCATTAGAGTTTTGGTTACAGCAGAGAAGAAAATGCAATGATAATGATTTTCCTAAAGTTGCAATAAATTAAATAAAGTAGCCTGAGATTGACCAGTACTCGTTTTGAACAAGTAAATGTGTATATTAGTAAATTCTATATTGAAATGGACTGAAAAATTAAGTTTAATTTTGAAGACTTACAATGAGCAAATATCACTCTTTTGGTGGAATGACCCAAATATAATACTCACACCCAGAAAGAAAATGGAAAATCAATCATGCTTGACAACTAAAGGCGTATTCACACCTACCATGCATGGTCCAGACCAAACAAATCAAATTTCCTTTGGTTGGGACCTTGTTGGCTGGTCTGAATACAAATCACCGAACCCTGGTCCGTACCAAACAAGGGGACTGAGACAGAGCTGAAAAGTCAGACTCGAGGGACCCTGGTGCGGATCTTTTGGAGGTGTGAAAGCAGACCAGACCTAATATGAACCTTTTGTTATTTTGTACTTCGGGAATTTCTGTCATTTGCTGTGCACTGTGGGAAACAGAGTCTGTGAACGACACCGACTTGACCGTATGTTCTGCATTTGCACGAGATGTAAAACCAGAAATGTCAGAACATTTCTGTAGACCAGGGCTCTCAAACTCATGCTCTTACCTACTGTACCTTGTCTTCTTCTTCTGCTGTTGTCATATCTTGACTCTTGTCAGTCCTGGGAGGGGGAGTGTCCAGTCAGTAGTCTGGCTATCTGCGGTTTGCCTATACATGTTCGGAAAAGCCCAACTTACTACTATATTATCTTGCACAAACAGTCGGATTACAAAAACTTCTGTTTGCTCCTGACTAAGGCAGGGGTCTCAAATATGTGGTGACTGATTTATTTCAAGTTCCACATACAGACCAATATTATGTAACCTACAAACAAATAAATCCATATTTTTTCTTCTGGGTTTGATGTGAAAACATTTAACATTATGTTAATAATGATAACTTCAAATTTTTGTCTGTGTTTTACTTTAAAAAATAATGTGAAAACATGGAAATATTAATATTTACAAACTATAATGTAAGAATAAAATGTGAAAAACCTGAACAAGTATGAACAACATGAAATGTATAAATAAAATTCACGACAATTAAAAAAAATCCTTCTTCATTATAAAAATTATATATTGAAGCAAAACATTGTTGAAATTGCATTTATTTTTCCTAGGAAATGTTAGTTTTTTCTGGTTATTTCCATCTTTTTTGTTTGCATAGTTTGTAAAAGAAAATAAGTTTCATTATTTTCATAGTTTTCACTAAATCAAAAACAAAAGTTTCCAGTTATTATTTACATACTATTCTATTATTTTCCTGGAAATCACATCAGGCTGAATGTGGCCCTGGAAAGAACATGAGTTTGAGAGCCCTGTTCTAGTGTTTCAGTGTCGAATGTACCTCACTCAGTAATTCCATTCTCTTGCTGTGCATGTATAATGGGATTTCTGGGAAACTCCAGTTAAATCCTTAGTTCGGTTACCTGGCAGCCAATTTACACTTGAGGGGTACGGAAATGAAACAGTACATTGTCAAGTACGTTGAAGTATGTTGTCAATCACTAGCTTCAGTGAATGTTTGGGTTGCCAACATGCCAGAAGTTTGGACCATCATGCCGGTTAACAATTGATATTGTTGAAAAATGGGCATGTAAGGACTGCAATATTCCCCGGGCAAAATGGAAAGTATAACCTTGAAATAGCACATAGAATGTTATGTTATGTAATTACACATTCATATTTTCTTATTTCATCATGACATTAGATTGATTAGATGGCTGTTAGCGCCATTTATCATTAGTCATGGTAAGCTAAGCTTAATGTGTTATCTAATGCATTTTAGCGGACATAATTATCCTTATCTTATTGTGAAATATGGACCAGGATCCCTCTTTATGGTTTTGATCCATTCACGCTGAAGTGCCTTATTTTTGGGGAAACGATGGAAAGTCTGTCCTCTGTATTATTTTTCCGTCTTTGAGGACGTACATTTCGGGATGCAGCAGTGAGGCACTATTGTCATTGTGTTTAGCAACAAGAGTACCCCTAAACGTCTTTTGAACGTTTCAGGTGAATAAGGTCCATAGCCAATAGCTCAGCTTAGATGTGCATGTAAACAGGGCCATCAACAAACTTGCTGGGGCCCAGGGCAAGTAACAATCATATGCCCACCTCAACCTGCACCAAATATTCCTACACAGCATCTATGAATTTATTTAAATCAAACAGCTACATTACAAAAATGTAAAAATTGCTCTTAATGAGAAAAACATATATCAGAACATTACAAGAATTTCACAACCAATTTCAATTAAACCGAACACAAAATTTTACTGATCACAAACAATGAAATATTCATAAAATATGCAATCATGTGCTTGATGATATAATGCCCTCCGATTCTAATTCTCATATTAGTTTAGCAATACATTTTTCAGCCTTCTCTATCCATTAAAGCCACCATAGTAACAATTCACAGGAACTACCAAACTTCACAAATTAATAATTTCACTAAAATCAAGTCTTTGAACAAGCTCACTATCAATGGAAAACATGGTTAAATGGTTATAAACCTGCCCTGTGACATGGTGGACCACAGGTAGCTTTTAATTATTTTCATTTTACTGAATGCACTCTCCTGTAGCTACAGTCACTGGAAAGACCAAGAAAATGTATTATACCATTTAGATTTTTCTTTTAGTGTATATGGTATGTTTGTTTGTATGATTCTGATTGCCTGTAAGATCTTTAAAGGATTTACCTGAGTAACTGAAATTTTGAAATCTTCACGATGAAAAGATGAACTTATATCAATTTGTAACTGAATAGTGCTACCACGGCAACAAACTATATGTTGATGTCTCAGTAGCAGTGTTATAAAAAGTTCCATAAGCAGGAATGAACCTTCCTGAATCACATTTGTAGCACATGTATCAGGTCCAAACACATGAGAAAAACCAAATGGTGAATTGAACAGTAATCCCACTATTGAACAGCTCATGTTGCTACTGTTGTTTACCAGTTGTTGTTCAAGCTCCATCTCCAGCTCAACCCTAGTCTGACTCACCAAAGTCCTTCTGACAGTACTGCCTCTGACGTTCTCTACGACCTCGAACCCGCTGACAAATCCCACAATGCCCTGCAGGATAAACCAGAAATCAGCTCTCAGTTCAATTACATTATTGGGAATCTATTAAATTTTTTAGGTGGGTCTTTTATGGAACCATTTTTGGGAGAAAATTAAGGGTATTGACATTAAAGTCATGTGTGCAGATTTGGGATATGCATGCACCTTTGTTGAGCAAAAAATAGATATTGTCAAACTCTAAAATGAGTCTGTTTGTACTTATAATGTGTTTTGTGTTTGATATTTGTCAGAATACAAATCAAAAAGTTACCACATCAAAAATTACATTTACAAAATGAAAAGTTAGGAGTAGACTGTCTTCAGTACGATTATGAATTTCTCAGATTTTCAGAACATGGTGAAAAATATGTCAGCTGCCTTAGCCTCTTCCCTGTGCTTTCAATCCTGAAGTAAATCCAGTTTTTCCCATTGTCAGGGGTCAAGGTCAGGGGTCAGGGATAGGGTCAGTTTTTCCCATGGATAGAGTTGAAAAGTTAGATTTGCAAGAACTTCTAGGAGTGAAGTTGATGGTTTAAATTACATCTGTTTTCTGTGTTCAATAGATAATGTCGGAAGCCATGACGTATTTTTGACCACTTTCTGAAAATCGGAGAAATTCATATTCGTACTGAAGACAGAGTACTTGTAACTTTTCATTTTAAAATGCCATTTTGGATGTGGTAAGTTTTCAATTTGTATTCTGACAAAGTAACTTTTCATTTTAAAATGCCATTTTGGATGTGGTAAGTTTTCAATTTGTATTCTGACAAATATCAAACACACAACATTATAGTACAAATGGACAATAAATTACTAAAATATTCAGTAAAATGAACAAAATATTAAATAAAATGAACCAAAATGATCAAATTTAGTAAAATGACCAAAATATTCAGTAAAATGAACAAAAATGAACAAAATGTAAAAAAAAAATGAACAAAAATGATCAAAATATTTAATTTGAATGTTTTATCTGAATACTATTTATTTATTCAATAAAATTACATATTTTTGACCACTTTCTTCCATCTGAGAAATTTGTATTCGTACTGAAGACAGTGTACTCATAACTTTTAATTTCATAAATGTAATGTTTGATGTGGTGACAACCAAAGACACATGCATATCGCAAATTACTTTCCTGTGAATATGCTTACTATATGCTTACTTTTGTCCCAGAAATCGCTCCATAGTCTTTTTTTTGTGAAGTGCCCATCTAAAACTTGACAGATAATGTTATACATGTTCATTTTCAGTCTACAGTTCTACATCATGGCTCACACCCTCGTCGAATGACTACTGGGTTAAAAGTTTCAAATCCAGAGTAAATCATCTTCTCAGATTCTCAAATCACAAAATGTAGAACTCTATATTATATCATCAGCCGAGTTTTACATGATCAGTTTTGGGGGGAAAAAGTGTAATAGGGTATTCAATTGTTGGTAAAATATCAATCAGGGTATTTTATTAAGTTATTGGTGAAGTTATTACATTATTGGGATTCATTACCTTTTCAATTGAGTTAAGTGCAAATTTTGTTAAATTTTCAGGAACTTATTACATCATAGGGGTGGTACAGCTTCTTCATTAGAGCATTCTGGGGACTGTTGGTCTGTCCCTTTAACCCTTTGATACATACTGGTCAGTCCAGTGGTCAGTTGTTCTATTGGTCAGTCCAGTGATCAGTTGTTGTCCAGTTGTTTTATATATATATATTTATTTGTGGGTTTTGTTGTTTTAATTTATGTCAGTCAGTTCACATCATTACTGTAACTGGTCTGTTCTTAACACCTGATCTGCACTAACATGTTTACCTGTAAATGTATTACTGTTGGTATTAGACTGTAATTAACAGTCAATCTTAAACAAAAACTGCATTAAAAATGTTTTATTTCATAGTGTTCTGATATTGTGTTTTAAATACACGTTTCTTTGGTTCAAAGTTTAAACACATGTTTTCCAGCTGAGTGGACATTTTTATTACTCCATAAAAAATAGGTTAATTAAAAACATTTACATCACATTGGTTTTTTTTAGCCTAAAGGCATATAAAATCTTGATTGACATCCTGATATTTCATGCAACAAATGGTTAAAATATTGATTGGAGGTGGTGTACATACGTCTAAGTGAGGGATAGGGTGCTCGGTTCCTGTGGTTCTCCTCTCGCCCTTGACGAGGCTGGACTTCTTTATGGTCAAAAAATGACAAACAACAGAATATTTCAAATGGTCGAACAATCTGGCAATGATAAAATATCCATCCATCCATGATGTTTAACTAACAATGTGAACAAAATCCACCCTAACAAAATGATAGTGGTGCAGATTTCAATATACTGCAAAACAAGTGGTACCTGGCACAACAAACCCCGCTCCCCTCTCACACATTTGACCATTTGACTTTTGGTGACCGTGACCTTTGACCTACATTCACCAAAATTGTATTTATAGAGCCCCAAATCACAACAATGTCACCTCACAGGGCTTTACAAAAAAAAAACACAATCAACCACAGTCCCAAGCATCCCCTGTCCTTAGACCAGGGGTCTCAAACTCCGGTCCTCGAGGGCCGGTGTCCTGCATGTTTTAGATATTTCCCTCTTTCACATGATTCAGTTTAACCCTTTAACTCCTGAGACGTTAGCAGTTCCACATAATGGTCACATATGGAAAAATTTGCAAAAAAAAGGAATTATTAGATAATTCCTTCTTCCATTACACCTCAAAGTCATTACATCATTAACAGGTTCTGCAGAGAATGATTAGCTGATTATTAATTCTTAAGTTGTCAGCACTGATGTATTCTGAATGAATGGTTTAGTTTAAATATTCCTAAAAAAAAAAATTTGTTTTCCTTATTTTTACTGTGTTTTTACTGAGTCAAAATGCAACTAATTAAAAAAAAAGTCAAAATTAAAACTGCTGGGACCAAATTTCAATAATAGTTCTCTTTTCCATGTTACTTAGAATTTTAGAATTTTTTTAGAATTTTATTTATTCATACTGTTGGTTAATTTTGTTGACATTTTTTAGATTTTGTTTTTATTTAATAATTTTTCCTTTAATTTTGCTCCATTTTTGTCTTACTTTGTTCATGTTACAAATTATTTTGTTGGTTTATTCTTCATTTTTGTTCATTTTATTGATGACTTTGGATGTTTTTTTTGTTAATTTTGTTGCCTCCTGAAATTTTTATTTTTTATTTTATGTGGAACTGCTAAAGTCGCAAGAGTTAAAGGGTTAACTGAATCACGGGAAAGAGGGAAATATCTAAAACATGCAGGACCTCGAGGACCGGAGTTCGACACCTCTGCCTTAGACCCTTCTTCTCAGTATGAAAAAACCTTCAAAACCAAGTGGGGAAAAAGAAGAAATCTTGAGGAGAACCACACTGAAGGAGAGATCCACTCTCATGGACAGACAGGCTATAGATGAGCATCCATTTATAAATAAAGGGGGGGGGGGCAGGTCCATCCACCACACAGGCGAGGGAGGAGGTCCGGGGAAACAGGTCAGCAAAAAAATGAGGATGCTGTAAAGCAGCTCATTTGGTACAATGTCCCATGTAGAGATACTTTCTCAGGAAATGGGGGTTATTTGGAGATTAAATGTTTCTTGTTTATGTGTTCTTTTATGTTGCCGGCCACGAAAACCTACACAAATGAAAACATTGAACTGAACAGATAGATTTGCAAAGTGCAATGCTTATGGAATCAAAAGCATTTACCATTCATTTATTAGTGTACAAATTACTGTATAATATAAGTCAACAGAGGTTTTTAAATATAACTGAACATTGTGGAACATATCAAACTTGTTAAAAAATTAACCTGTTGCCAGTCATTGAAGCCTTATTTCACTGTCATTTTATTATTTTAATATCACTTTGCATCACCATGGCCGTCCTCTGTCTTAAATGAGTCAGTACTCTAATCAGATATCAAAATTATCAAATTATCTCAAAAGCTCTCGCTTCTAGGCTGGAGGAAATCACCCCGTCAACAATCCACAGCGATCGAACAGGGTTTATAAAAGGCCAACACTCCACCAACAATATCAGAAGACTTCTAATTCTCATCTCCTTGACGCAACGCCACAACAAAAAAGCTATTGTAATGTCACTGGACGCAGAAAAAGCCTTTGACAAAGTTAATTGGTGCTTTCTCTTTGCTGTGCCCCACAAATTTGGCTTCGAAAAATCGTTTATCCAGTGGGTATCAACTCTGTACAATTCACCCAAGGCTACAGTTACCACTAATGGGATCACTTCACAAAACTTCAGTCTGCAAAGGGGTACGAGACAAGGATGTCCGCTCTCTCCCTTACTGTTTGCGATCTTTATCGAACCATTAGCAACAGCTGTACGCCAGAACACAGATATCAAAGGTATCTGCACTCTAAAGTCGGAACATAAAATTAACCCATACGCAGATGACATTTTACTTTATCTACAAGAACCTAAAACTTCAGTAAAGGAAGTATTTAACTTCATCACGACCTTCTCGCGTCTTTCAGACTATTCCATCAACTGGTCAAAATCAATTATATTACCTTTAACAGAAAACCCGTGGAATCCCGCAGTTCAAAACTCGCATTATTCTTTTCCTACTGGCAATATCAGATATCTGGGCATAAATATTTCCTCCAAACTCTCAGAATTAGTTCACCTGAACTTCACTCCACTTTTGGACGAAATCTGTGATGATCTGAGGCGTTGGAACAACCTCCCCATCTCCATTTTGGGACGTATAGGGACAGTCAAAATGAAAATATTACCAAAAATCAACTATCTCTTCTCTATGATTCCATTTGAACCCACATCAAAGTGGTTCCAATCGTTAGACTCTGCTATTGGCAAATTCTACTCAAAGAATAAAAAGGCTAAAATCAGTTTGACTACCCTCCAGAAGAATAAATCCGAAGGGGGACTGGAGGCCCCCAACTTCATATATTATTATTTATCCAACCAAATACAATATCTCACCAAATGGATACATCCACATGAATAATATAACTCCTGGCTGGAACTAGAACAGTTAGATTGTAACCAGATCAAAATCTCTGACCTTCCCTTTATCACTTCCGCCCTTAAACATCATTCCTGCTTCAAGAACCCTATGATCGCTTCCACCTTGTCTACTTGGTGGAAAGCACTGGAAATCACAGGCTCCCAATTAAAACCCAGTTTACTCTCCCCGATCTGGCACAACCCTGATTTAGTAAACAATAAAATAGATCTTTATTTCAGCACATGGGCAGAGAGAGGAGTCACTCACCTCCATGACCTTCTGGATGACAACACATTTAGGACATATATAAACTTATTCCAAACATTTGAAATAAGAAATGGAAATTTTCTTCAGTACCTACAGGTAAAGAAGACAATTACAAATAGAATTTCGTCGCTTCAGACTACTTTACAACCAATGGACCTACAGCCACCTGAATTTGTTAAATATACTGTGAAACTGTCTCCAAGAAATAAAAAGAATCTCTCAAAAATGTATAGTTTACTCTCAAAGACACACTCCATACACCTTCCTACTCAAAAATGGGAAAAAGACTTAACTAAATCTTTTGACTCTGATTTTTGGACCCAGATCTGTGAAAATACATTTAAAATTACTAAAAACACCAACTTACAGTTGATTCAATTTAAGGTGCTTCACAGAACGCATATAACGCAATATAAACTGTATAAAATTGGCTTCTCTCGCTCAGACACATGTACACAATGCACCCAAAACATGACGGACACTTACTTTCATGCTCTGTGGCTTTGTACACCCGTCTATCAATTCTGGGTAACAATCACACTGAGACTCTCCAATATTTTGGACTTTGCCTAATTGATGATCTAACGCAAATAGCCCTTCCACATATTCATATCCAGCCCACACTTGCAGCTATCGCCATCACCAAGAAAACAATTTTAGTTGACTGGAAAGATAAGAAAGCCCTCAACATCATCCATTGGCTGAACCTCCTCACAGAATACATTTCACGAGAGAGAATATCTGCTATGAGAAAAAAACAATTGGACTCCTTCAAAGAAAAATGGTCTCCATTTATTAAATCTATAAATATTAATCTGTAGCCTCCGCTTGTATGTGAGCGTATGCCATTTCCCTCATAAAATTGTAATTATTATTCTGTCTGTGTGTATGGTTTGACTTTTCTCTGCTTTACTTCAGCTTATTAACCCTCTACCTTTTTAAGTACGATGGCACCATGGGCATTTGTGCATGCACTGGGGGTGTCCCTTCCTACTGCTCTTGGGGTCGCTGTCTGGCTCCGCGGGGCCAGCGTGGCTCGGGCCCCTCTGCCTGGGGGTGGTTGTTCCTGGTGTCTCTCCCTTTGAGCCCTGGACCTGCTGGGTCTGTGCGCTCTCCCGGGGTCTTGGGGGTGTTGACGGCTGATCTCTTCTGGGGCGCCCTGGCTGGCCCTGGGGCTTGGGGTGGGTTGGCCCTCCGGTCGCCCCCCTGTCCCTTCCTACTCTGCTTCCCTCCTCCTCCCTCCTCTCCTGCCTGGCTGCTCGTCCTCGTCCCTCTCCCTCCCCTGGGGGGGCTGGTGGCCCTCCGCAGCCTGGGGGGCCGGGTGGTCTCTCTGGGGGGGTGGCTCTGGCTAATCCGGGCACAGGCCTTGGCACTTTCCTGTGTGCCGCCACTGGAGATTAGCTTCTGCTGGCTGAGGGCTTCTGTCGGGGCCTAGGTGCTGTCCTGGGGAGTGGTGGGGTGGGGGGGGTTTCGGTGGGGCTGTGGGTTGGGCGCACTGCATCCCGGACGTGCCGGCTCCGGGGCGGGCATGGGGGCTCATGGCCCTTGCTTCCGCGTGGTGCAGCCTGGCCCTCCCTCTGGGGCAGGGCGCTGCATGCCGCTGGCCCGTGGTGGGACTGCGGTGTCTGCCGGGGCGCTGGTCTAGCGCTGCGACTCCTGGGAGTTTTGGTGCTGGCTGGGCCGGTCGGGTTCAGGCAGGCCCACCTTGGCCTCTGGCCTCGGGGCTCTGGGGGCCCTCTGCATCAGTACCGGTGGTCTCACTATCTGTCTCCCCCGCTGCTCTGTCCTAATGGGCCGGACCCACACCAGACTGCCTCTTACTGTATATAGCTACCCTTAGGCACATATAGGGACACAACAGTTAGGGCCTCGAGAGCAGGTGGGGGCGGGAGGGATGGGCTCTGTGGTGGGACAGATGGCAGGGCTCTACGGTCTTGCATCTTCCACATCACCCCCCCGCCTGCCGCCCCTGCTCTCTAATTTCTTTTAATGCACCACACATATTCACACCTTGGGAGTAGGTCTGAGACGGCTCGGGGAACTTGGGCCAGGGCAGGCTGCAGAGTAGCCATCCTCTGTGGTCCTCTGGCCTGCCCCCTGGATGCCTCGCCCAGCCTCTCCACTTTTGGGGTGTTGGGGCGCATTGCGGGGGGGGCGGGGGCCCTGGCTGTACTGCGCTCGCCTGGGGCCGGTGCGGGGTGCCTCCCTGTTGGTGTCACCGGTCCCCACCACACTGTCCATTTTTATCCTCTGGGCTCGCATCGGTTCCCGGCCCCATTGTCCTCTGACCGGCTCCTAGTGGCGGCCTGCCTTGTGATGGGCTGGGTGCCCCCCCTTTGGTGGGCCGCTCGGCCCCTGTGTCTGGCTTCCTGGCTGTGTGGGGCCGTTGGCCCCCTCGGGGGAGGATGTGGGGTTGGGGTTGGGCAGGTCGGGTGGGGGGTTGGGGGGTTTGGTGGGGGCTGGGGTGGGCAGGGTTGGGGTTGGGTTAGTGGGTGGGTCTTCATGCCCCGGGCCGCCTGGGTCGGCCTTGGTGTGTTGGGGGGGTTTGTAGCTGCTCCCTCTTGTTCTCCGGGTTTGCGTCGTTCACGGTGGCCCGGGTGGCTCTCTGGGGGCGGCGCCCTGTAGCTCCTACGGCCCGGGATGGGGGGTGCCCTGTTGGCTTGGCCCTGCCTTGCCGTGATTGCTATTCTGGGTTTCGGGGTCCTTCACACTTGCATGTTTGATCGGGTCTCGCCAGCTACTGCCGAGTCCCATTTCAGTGAATGATGGGACTCGCCAGAATGTGCTGAGAATCTCTACAGAATTTCTACCCTAAACTCATTCTCTTCTTGCACTAGTGTCCCCTTCTGGCCTATTCTATTCTATTCTATTCTATTGCATTTTATTTTACACTATCAAGTCATCCACAACTATGGTGCTCACTACCATTTTTGTTTAATTATTTATTTATCGAATCTCTTTTTCTTTTGTGCTGTTTTGGTTTTCTTCTCTTTTTTCGATTTATTTATTTGTTTTTATTGATGGACAGTTAATAGTTGGGAATAACACACCACCTTACAATCTCTAACTGCAATAGCACCGCCTATTGATTTCTTTCCCTGTTCGTCCTGTCCGTCCTGTCTAGTCTTTGTTTACCCCACACATCACTGAGATGTAGCACTGCCCTCCCTGGCTTATAATAGTGAGCTCTAATAAAGGATGTTTGCTCAGCTTTCAGGGAGGACCAGTGATGGTCACACACATGCACTAAATATTAAAATATTTGGCTGCAAGACGAAAAAATGCATTGATCTCAAACAATGTTGACACCCTCTCTGTGGTGTTAAACAATGAGAACAAATGCAGACAAAAAAAAAGAAGAAAAAAAGGACTCTAATCAGGTTCAGACAAATATAATAAATAAATAAAACTATATTCCATGGTGCTTAGATTTGCCAAAACACTCCACATGAAAGAAAAAATAAATAAAAGAACACCACAAAGAAATAGGTCTTATGAAATGCACCCGGTTCCGTTTTTTGACTGCACTGCATCTGAGTGTCATATTTCATCCATAGCAACGCAATCTGTAGCCGACCCCTGTCCAATCTAGCATCTACTGTCGGAAAATAGGTGGTCCGGCGGAAAATATGTTGTTGCAGCTTGCTGTATTGTGTTGTGGGTTTTTCATATGTATGACACATGAGGGGAAACCTGTCCGCGCCCATTCCTAGTACGCTAAAGACAGCTTTCAGCCGCTTAGCTGCTGCAGCACATCTCATTGGATCCACTGCACGCAAGTTCACGTGACAAAGGAAGAGAAATAGAGGTTGGAAGTGTGTAAGGAGGTGGCCCATTTCCAGGGAAATTTTTTCAGTAGTTTTTAATCGTGCAGCTTTTCTAAAAGATAATTTTAACATTGGCCTCACTAAAGTGTTAATAATAAAAATCATCATCATCATCATCCTTAAAACAAACACATACACACAAAAAAAAGTTTCAAAAGGGTACTTTCATTGATAAAGGGCAAAGAGGCAAGTGCTCTAGCACCACCTAGCGTCTATCTGTGCGCGCCTGTGGTTACAGTACAGTTACAGTAACAGTATCAGTTACAGTCTCTGCACTCTTTTCAAAGCACCACAATGCAGGAAATCTCCCACCCTTCCTAGAATAACTTTAGTATAATTTCTGCTCTTTCCAAATTCATACTGTGGGCCAAATTATAACCTTCAGTGGGCCACTTTTGGCCCACAGGCCATATGTTGTTTGTATGATGGGGAACCGTGGGAAACAAATCAAGCAGCCAATGGTGAGTTGCTTTAAAATAGATCATTTTCCATCCTGATGAGTGATATGAGCAAGTAAGTCCACACAGTCCAACACTGAGAGCAGAGTCAGTGAGACTGAACCTGTTCAAAACCATCTGCACTACTGTACAGTACTCTATCCCATGACTGGCTTTCCTCACATGTCCACACATACCACATGTTTGTCTTAAAACTCTTCTTCACTTCATTAACATCCTTTTTTATAGTTCATGTGATTCGAGTTCAGCGGTGGAACTACAGTACAGTACTACAGCAAACTACTATGACTACTTCCTTTACTGTACTTAACAACAGTTTTTAGGTATCTGTACGTTACTAGAGTGTTTATGTTCCTGGAAATTTTTAACTTTTACTCCTCTCCCCACTTGTTCTATAAATATTAGAGCTGTCAATCAATTAAAATATTTAATCGCAATTAATCACATGATGATCATCGTTAATTGCGATTAATCACAAATGAATCGCATACTGTAATACTTTTTTCAACATAAGAATAGAAAAATGCTTGTTTTATGCAAAAAACATGTTGACTTATTGCTACAATGAGAAACAGACTCAGTTCAAGCAACTAACATATGACTCACTCTTGCAGTCTGAGTTGCAGGCAGGCTAGTTGAAAAAGCGGTCGGTTGCGAGTCGTTTATACATTGACCCGCGCATCATATATATATATATATATATATATATATATATATATATATATATATATATATATATATATATATATGCATACACACATGTGATTAATAGATTACAGTTGTAACACATTTCTGAACATACAGTATGAGGCACAATTTTAATGCATTTAGAAGGATTGAGGTAAATAAATGATTATAAAATAAAGCTTTACAGACTTTAAAGAAAATCATTTGAAAAGTGATGGGATTATAAATGGAATATTCTTACTGTGGTGGGGTCTGATGGAGGCTGCAGGAGGGCGGGTTGTTGTCTTGCTGGTGATTGTGGTGTCTGTGGTGGGGGGCTGGTCCCTGGGGACATAGGTGGCAGTACGGTGAACCTGTCGGAGAGGACTCCTCCCGTGGTACAAGTCATAGCGGTCTGGAGGAAGCCAGTACTCATACTCGATCCCCAGGTTTATGTCAGTGGATAAAACCTAAACACATGAGCAGATGAAGGGGAGTTTCATGATTTGGCTAAGGATATGTATGTCTTCCAAACCTTCTATGACGCAAGAACACTAGAAACTAATTGTATATCTTTACATCAGGGGTCTCAAACATGGCCCGGGGGCCAAGTGCGGCCTAACAGGATGAATTTGCACAGTGCAATAATTCCACAGTCAAAGCTGAGGAACTGATTTATTATCTACAGTCAAATAAAAACAGAAGACCCTGTAAAAACAATGACTCCCCATTTGCTTCTCAGTTTGGTGTGAAAAAAATTATTTCATTATGCCATTTTAATCTGAAAAAAATAACATTAAATTATGAAAATATTTACATTTGCGAACTATCCTGTAACAATAAAATGTGAATAACCTGAACAAATGTGAACAACCTGAAATGTCTAAAGAAAATTAACCATTTTCTGCTTCTGTTAATATGAGTTTAGTGTCTTTGTAGGTCATGTAGAAATGATAGGTTATGGAAGAATACTGTTAAAACTGCAGTTACTTCTTATTAAATATGTCATTATGCTTTAATATGACTGGGTTGGCCCAATTCAGATCAACCCAGGCTGAATGTGGCCCCTGAAAGAAAATGCGCTTAAGACCCCTGCTTTATATTTTCATGTTAACCACGGGTCAGTCTGTACACCTGTGGTGAGTCTGTAGATCTGTGGCCAGTTTGTAGACCTGTAGTCAGTCTGTACACCTGTGGTCAGTCTGTACACCTGTGGTCAGTCTGTACACCTGTGGGCAGTCTGTACACCTGTGCCTAGTCTGTAGACCTGTTGCCAACTTCAAGTTTATGTTTTTGTTATAATGCAAAAAAAAAAAAATTTATTTGAAAAAATATGTATACTCATGAATTAACCCTAAAAACCTTAACAAATATGAATGAATTGACATGTCTAAAGAAAATGTAGCACAGTTTTAACAGTTTAGTGTCTTTGCAGTAGATCTGGTCCATAATAAGTAGATCTGATACATAATAGACATGCGTAAATGATAAATTGAGGCATAATATTGCTAGAATTACAATATATACCTGTAGTTAACTGATATTAATGACAATATACTTGTAGATAACTGATATTAATAACAATATACCTGTAGATAACTGATATTAATGACAATATACCTGTAGATAACTGATATTAATGAAAATATACATGTAGATAACTGATATTAATGACAATATACCTGTAGATAACTAATATTAGTGAAACCTTGTGACTTTTATGCTCTTGAAAGGTGCTATATAAATAAACTTTAATATAATCTATCTATCTATCTATCTATCTATCTATCTATCTATCTATCTATCTATCTATCTATCTATCTATCTATCTATCTATCTATCTATCTATCTATCTATCTAAATGGTGTCATGATCTTTGACCTTGAGTGACTTTGGAAGCTCAAAGCCATTGTATCACATTTTGAGCTGTCCATTACGAGCTAAAATGTTTGAGGGGGTGGGGTTTATTTGTGCCTGGCAGCAGAGGTAGACGTAACTAAGCAGAAGTACTTCCTTTACTGTACTTAAGTACAGTTTTTAGGTATATGTATTTGAGTATTTATTTTTCTGGAAATGTTTTATTTTTACTCCCTACATTTGTTCTGTACTTTATACTCCTTACATTTTTATAAATATCTGTACTTTATACTCTTTACATTCTCAGAATAGACTCATTACTTTTTCAAACTAGAGAAATGTGACAGTATGTGATTTAATATATCATAATTTTTACTTTTTATGTCACAATTTAGATTTTTTAAATCTCATAATTATGCTTTTTTACCTCCGCCAAGGAGGTATTAAATTCGGGCCCATTTGTCTGTCTGTTTGTCTTTTTGTCTGACTGTCAGCAGGGTTACTCAAAAATTTCTGAAAGGATTTTAATGAAACTTTCAGGAAGAAGGAAGAACCCATTGGATTTTGAGCAATGAAGGTCAAAGGTCAACATCACAGGAAAGGTCAACAACTAGGAACACATAGAATCTCGCGTTTTTTTGCATTCACATCGTCTGACCTTAAGACATCAGATGAGTCAACACCTATGGCTCCATCACGTCACGTTTTAACGTCACATGACACCATATCAAGCCTTGGTGGAGGTCTGGATTCTCTGACTGCCTTGTTTTTTTTGTTTTTTTTTAATCTCCTATTTATGACTTTTGGATTACTCCTAAATCTCCTGACCATACCCACTAAACTGAGTACCATGACCCAATAAAACACATAATCTACACAGTAACTCTTTATTTTAGGATAATTTGGACATTTTTCTGATTTTTCCTGCTTAAATAATTATTTCATCCACAGCAACCAAAAAACACATGTAGTTTTACTTTTTACTTTATTAGAATTGAGAAGTTGTACTTTTTTACTTTTACTTCAGTAAAGGAGTTGAATCAGTATTTTCACACAGCTGTACTTCTACTGCAGTACCTAATGAGTACTTTGACCACCTCTGTCTGGCACCACTTGTTATTTCTGGTTTGTTTTTGTCTGATTTATGTTTTGTCATTTCTCTATCCACAATATAGTTAACTATCAGGAATTTAAAAAAAAAAAAAAAAAAAAAGAAGACAAAAACAATAGGTTGTATCTTCTGACAGAATGGTGTTGAATTTTTTCTCTCACCATGAGGTGCAGATCTTCCTGTGTTGGTCCCATGACCTCAAAGCTCTCCCAGGTGTCTGCAGCGCGTCTGTACAGTAGTTTGGTTCCAGCCACACTGTATTCTCCAGGAACACTGATCTTCCAATTTCCATTGATGACAAACTGTGAGCGTCCGTTCTGCAGAGCTGTCAAACACAAACCAGGATGAAGTGGGCTGAGCCATTTTAAGAAACAATTGAACTGTAATTTTTCTGGCAGTTATTGAAATTTTGAATTAATTCACAATTAAGTCACATCCTTTCTCAGTAAAGATGTTGGAACAACTTTTTAACCCATTTTCTCATACATTGCAAATAAGTAATAGTAACGTTCATGCAACAAACTTACAATTAGTTAGTTCAACAAAATTGTCTGGCTAATGTTCACCTGTCAGTGTTCATATTTTTAAGGGTAAACTGAAAACCTACCTTTTTAACTTAGCTTTTAATTAAATTTTTACTTTTAACATTATTTCATTCTGCTGTTTTATGTATTTACATTTATTTTATTACTATTATTGTTTATTTATTTCTTTTTTCCCCTTTCTTTAATCTTAATCTACAGGATAATGGGGTGGTCTGATGTAAAACACTCTATGCTACATACACCATGTATGAAAAGTGTGATAGAAACGAAGTTCAATTGATTGATTGATTGATTGATGTGAGTCCTGTGGTTGTTGTGTGCCACTGTGGTCAAGTGTTGGCTGGCAGTGGATTGGCTCAGCCAACTGAAGGGAGGGTCAAACTCATGTTAGTTCAGGGGCCACGTTCAGCTATATTTCATGTGAAGTGAAACCAAACGTTTGAAATACTAACATAATAATACGTGTCAACTCTAAACTTTTCTCTATATTGTAGAGTAAAAAAAAAAGGAAAAATATCAAAACATTATCCTTTCAAACAATGTGAATAATAACAATGTTAACACTATTATTATTTTGTTTATCATTTCTACATTTTTCATTATAACTTAAAGATCTCAATGGGTCCACAAATACACAAAACATTTCATATCAACCAGAATATTGTTAAAATTGCACTGACTTCTCTTAAAACATTTCAGATTCTTCATATTTGTTCAGACACACATACATACATACATACCATGACAAAACTTTGTTTTTGTGTAAATATGTGACAATATTTACATTTATTGGAAGGTAATGAAATTTATTTTGTTAAAAAAATTGGAGTTGTGAGTATTTATAGATTTTTATGATAGTTTTTGACTGGTCTTATCCACTTCAGATTGAATTGGTCTGAATGTGGAACCTGAACTAAAATGATTGTTCATATCTTAACTATTTTTCCATTTCACAAATTCATCCCAATGGCCAGACTGGACCCTTGGGCGGGCTGGATTTTGACCCCAGGCCACATCTTTGACACCTGTGGCCTACTGATTATTATTTTTTGTTTATTATTATTGACTATTGAGGAGCTCTGGGCTGACTTTACAGCTTACTGTATAATGTGGTATACTCATTCAGTCCGTCTATCTGTCCTGTCTGGACCCTAACCCTAACCTTATCCCTAACCCTGTGCTTGCTTTATTTGTTTCAGTTGATGCATTCTCCATGCACGTACATCTTACTTTATTGATGCCACATCTTGATATTTCGTTCTGTGATGTTTTTACTGAATGCTAATAAATCTGAGCCTACCTGTCAATGACTCTCACACTCTATAAGCTGATTTATATTTATCCTTACTATTGATTTACTAACATTCTGTTAAATAAACATGTTTTGTTATTCCTTCTTAAATCACCCGTCTCTCTTGTTTGTCATGGCCCTGAGCCAGCTGTGACAATTTAATTAGGTGGAAATCCTTTAGACCAGGGCTTTTAAACTAATTTTCTTTCCAGGGCCACATTCAGCCTGTTGTGATTTCCAGTAAAATAATAGAATAGCATGTAAGTAATAACTCCAAACCTTTGTCTTTGATTTAATGCAAAACACCCCGATTAAATTATGAAACTATTTTCTTTTACAAACTATACAAATAAGATGGAAATAACCAGAAAAAAACCCTCAAATTTGATAGGAAAAATAAATGCAACTTTAACAATGTTTTGCTTCAATGTGTCATTTTTATTTCATGTTATTCATACTATGCTTGTTCAGGTTTTTCCATTTTATTCTTATATTATAGTTTGTAAATGTCAATGTTCATGTTACTTTTTGAAACTAAAACAAAGATATTTTTCACATGGATTTATTATTTTATGTTGATTCTAGATAATATTGCTCTGTATGTGGAAGTAAAATCAGTTCTGCAGTCTTGACTGTGGAATTATTCACCTTTGAAAATTCATCCCAGGGGCCATATTGGAACCTTCGGCAGGCCGCATTTGGCCGGGATCACATGTTGAGATCCCTGCTTTAAATAGTTTCCATTACTTCCATTACTCTGTTTACATACCCAGCACAGGAAGAAGCCCTTTCACAGGTCATTCCCCCCACAGCCATCACATATAATATTTTTGGAGAAAATTAAAGCATTTTAAGTGCGCCTTATAGTCCGGAAAATATGGTGTTTTATTTTTATTGTTTTCAAGGACAAATACAAAAACAGACAAGTGAGACACCTTGGACATATTGCGATATACACAATAAAATCAGATGACAAAAGAAAATAAAATGAAAAAAAAGTGTGTAACATTCCTTTTAATGATTCAAAAGTCTAGCATTGAACTGAAAACTGTCCATTTCTGCAGCCCCACTTGACATTGTTCTTCTTCAGTCTTTAATCCAAGTCCACATTTCCATTCCCAGTTTTCCAGATACACTTTATGTCATGAGCCTAGACTCAGTCACGCTGTTGCATGGGGAGTGTCATGACCTCCGCTCCGGTGACCTTTCCCCCAGTCATTCCACACTCACCTGGTCCCGCACTGCGCAACTGCAAGCCGTTCCTCATCTGTGGCTATAAAAGCAGTAAGGCTTGCAGTTGCCAGTGCGGGACCATTCAGTAATGTCATCTCCATAACCCGGACAACTTTCACCATCTCCTCAATCACCATAACCCGGACATTCATCATCACCATGGACTCTAGCCGTTTGCTCCCAGGTTTTGTCTGTCTTGTCTTTATGTTTCTTAGTTTTGTTATTAAATTATTTTTCCCTTCAGTACTGTGCAATGGAGTCCTCCTTCACCTCACCCCGATCCTGACAGGGAGGAGGTTGCAAGGGAAGTGAGGGCCTATAATACTGTTCTTTACTGTTTGTAAAGAACAGATATATCAGACCCTCCAGGATTTTGCGATGTTGCGATTTGCAAATTCAACTGAAATTTAGCCAATCCCTGTGAATTGACTGCAATTTTGCAATTTTCACTAATCACCGTGACTTTCCCGCAAAATGTCTTGAGACATCTTGAGCTCCTCCTTTGCCTTGTCCTGTTTACCTTAGAGTATGAAGCAACATGTGCCAGCAGTTCACATTTGCTGACTACAATTATGCACTATTACCAACAGGTGCATGTGGAAGAGTACTTATTTTGCTGCATTTTTGTCATTCAGGTAATATTTTATTTGCCATATTTGAAAGGTTGTCTTAATATTTCAGTGTAGGTTCTATTTTTGTCAGAAGAAACTGCCTCTACTACTACTATTAGTAATGTTTTTTTTTGACTAGCTGAGACATTTATATTATAAAAGGGAAAATTGCAACTATTTATCGCAACTTTCACTTCCTCCCGCAACAAAAGCCTAAAAAGCACAGCAACTTTCATCGCAATTTTTCAGAAAAGCTCATAGACGTTTTAGGATGCAACAATCTTAAAAAAAGACCCGCGAAATTCTGGAGGGATTGATATGTCTGTATTTTTAGAATAATATATTCAGAGGTAGGAAGTAACTAAGCAAAAGTACTTCATTACAATAGATTTTTTTAGGTATCTGTACATTACTTACTTTATTACTTTGAAATGTATTTGTAATGTAAATTTAAGTGATGCAGAATCAAGGATCTCTTCCGGATCTTGACCAAAATCAAGAGGGGCCGTGGCGGAGGTTTGTGCTCTCAGTGTTATCGGTCATGAGCTAAGACAGACAGATGGAAAAATAGATTTAAAAATTCGTATCAGCTACCAAAAATCTCCATATTGGTCAATCACTAGTAAAATAGTTGGTGAAAAAAAGTTGGGGGCACTGCAAAAGAAACAAACAAAACGCAGCTTTGACGATCTTAAAATCATGTTGTCTGAATCACTCTTTTATTTGTCCCTCATTTGTGGAACCAACGGTATTTTATTTCATGGTGGTTCACTTGTCACTTGTGTGACTGTGTGTGTGAATGTGAAATGGATGTTAGTTCAGTTTAGTTCACAATTTAAAAGATGACAAATGCATAAGCAAGTAAAAATAGAACAGTGTAAGGCAGGACAAAACCTTAATGTGCTTCTATAGATCCTCCCTTCATCAACTTCACACTTGAGTAAATAAAACAATAAAAACAGAAATCCAAAATTAAAAATGATCATTATGTAAAGTGACATGTGGACATGAATTAGATATAAACTTGAAAGAGAAATAATAAACAAAGAAAGTTAGGAAAATGTGGGTTATTTATAAAAGCAGCTTTTGAAAGTAGTAAAGGAGGGACATAATTTTAATGGACATGAGTGTAAACTGTAATTGGTTGAATGGTTGTGGAACTCTGAATTTAATAAGATGTAAAGGTAAATTACAGGAACATTTATTTATCTTATACATTGACCGACTAATTTGTAGTTTGTTTGTCATATATGATCAGTCGTTTTAGTTTTTGAAACAATGGTGCACTAGGGAAAGTGAACTTCTGATTCTATTCTGATGTAGCGTTTCTGAAGCACAAAGAGTGAGTTCATCTCAATTTGTTTATCTCGACTGCATAACAAATCTACCTACGGGTATTAATAAAATTTAACGGAATCTGGAGTAAGCTGCCACAGACTCAAAATGGACTCGCTTTTTGGAACTGAACATCCTCATTCCAGAATTGGCAGATAAGAGTTTGGACTATAGTGAGTTAGTTGCTGAATCTTGTGGGCTGTATTATGTGTTTGTGTTGTTACCCAGGTAGTTCCTGCTGTTGTCGGTGACTCTGATATGAGTAGCTCCAGCTGGGATCATGGCCACTTCATTATATCCAAAAGGTCCACCTGTCCAACACAAACCAACAGTAACAGGACACTTCTATGGCTTCACATTTTATTTATTTCAGCTATATCATAAGATCAAACTAAATACCTTAAAGGAGGGGTCTCAAACATGAGGCCCAGGGGCCAAATGAGACCTGCCAAAGATTCTAATGTGGCCTCTGGAATGAATTTTCAATGGTCAATAATTCCACACTCAAGGCTGTGGAACTAACATACAAGTAACATAATCATCTGTTTAGAATGAATCATTTAAATCCAGAAGATGAGACATAGAGTAAGGATCTTCTTTTTACTCTGGTTTCCTCTTCTACATTCATGCTATTCATACAGCCGCTGAAAACTGCAAATAACAAATGCAACAATCTCTTAGTACACACATTCTAAAATTACAAAAAACAAAGCATTGCCTCTCCAGTATTTCGCTGTGACTTTGCAAGATGATATTGTAGCGTTCTGAAGGAGTATACACCAACCCGAGGAAATAACTGGAAGTAGAGCGGCCACCATGACTGGGCAGCAGACGTCAAGTTAGTAGCATAGAGAACTAGCAGGTAATAGCATACAGAACGAGCAGCTAGTAGCAGATGTGCAAGTGTCCAGGGAAAGGGAAGGATGTGTGCCGTCATCAGATGCAGGTTGTTTGTAGTCACCCATAAAACAGTGCAGGATTTGGCCCACGCATCCAGAGCTCAGGTCATTCTGACCCTCTATCAATGACCTCTAGTTGTTGTTTTGCTGCTCATCGATATATTTATCATATATATTCAAATTTTAATCAGGTAAGCTAATTAAATGTCAGTTAGCTTGGTTAGTCTATTCAATATAGCCCATGTTTACATTTCTTCTACTAGAACATTTCATTATATTAATAATCCATAAATTCATATCAGTTCATCAGATCCTTCATCGGTCACCAGAGGACACTGTCTGACATGGGGAGCTTAAGTCTCCACCCATTTCGGGAGACTCATGGGGCCTGAGATCGGAAAATTAATGAATAGTATTTGTGCTGTCCTTACTGCAGTGTATGAACTGAAGCTATCCAACCAGTTAAACTCTGATGCAATAACCAGGAGTCTGTTCCGTAGTTAACATTCCAATGTTGTTTATCTGAAGAATCCAGCATTACATGACAGAGTGAAAACTGTAACAAAACAAAGTTTGACTGTTTTTAACATAAAGCTCAGCTCCACATGAAGTCTCATTGTAAATACATGTAAATAAAAACGATCTTTTTAACCTATTTATTACATTCTCTTTCTAACATAAACTTAACTTAAACTATCAATATTTCAATTTAGCAAGGCATTCACTTACGACTTTGCTTCTAGCATCGTTCACAGAGGAAATTCTTTGAAGTAGAAACCGATTTCAGTGGACAGGAACTGAACGTGAAGTTACTGATGACAAGGCAGGAAGTAGTAAAGAAAATACAGGAAACGGTATCAAAATAAAAGTGCTATTCTTTCTCAAAGTGTCAATATAAAAGTTTCTCCATATACATAGCTCTAATGGCGACACACTCCCCGCCTGACCACTGTGAGGTCACCACAATAAACATTAAACTCAAACAAGAATCACATCTGAAACATAAGTCCTTACGGAGAAGCAAAACAGTTTCGGTAACTGGTCTAATGGTAAATGGACTGCATTTATATAGCGCTTTTCCACCTTCATGGTGCTCAAAGCGCTTTACATTAGCCTCTCATTCACCCATTCACACACACACACTCATACACCAGTAGGTTTCTAAGGTCTACGGTAAGTCCTACTGGGGGCCTAAGTTAGGGTTCAGTGTCTTGCCCAAGGACACTTCGACATGTGGACAGCCAGAGCCGGGACGTGAACCGCCAACCTCTCGGTCATTGGGCGACCCACTCTGTCAACTGAACCACAGCCGCCCAAGGTAAGTCTTTGATTGTCCTTGGTTCACTTGTCCGTAATTCCACCTTACGGACTCTTCCATCTGTTCCAGGAATAGCCTTTGTGACCACTGCCAAAGGCCAATTGTTGCGAGCAGCTTGGTTGTCTTTGAGGAGGACGATGTCACCGTCTTGCAGGTTCTGGTGGGACCTTGTCCATTTCTTGCGACTTTGTAAGGTTGACAGGTACGCTTGTCTCCAACGGTTCCAGAATAAGTTGGATAAGGCTTGTACTTGTCTCCACTGCTTAGTGAGTAAGTCCCTGTCTGTGAAGTCACCTGGAGGTGGTGGGGCACCAGTTTTCTGTGTTAACAGCATCGATGGTGTGAGGATGTATGGATTTTCTGGATCATTTGACACCGGAACTAGTGGTCTTGCATTCAGAATTGCGGTCACTTCTGCCATTAGAGTACACAGAACTTCATGAGTAAGGCGAGTGCTGTGGTCACGGAGCATCGAATCCAGGATTCTTCGAGCTACCCCAATGAGGCGCTCCCATGAACCCCCCATGTGTGAGGCATGGGGCGGGTTAAACACCCAGGAACATCCTTGTTGGTGCAGGTATCTCTGCACCGCGCTGTCTGGTTGATCTGCACTCAGCCCAAATTCTTTACAGGCCCCAATGAAATTTGTGCCGCAGTCTGACCTCAGTTGTTTGGCTGGTCCTCTGATGGCAAAGAAACACCTCAGCGCGTTTATACAGCTTGAGGTGTCCATTGAGGTAATCATCTTGATGTGAACTGCTCTGGAGCTCATGCAGGAGAATAGGATGGCCCAGCACTTGCTCTCTGGTGCGTCTGATGGAGACGTGCCAGGGCCCGAAAACATCTAGGCCCACATATGTGAAGGGAGGACAGGTTGTGAGGCGCTCTGCGGGCAAATCTGCCATCTGTTGTTCCTGCATCCTTCCTCTAAGTTTGCGACAGGTGATGCACTTGTGAATAGTTGAGTTCACAAGCCGCTTGCCTCCCAGGATCCAGAGTCCAGCAGCTCGTACAGCTCCTTCTGTTAGATGACGGCCCTGATGCTCTACTTGAGCATGATGGTATCTGGTAAGTAGCAAGGACACGTGGTGTTCTTTTGGGAGAATGACCGGGTTCTTTTGTTCAAAGGACACATCCGCGTTCTTCAGTCTGCCTCCAATGCAGAGTAGGTCACCCTGTAAGATCGGGTTGAGGGAACATAGGCAGCTGCTTAACGGAACTTGCATTCCTCTCTCCAGAGCTTCAAACTCCTTCACAAACGTGTTCCTCTGAACAGCTCTGATGACTTCTCTTGCTTGGGAAAGCTCATCCACGGAGCGAGGTAAATCACAATGATGCCAACCCTTACACTTGCCTGACGGAGCCTTGAAGGATTTTGCTATATGTATCAGGAGTGCAATGGCGCGTTGGAGAGTGTCGAATGTGGAGAACCTTTCAAAGCGTTCTGTGGTGAGAACTCTCCCTTGCAGGTTGGTGAGGAAGCTTTTCACAATTGGACGGACCTCTCCATCTGACTCCGGTGAGACTAAGCCGAATGACTGAGCTTGGTCTGGCTGAATGGACGGCTTGCGCAGGAAGGTTGGTCCCTTGAACCACATCGTCTGTCTGAGGCGTGCTGCTGGAACCGACCGTGATGCCAGGTCAGCTGGATTGTCTTCTGTGTTCACGTAGTACCATTGTTCAGGGATGGTGGATTGGCGTATACGCTGGACACGGTTGTGGACATACACATAGAACCGTCTGGACTGGTTGTAAATGTATCCAAGGACAACTTTGCTATCAGTGTAGAACTTGGTGGCATCCAGCTTTAGATCCAATTCATCCTGAATCAACTCAGCCATTTCCACAGCTAAGACTGCTGCACACAGTTCAAGTCTTGGAATGGTTGGGTCTGATCGAGGGGCAAGTTTAGCTTTTGCCATGACAAATCCAACGTCCACTGTATCTCCTTTGCTGGCTTTCAAGTAGGCCACGGCATCAATAGCCGTCACAGATCGCTGAAGACGTGGAGTTCTACTCGCTCAGCCTTGGTTGGACAGATGCCTGTGTACATCCTTGGTATGTGAAAGTGCCTTAAGTCTTGAAGCGAGTTTCTCCAAGACTCCCACTTGCCTAACTTATCTTCAGGCAATGGGGTGTCCCACTCCGATGTCTCAGAATTCAACTCTCTGAGAAGGTCCCTGCCTTGGATCGTAACTGGAGCCAGAAAGCCTAAAGGGTCAAAAACACTGTTCACCATGGAAAGAACCCCTCGACGGGTGAATGGTTTGGTGTCGGTTGATACAGAGAAGGTGAATGTGTCGCTTGCTATTTCCCACAGGAGCCCCAAGCTGCGTTGGGTGGGTGACTCATCTCCGCTGAGGTCTACATCCTTCTTGGCTTGTACACAGTCCTCGGTTGGGAAGGCTTCCAAGACAGCCTGACTATTTGAGGCAAATTTGTGGAGCCTCAGGTTAGACTCTGCAAGTGAGGCTTGAGTCCTACAGAGCAGCTCAATAGCCTCTGCATCAGTTGGAACAGAGCAGAGGCCGTCGTCAACATAAAAGTGCCGTTCGACAAAGTTGACAGTGTCTGCTCCATACTTCTCTGCACCGTCTCTGATGGCTCTTCTGAGCCCATAGATCGCCACTGCAGGAGATGGGCTGTTTCCAAAGACATGAACCTTCATTCTGTAGTCAATGACCTTGTTGACTACGTTGTTGTCTTTGAACCATAAGAATCGCAGGAAGTTTCTGTGCTTTTTGTCCACGAGGAAGCAATAGAACATCTGTTGAATATCCGCCATCACAGCGACCTTGTCTTTACGGAACCGCATGAGCACTCCTAGAAGGGTGTTATTCAGATCTGGTCCAGTCAAGAGCACATTGTTCAAGGAGATGCCAGACTGTTGGGCACTCGAATCAAACACTACCCTGATTTGATCAGGTTTCTGTGGGTGGTACACAGCGAAGCTTGGTAAATACCAGCACTCTTCTTCTTTTAGCTCTGGTGCCACCTCAGCATGGTTGTTTTTCAGCAGTTTGTCCATGAATTCCACGTATTGCTGTTGCATTTCTGGCTTTCTCCTGAGTTGACGTTGTAGTGATTCAAACCTTTTGAGTGCTTGCTTGCGGTTGTTGGGAAGCTGTTGCCTTGGTTGTCTGAACGGCAGTGGAGCAACCCAGCTGTGTGAATCATTTTTGTAGACTTCTTTGTCCATCATTTTTAGGAAAGTTACATCTTCAATAGAAGGTGCTAGCTTATTGTCATGTTCCGTATGGTCGAATACATTTTGCCCTAGACTGTCTTCCTTTGTTCTGGGTTGTAAGGCGTTGACGTGAAGTTCCTCTTTAATGTGCAGATGGCTTGTGCATGGCTGAAAGAATGAGGGCCGATGACAGTCGACCATGGTCGTCTGGAAGGAACTGACATTCGGCTTGTGTGTGTTCCCTAGACAGACTTCTCCTATCAGCACCCAGCCCAAGTCAAGGCGCTGTGCGAAGGGTGCATTGGTAGGGCCATTTTTGTTCCCGTACTTTGTGTGCTCTGATTATGTCTCTTCCTAGTAACAGGAGGATCTCAGCTGTGGGGTCCAGCTCTGGGATGTGTTCTGCTACCTTTGACAGGTGAGGCTGATGAAGAGCTGCATTTGGTGTGGGAATTTCGGACCTATTATCAGGTATGTTATTACACTCAGTGAGTGGTGGTAAGGGAATGGTAACTTTTCTGTTTAAGGACTCCACGATAAAATCTGAGGCCCTTCTGCCAGATGTTTCCATGACACCAGAGCATGTTTTCAGTTGGTAAGGATACGGCTTAGTGTGAATGTCAAACTTGTCAAAGAAACTGGACTTGGCCAACGACCGGTTGCTTTGGTCATCTAACACGATGTAGGCCTTGATGGCTTTGTCTGGGTAGTCTTTCTGATACACTCTTCCCAGACATATTTTGGAGCATGACCGTCCAACTTGTCCTGTGCCGCATACTGCTGTGCAGCTTGAGCTAATCTCGCTGGTGTCAGTTGCCACTTCTCCCTCCCCGCCATGCTGTGGCGAGGTCGGCGGAGTTGTAGGTAGCGGTGTCGGTCCAGGGTGCATAGCTGAGACATGTTGGGTGCTGTCACACTCAAAACACTTCACAATTGTAGTGCAGTCCCTTGCCATATGGTTGGTGGAGCTACAGCACTTGAAGCAGATTCCGTTTTCTTTCAGAAATATCTTTCTGTCATCCAACGTTTCGGCTCTGAAGGCTTTACACTTCTTCAGTGGGTGGGGTTTTGCATGTATTGGGCAGATCTTACTCGGATCACTGGGGACATTTTCCTCTGTAGGAGTGACATTGATCTTGAGAACTGCAATGGGTTTCTGGATGGTTTTAGGGAAGGCACTTTCAGCCTTGGCAGATGCTGTTGTAGTGGTATTAAAAAAGGCAAAGCTGGGGTCATTTCTTTTCTTGGCCTCATAGCATATGAATTTTGTGAAGTAATCAAATGGTGGGAACCGCCCTTTATTTGTTTCTTTATATTTGGAACCGGCCGAGATCCATTTTTCCTGGAGTCCATAGGGCAGCTTGGTCACTATAGGTTCAATTCCACGCGTTGTGTCCAGGTAGGACAGGCCTGGTAAGTAACCATCCTCCTTGGCACACTGCACTTCCATAAGCAGGTCAGCTAGCTCTCGTAGCTTCATATTTTCCTTGGCTGAGACTCTGGGAAATGCATCCAGTCGGGTGAAGAGGGCCTTTTCGATCACCTCTGGGGCTGCATAACACTCTTGGAGACGTTCCCAGGCTTTCACCAGTGCTATTCGTGGGTTTGCTATGTGCACTGCACGGAGGCGTTTAACCTGGTTGCTGGATTCTTTTCCAAGCCATCGCGTCATCAAATCCAGTTCCTCAGTGGCCGTGAGACCAAGTCCTTGAGTGGCATTTTTGTATGACGACAGCTAGGCGCGATAATTTTCAGGTTTATCATCAAACTTATACAAACTTGTGTTCACTAGGTCACGCCGAGCTAAATATTGTGCTAGGTTTTGGGTTGCAGGCATACTTTGAGCATTTGTCTGTTGTGGGGTGAAGGATGAAGCCCCAATATTCAAATCACTGATATGCGAAGTGAGACTTTTGGGAGTAACCTCAGGCCTGTCTTTGGTGAAAGGATTCTGGCTGATTGACTGTTCGGCTGCTGGTGGTGCATAGTCAAAGTCATAGTCTGTAAACTCCACATTGTTTGTATCATATGGAAACACAGGTGGCTGATGGTGTGACACAAAAGGGTTGTTCGGGCTGTAACTGAGAGTGGCATTGGTTGGTTGTGTTGGTGGCGGACTAGCCCTCATGGCTGTTTGTTGGACAGGGTTAGTGGAATGGAAGTGAGTTTGGACGTATTCACTTGTTCGTTCACGTTTGCTTTGTTCTGTTGAATTTGTTTCATCTAGCACAATATAATTGTTACTCTCTGAAACGGCTGACTCCCAGACAGCTGCTACAGCTTCAGCTTCTGCTGCTTCACGGCAGGTGGCTAGTGTCTCAATCTCAGTCTCCTTTTTAACTTTCTCTATCTTGGCTTTGGCTTCTTGCTCAGCATATTCAGCACGCACTTTTGCAGCTGCTGCTTTTGCACGTGCGCGAAATAAAGCATTGGTTGATGAGGTAGATGAATGAAAGCTGCTCCCACTCCTGCTTGATTTATTAGATCTACTTTCCATGTTGACTCGAAGTTCAATGCTAATTTCAAAGTCTTTTCACTGTGCTGTCCTTACTGCAGTGTATGAACTGAAGCTATTCAACCAGTTAAACTCTGATGCAATAACCAGGAGTCTGTTCCGTAGTTAACATTCCAATGTTGTTTATCTGAAGAATCCAGCATTACATGACAGAGTGAAAACTGTAACAAAACAAAGTTTGACTGTTTTTAACATAAAGCTCAGCTCCACATGAAGTCTCATTGTAAATACATGTAAATAAAAACGATCTTTTTAACCTATTTATTACATTCTCTTTCTAACATAAACTTAACTTAAACTATCAATATTTCAATTTAGCAAAGCATTCACTTACGACTTTGCTTCTAGCATCATTCACAGAGGAAATTCTTTGAAGTAGAAACCGATTTCAGTGGACAGGAACTGAACGTGAAGTTACTGATGACAAGGCAGGAAGTAGTAAAGAAAATACAGGAAACGGTATCAAAATAAAAGTGCTATTCTTTCTCAAAGTGTCAATATAAAAGTTTCTCCATATACATAGCTCTAATGGTGACACAGTATTCAATGGGAAATAAAATGCTAAAATTGTATCTGGTTTGTCTTGTGGCCTGAAGCATACACATGTTGTATGTCATATAAATTATACTTCTTGATGTGCATTTAAATGCCTCTGTTAACCAATCCTTGTTCATTTGAGTAAAACCCGTTAATAATTTGGACTACACACCTGGTGCGCATGTGACATCACCACCGACTCCACACCACAGCTGAGCGGAGTGTGACAGAGTGTGTCACATACACAACGCATTGTAGTTTCTTACTAAACCCACATTTGCTTCCCATCAAAAACAGGTGGTCTACCTATGCCATATCAAATATTTTATTAACCGCTATCTATGTGAATTTCACAGTACATGTCAAATGGGATCACAATTTAGCTCGGCTCGCTCCATTCAGTCCCATTCATTTTTTTGGGAGCTAAGCACCCATGGACCGGAAGTAGAAGGGCGTGACTTAGCCTCTCCATCGTTAAACCAACTCACTTTATTCATGTCGTTGTCTCACTCACCAGAACGTTTTACCGTACAACAACTGTAGCTGAGTTTAATGACCAACACCTGCCCAGTAATGGTGCTGCCGCAAGATGGGGACAGACACAAATTGGTCCTCGGACAGAGCTTCGAAGTAAATTCGTATATATATTACTAAAACCGGAAGTGATAGATCGTGAACCGGAAGTTTACGGATTACAAAATAAATTCTGAAAATCCATTATTTTAAACGTATTAAACTGCCTTGCTTATTTAACATTATACCAACTAATGGCTACAAGAATAAGATAAAATATGAAAAACATCATAAGGGCAACATGGAAAACCCACAGTGGATAAAACCCATTAATTTGTCAAGATGCCTTGTATGACACTGCTTGTGTGTCACTATAAGCTAACCTTAATCAAACAATAACACTTCAGATACGGAAACGCAAAGTGCAAAGTACATTATTGGAATTTAGATTAAATTAGGTGAATATTATGTATCTTAAACTTTGCACTGTATTTGTCCATGTTGATCTTGGTCATCGTTGTTATTAGAGACCCAAACCATTTTACTATTAAACAGAGAGAGAGAGAGAGAGAGAGAGCGAGAGCGACAGAGAGCGACAGAGAGAAAGAGAGAGAGATAGAAGTGGAAGCAGGGGCGCAGATAGGTTTGTGACACTGGGGGGGACGAAGATGCCAGCTAACACACCCCGGCCCCACCATTCTGATTGGAGGAGGGGGGGTTATTACTCCTCAATGACCAAAAATGCATTAGCTTACCTTAGGGTTCCCCAATTAGATTTCATAAAGGGCCAAATTCCTACCTGGGCACCAAGCCGAGGGCCACAGCACCTGTGGGGCACACGGCAGCAGGGCCCCCCATAACAATGTTGAATCTGGGCTTATAGTGCATTATAACATTATTAGTTGTGCCTGGGATTCAGGAATACTATTTGTCAGGGTCACACAAAGACAAATTGCACCCTGGAAACAAAAGTTGAGAACCAACCATTTGCTCAAAATAAATATTTGGTTATTGCAGTCTGCTCTGAAAGTTGACAGATTTATAACAACAGCTAGTTAACTCAAAATAAAATTAAAAAAATATACTTTGCTAGTCTGCTGGAACAAATCAACAGTAATACAGCTGTAACAGCAGCCAGTTGTTCAAATGTAAATAATAAATTGTAATATATATATATATATATATATATATATATATATATATATATATATATATAAAATTTTTTTTTTTTTTTTTGTCAAGGGTTCGTTTCATTTATTTTATAGACTCGCTAGGACAGATTCAATGGCAACGACTAGGACAGTGACACAGACACAGAGAAGGCTCAAACAAACCACCTTGACTGGGGAAGCATGGGAAGTCAAATGCAATTGCGGAAAGATCTGCAGAGGTGCAAGAGGGCTCAAAATACACCAGAGTAAGGCCAAGGACAAGGACAAGTGTGGACAAGGACGGACGCATGCACACCGCACAGACGAACAGTCTGGTGAGACGCAGGAGAACCCTAGGCAGGAGGCACACCATAATCCTAGAGATCTCTCAGTGCCTGCAATCCCCCAAGAATACACAAGAACAACCTCAAATGCCACCCCAGGAAGCCCACCTGAGCCAACGAAGGAAAGAATCAAGTGGCCTAAGATGAGTGAGACCAAGGAGTGGTCTATGCTGGATGAAGATCTGGATAAGGTGCTTGAAGCGGTTCAAGCAGGATCAGCAGACAGAAAGGTGGATTCACCGACAGCCATCACCTATAACTTTGCAAGAGAACGGTTTGGAACAGTGCCAAGGAGAGAGAATAAAGCTAGACCGGAAAAGCAGGAGAACAGAAGAGAAAGAAGGATCAAACAACTTAGGAAGGAGATTAAAAACCTGAGGAAGCAGTTCAAATCGGCAAGCATGGAGGAGAAGGAAGGAATAAAAGAGCTGACAGCCAGCCTCCGCAAGCGGCTCATAAGGGCAAGAAGAGCTGAAGGGCAACGACAAAGGAGGAAAAGGTTGGAAGCTGCACGAGCCCAGTTCATAAAAGATCCATACCGCTTCACCAAATCACTTCTGGGAGAAGCGAGATCTGGGACTCTAGCAAGTTCCAAGGAGGAGACGGAGGAGTTTGTTGAGGAGACATTCAGTGACCCCTCAAGAAACGATGCCCTACCAGAAGATCATGGGCTTGGCACCATCAATCCGCCAACATCCTCCCTCAACACAGAACTTCCATCATGGAAAGAGGTTCAGGAGGTCGTCAAGCACGCCAGATCATCTTCTGCCCCAGGTCCCAGCGGTATACCCTACAAAGTGTGTAAGAAATGCCCAAAGCTCCTCCAAAGGCTGTGGAAGCTTATGCGGGTAATATGGTCCAAAGGGACAATTCCAACAAGCTGGAGAAGGGCAGAGGGGTGCTTTGTACCAAAAGAATGGGGATCCACACAGATCAGACAGTTCCGAACCATTTCCTTACTCAGTGTAGAGGGAAAAATCTTCTTTTCCGTGCTGGCCAGAAGAATGAGCTCCTACATGACCCGCAACGGATATATTGACACCTCTATCCAGAAGGGCGGCACTGAAGGATTCTCCGGGTGCCTGGAGCACACAGGGGTCATCAGCCAACTCATCCAAGAAGCAAAGGAGAAGAAAGGCAACCTAACAGTCGTCTGGCTTGATTTTGCGAATGCATATGGGTCAATTCCCCATAACTTGATCCAAGTTGCAATGGACCATTACCACGTCCCTCGTCACATCCAGGGAATGATCACCAACTACCTGGGAGACATCAAGCTACGATTCCAGTCATCCATGTTTACAACAAAGTGGCAGCCAGTGGAAAAGGGAATAGTAACGGGGTGTACCATCTCTCCCATCTTGTTCGTCATGGGAATGAACCTGATCATCTCTGCAGCAATTACGAAGTCAAGAGGACCAAAGACTGCAGCAGGAAGTCAACAGCCGGCAATCAGGGCGTTCATGGATGACCTTACCATGATAACACCAACTCACGTGCAGGCAAGATGGATCCTGGCGGAATTGGATCGTATGGCTACTTGGGCGAAGATGATCTTCAAGCCCAAGAAATCAAGGAGCTTGGTGATCCAGAAGGGAAAAACAACTGTGCGGTTCAAGCTTCTTGTTCAAGGGGAAGAGATCCCAAACATCCAGGGGAACCCTATCAAATGCCTTGGAAAGTGGTATGATGATTCACTGACAGACAAGAACAGCATCTCCAGCACCGAAAAACAAGTTGAGTGGTTGAAGAGGATTGACAAGTCTGGTCTGCCTGGCAAGTATAAGTGCTGGATCTACCAACACGGCCTGATCCAAAGACTTATGTGGCTTCTTACCGTGTATGAAGTGCCTCTAACATCGGTTGAAGGGATGGAGCGGAAATTCAACAAGCACCTTCGTAGATGGTTGGGAATACCCCCAAGTTTTACATCTGTGGGGCTCTACATAAGGTCGGGTCAACTCCAGCTCCCCCTGTCCTCTGTTGTGGAAGAGTTTAAAGTCGCCAAATGCAGACTTTCCCTGACATATAGGGACTCCCAAGATCAACTCATCAGGGAAGCTGGAATAAGAACAAGATCCGGCAGGAAATGGGCCGCCAGCATTGCAGTTCACCCGGCAGAAGCTTCTCTCAGGACCAAGGAAACCATTGGTAACCCCTGCACTGGGAGACAGGGCCTAGGAACATCACACTTCCAGCAGTGGTCAAAGTCCACTCCCAGGGAGAAGAGGACCATGATCCAGGATGAAGTCCGAAACCTTGAGGAAGAAGGGAGAAGAGCTAAATCCATCGAGCTCGCATCTCAAGGAGCCTGGACAAGGTGGAACCTTCCCCAGAGGACCATCACGTGGAGTGAACTTTGGAGGCTGGAGCCTTTTCGGATCTCGTTTCTGCTCCGAGCAGTGTACGACACCTTACCGACCCCAGTCAATTTGCACAGGTGGGGAATGAGGGAGGACCCCCTGTGTGGGTTGTGTGGCGGTAAAGGAACCATGGCGCACATTCTTTCAGGGTGCAAGACGGCATTGACCCAGGGGAGATATAGGTGGCGACATGATAGGGTGTTGGCACTGCTCGCAGACATCTTGGAGCAAGAGAGGAGGAAGAAATATCCAGCCAAAAGAAGACCACTGCTGAGTAACATCGCCTTCGTAAAAGAGGGCCACCGACCTGTCGTCCAAGGCCAAACCAAGCAAAACCTCCTGCAGTCGGCCCAAGGATGGGAGATGAAGGTCGACCTGGGGAGGAAGCTCCACTTCCCAGAAGCGGTACTGTCCACCACTCTGAGACCAGACATAGTTATGTGGTCTCCGGAGGGAAAGAAGATCATCCTGGTGGAACTAACGGTCCCGTGGGAGGAGGGATGCGAGGAAGCGGCAGAGAGAAAGAAAACCAAGTACCAGCAGCTTGTCCAGGATTGCCGGGACAAGGGGTGGACAACATGGCTGATGACGGTGGAAGTAGGTTGTCGAGGATTCCCAGCACAATCGGTGTGGAATCTCTTGACAAAGGTGGGACTGAGAGGCCACTTGAGGAAAACAGCCATTCGTAGGTTGGGAGAAGCGGCAGAGAGAGCCTCCTGTTGGCTCTGGCATAAGAGAGAGGACAATAGCTGGAGGCCTGGATGAGAGGGGCAGTGACCTGGCCAGTCACTGCGGACCCGCCAACTTGAGGGTGTTGTGGTTAAGGGTCGAAACACCCCGTGATGGTTGGGGACCACCTGATGACCTCTCATCCAGGCCAAGGCTTTATCCATTAAAAAGTGGATTATAATCGCATCTTTGATGTATTTTCGAACTCATCCAAGTCCAAAACCAGCAGTGATGAGGAGTGCACAGTTTTTACAGTGCAAAATACCAACAAACCAGGAAAAAGAAAAAAATGTTACAAGAGATCTGAAAACACGATAAAATAAAGTTGGTCTCTTTTGTCATTCAGCACTAAAAAAAAACCCAGATTTCAGCCAAACTCTTACTTTAACTTCAAATCTGTCTAAATCTACAGAATTTATCTCCAACTACACCCCCCACACTACTGGGAAACACCCCCCTTTATTTACCCCTAAGCTCCACCCATGAACATACCAATTATCACATTATTTAATTAACACACAATCTACAATATTTACATGGAACAAACATCAAACTAAAATCATATTAACTCATAAACAATGGCACCAATTATCCTCCACACATAAACACAAACAGAGGAAAAACCCAAAGCAATGAAAGAATGAATCTGTGTCCCGTTCTATGAAGCACGAATTATGAGTATATAACAGTGGTCCGGTTCTGCAGCAGGTGTGCGCGCACGTCCAGACGTCCATAGAGAAACGGCTAAGTAGTGAGGCAAGGTCCAGATGACAATGTCCAGTTTAAACATATGTCACAAGAGAGCCGCGCTTCACACACACCAAAAAAGACGAGAGAAAGAAAAAAAAAAAAACACACGCGCGGCAGAGATGATGGCGCTAATGTCTCGCTGCCACAATATTGAACGTGCGGGGTGCGGCTGTCCAAGTGATGCCTGTGTGTTTGTAACCGTGGCAACCAAAGTCAACGACGATGCCGCCCGCACAGCGCAATAACCGAGTTACGCTATTATGTATGTTAATTCATATTTTGGTTTCCTCGTGATGCTTGACTCAGTAAGAAGACAGTAAGAAGTAAATAGTAAAAGTTAAAAAAAAAAGCAAAAAGAAGAAGTAACATGTATTTTTCTTAAATAAAAGTGGGTGGGATGGATCTAAGGGCATTCAAAACTGGGTGTGTCATAACACACCTGACACACCCACTATCTGCACGCCTGAGTGGAAGTATGGGGTCTGCTTGAATAAATAAGTTTAAAGCTGAGATAACAGAGTGTGAAGATCCTTTGTCACCAAAGTCTAATCTATAGAAACACCTGAACATTTGTCATTGGAGTTCTATAGTAGATTCTGACCTGCTTTACTGAAAATGATAACTGAAGAAAAGTTAAAGCCACGAGGTTAGATTCAGACCAGGGCAGGAAATGGTTCCAAGGCTGCACAGTTGCCAAAACAAAGCCAGTGCAGTATACCATGTAGTGACATGTGACCTGAGCTGTTGATCAGGGAGGTTACGGGTGGAATCAAAGGCCACACTTTGACATTGAACGTTTTCAGCTGGAATTACAGACTTCTCAACATGGTTTTCCAGACTATTTCCAGTAGTTGAACCTCCTCCAAAATAAATATACAGTCTTCAGTTGACCATAAAGAAGATCTTGCTCTGGATCAAACTAAACTGTTTAGCTCAGGTGGGAGTAGCTCAGGACAAGTACTTCCTCTACTGTACAGTTTTAGGTATCTGTACTTTATTGGAGTAGCACTTTTTACTTTTACTCCTGACATTTGTTCATAAATATCTGTACTTTATACCCCTTACATTTATATAAATATCTGTACTTTATAACATTTAAATGTTTTTCTTTGTAAATGTAACTATGTTCATATATTTACACTAAAACAAGGTATAATTTCACAAAATATTTCAATAATCTTGAATAAATATGAAGAACCTGAAGTGTTTAAATTTTAAGAATAATTGCCTGATATAATTTAAATATTTTGTGTATTTGTATTTATTCCACTATGATTTCTAAGTTATAATGAACATGTGGAAATGATAAACAGAGGCAGAATATTGTGTGGATACATATGTAGTTTAGCACCACCAGAGGGAGAATGTAAGAGTGAATGAATAATGGATCCACTGTGTGTTTTGAGTTTTGGAGAAAAGCACGATATGAATCTAATCTAATATTCTAATTATGATATACCTTTCTCACAACTTTCGTGTTTCGTAGCGGAAATATGCAATCATAGTGTAACCCTACTTCTACACCGGGAATTTTTTATGGACAGTTAAACAAAGGCAGAGTATGGTAACTGCGAGGCAGCCCAGTAACATCTCTTCAATGAGCGTCAGAGTGTGGAAACTGGATAGACAAAGAATGATAACTGCATTCTGCCATGGTTTCATGATTTTGAAAGTTATGGTGAACACAAGTAACTAATTTTCGACTTAAAATGTAGTTAGGACCTTTTGCCTTTACATGCCAGTACATCACTGTTAGCAGTGGCATTGTAAAGAAAGAGTTGAAATAGTGGTCGAGCTGCAACTGCAACGAGTGAACAGTAGTCTACTGCAATAGCAATAAGTCACAGAAAAATTGTGCACAGCGATCAAACCTCTACTTTGTGAAGCTCCTCGTATTTCCTTTATGATAGGTAGCATTTAGCCCTGAAAAAAAAGTCAGTCTAATACATTTGATATGAGGCCAAGCAAACACCAACATAAGCAGGCATTGCCAGAGAAAAATGTTAGCCGAATGCTATCATCATCAGTTAATGTTAACATTACGTTAACAAGATGTTGACTTGAACCATAGACAGAATAAAATTGTAAATAGTGAAATAGTACATGTCCCCTATACTATCCATACATAACCCTACAACCCTAATCCTAGGTATAAGTGGACATGCTAATGATTTGTCGTGCTAGTTATCAGTTCAGTAGCAGTTAGCCTGAGTGTTTTCTCCTTACTTTGACACTTATGGACAAATTCCTCATGGAAATATTTGTAGCCTTTATCAAGTTTTTTTTCCCTCCACGATTCTGCCAATATCTGCAAATGGCAAATCGCTTAAAGAAGTTGAGAAGAGTCTCTCCATCTTACCGGCTTTCTACTGTTTTGATGTTTTACAGTTCAAGTTCAGATACGCTACCATTACATATTTTGGGGTATTGTAAGAAAGGTCTAATAGTATATCGCATATGAAAAAATCCCAATATGGATTTATCAAATTTATAAAATCTGGATATATGGCCCAGCCCTAGTGTGAAGGCTGGTATAAAGGCAAGGAGCAGAAGGCCACTGTCAGAGCAGATTAAATTATCTGATCAAAGGCTTTTTTCTTCTTCAAAAATAAAATAAGAGTTCCTCTTATTTTTTTTTTTTATCATTTTTTATTCTAAGTAAAAAGACCTTCTCCTTAAATGAGAGGAGAAATCCTGCAAAGTGATTTCCACTGTTTATGTTGTGGTTTTTGTTTCTGTAGCAGGATGCAAAGGACAAACAAACCCAAGTCAGGTTTTATGTTGGGGTTTCCACTTATCAGATCATTTCTGCTGTGGTTTTTCTGAACTAAACTGTAACCAGAGGAACTTTGTGTTTTTCCTGAAAACAGCTACAATTTGGAGGAAGCCATATTAGCTGGATTACTGTTGGAAGGCAGCCACATGCTGGAGTTTTGACCAGAACAGTCAGTGTGTTTCATGTACATTTATCACACAACCAGGGGTGGAGCTAGCCATTCTGGGGCCCAGGGCAAAATATAGACATGGGGCCCCTCATTCTGTAAACACACATACATACCAAGTAATGGTGTATGCGTGTGTCTGAGAGAGAGAGAGAAAGAGAGAGAGAGAGAGAGAGAGAGAGATTGCAGTAGTTAGGTCTTAAGTCCTCAATCCTTAAATTTCCATGTTCCACTAGTCTAATGTACAACAACAGATGGGGGTGATGGGACAAATATATTTAGACATTAATTCAGTGTGCTGCTATTTAGTGTTTTTTTTTTCATTAGAATATGTTTCATTACTTTACATCAGCAACAAATTCAGATCAACTAATTTGTGTGTTTACTGTGGCTGGGCTGGTCAGGTTTTGGGTGGGGTTGGGGGGGACTATGGACAGCAGGTTTGATGTGGGCCCTAGGCGAGTGCCTGGGTTTGCCTAATTGAAAGCCCACCCCTGGTGTGTTTAATGTAGTCTTGAACATGTCCAAAAAAACAATGGTGTGAAGTGTCATCCTGTGGGACCTGCTCATACACCTGTTTCCTACCTGCCTCCAGTGTGTTGCTCTGATATACACTCTTGTGGTGCAGACAGGTGGTGTTGTGTCCACCACACACCATGCAGGCATCTTCCTGTTGCCCTGAACCCAAAATGGAGTCACAGCCTGGTTTCTGCAACACATAAAAGTTCATCAATGGCATATCATCACAACTATTCACACATACCTTTTCTTTTTCCATTTAATTTTCATCTATTTTGAACAGGTCATTAAGCAACACAAATAGCTTTCATACAACAGTTTCTGACAATACAAAAACTCCCAACAGAATATATGAAAAACCAACACATTAAATTAATTTGTCCATGCTCATAAAGGAGTATAAAGAAGAAAAATTTTATTTAATACCATCCAGAGTTCTCAGCAGCAACTGAATATAATGAAATGTAAATACTTTACTCTATTTCTACACTTCAAAACAGAACTATGCACAAATAGACCTACAGAGAGGATATCAACTCATTCAATAGTATCTACATTATAGAACCAGATGAATGTTAACAAAAGATAAAAAAAATATTATGATAATAAATACATGTACATACTTTCACACATACATATACACACATATTTTAATGCCTATTTGGACAGGTCAGTTCACCTTTTTTTTTAACCGCACTTCACTTTCACCGTCTACTCACCACACAAATAGCAAGGTATTTATTTTACTTCTACGCTTTTATTGTATGTTTTTCTACAGATTTTTATGTGTATTTGCACATTTTTTGCACTGGCCAGAGAGAAATGTCATAGTATAGCATAGTACAAACGTGGAAATACTGTATTGAGGGTCATGAACTCGACCAGTAAGTTGAATAATTTAGTTGAATCGTCCCTGACTAATAATTTCTGCATTTTCATCTATCTATCTGTCTTCACTAGTACTCATGCCTTACCTTAATAAGATTTTCATAATCAAAAAGACATTTCTGAGAATAATAAGGTTAGCTAAAAAATTTATTTAATCTAAATCACAGGTGTCGAACATAAGGCCCGGGACAAATCCGACCTGCCCAAGGGTCCAATCTGGCCCCTAATAACAATAACAATGAATAACAATGAAGATACTAACAGTGTAAAAATTATTTTAATTCAAGTTCTACATACAGAATAATTAGATGTGCATTGGGTCAGAGCAGTAAAATAAAATCCTAATTACCTATAAATAATGAAAACTTCAGATTTTAATGTAAAAAGTCAAATTACATGACAATCTTTATATTAACAAATCCATTTACAAAAACCTGGCCCAGCGCCCAGTTCGACGTAACAACTTAACGTAAGCAAAGCGTAACTGGTTTTGTGAATATGAAAGATATTGTTATAAAGGATTTAATTACAAATATCAGAACTATGTTAAATGAATACTTTAATAAATATATCAAAGATGTTAGCCTGTTAATTTAAATGTGTCGAGGTCAAATTATGTTTTTTTCCCCCCATTTCTGCCATGGGGCGGCGCCCCTGCGCCCAAGCGGACCGGCCGCCACTGCATGTTAGTGTAGATTAATACAACATTGTGAATAATCTGTTTATAAATTTTAACACAATTAATCCATGTGCAGCAGAATGACTGTATATCTCTGCCAATGCATTTGGGTGACTGTGTCTTCATAGAATTAGTGTTGTTCATGTGTAAATGATCCAGTACTGACAGGCAGCAGAACAGACCCGTAAAGATGGAAGACACTAAACAGCACCCTGGCCTCTGGTTCAAGTTCAAGTTTATTTGTTCCCAAGGGGGAAATTAGGTTATAGCAGGTATTTTTAAAAAAAGCACATAGAACAGTCACTAAATAATAAAAACAACGTAAAAACAGGGCCACAGGTCAACACATCACAAAAACAGTATAAAGCCCCCAGCCATTCTACTTAGACTGGGACCTATACACAGAATAAAAATAACAATAAAAACAGATTAGAGAATAAAACTAGATGAAAACCAGATGGAAATATAAGGATACAAAAACACCCAAAGACAGAACAGGCCAATATAAACTACATCATAACATTCTGCAAGAAGGAGTTTTGTTTTCACCAAAAGTCCTTCATGTGAAAATACCACATTAACATGATGCATACATTAGTGGGGGATTCTGCTAGCACTTCGACAAAAGTCTTGTGAGTCTGTTTGGTCATACAAAATGAACCACAATTAATATAGATTAAAAATCAATGATATTTAATCATGATGAATCAAAATAACCATATTAAAATGTATTTAATAATTTCACAGCACTAATATTTACTAATGAAATAATGTTACTCAGCGTATTTATTTTCAGTATTTTTCCAACTACCTCACACATCTGAGTAAGAACAGAAAAGGTCAAATTCCAAACATGATGATGTGACAGTTTCAGAGTAATGGTTACCAGTGTGCTGTGTCTCCCCTGTTTTGTCTCTTTTTGTGTAAACTTTTGGATGACATTCACTTGAGTGAGCAGTAAAATGAGGCCTCAGAGGGACCCATCTTGACTCTGTAAATTCTCAAAGGTTAAACTTTATTATTTGAGAGTCGTGTTTCATGACAGACTACAGCAAAGATCCTCTTTACTCAGACTTTATTTTCCATGTTGCACAGTCTAATCAAGTAGTAGGATCCCTCAAGCCAAAACCCTTTATCATTCCTGGAAGTCCCTAAATTAGGGGTCTCAAACATATGGCCTGGGGACCAAATGCGGCCCACCAATGGTTCCAATGCAGCCCGTGGGATGAAGAGCATAAGCTTCATAACATACATCAACTAGTGATGCAACCTGAACACATCATCAGTGATGATGATGTGTGGGTCGCCCAATGACCGAGAGGTTGGTGGTTCGCGTCCCAGCCCTGGCTGTCCACATGTTGAAGTGTCCTTGGGCAAGACACTGAACCCTGACTTAGGCCCCCAATAGGACTGACCTTAGACCTTAGAAAACCTACTGGTGTATGAGTGTGTGTGTGTGTGTGTGTGAATGGGTGAATGTGAAGCTAATGTAAAGCGCTTTGAGCACCATGAAGGTGGAAAAGCGCTATATAAGTGCAGACCATTTACCTGGGATCAATGAGTGTTTCAGGCCATTCCAATATCATACACTCTCCTCCAGGCGACCCAGCCGGGGGTGATCAATCTCCCGACTTGTTTCCAGGTCGCGCTACCCTACCCACAGATCTCTTCGCTTGATCCACAGCCAACAAGAAGCAACCTCTGTTGCCTCCGTGGCCTCCTTGATGGCCCTTCGTTTACTTAATAACCTATTAAATTACTCCATATTTTCTTTTCAGTTTTTTTCTTTGCCATGTCATTAATGATGACAACTTCACATTTTTGTCATTGTTTTACTGCAAAAAATAATATGAAATCATAAAAATATTGACATTTGCAAACTATCCTGTAACAATAAAATGTGAGTAACCTGAACAAATGTGAGTAACCTTAAATATCTAATGAAAATTAGACACAATTTGAACAGTTTTTTGTTTCTGTTACTCAGAGTTTAGTGTCTTCGTTGAACTGATCCATATTAAAACACATGGGTTAATCATAAACTGAGGCAGACTATTGTTAAAATTGCCCTTAGTTTCCTTATGAAATGTAACTTTTTTTGCATTTGGATAATTTATAAAAAATATTTTCATAACTTAATAGGGTGTTTTTGTACTAAAACAATGATAAAAATGTGTAGTTGTCATTATTTATAGGTTATTATGTTTTAATTTCACTGGTCCCACATTAGAGATCAAATGGTAAATGGACTGCACTTATATATCCCTTTTCCACCTTCATGGTGCTCAAAGTGCTTTACATTAGCCTTACATTCGCCCATTCACACACACATACACACACACACACTTAAACACCAGTAGGTTTCTAAGGTTCTAAGGAGCCTAAGTCAGGGTTCAGTGTCTTGCCCAAGGATACTTCGACATGTAGACAGCCAGAGCCGGGATGTGAATCACCATCCTTTCGGTCATTGGACTACCTGCTCTACCAAGGGCGGCTGTGGTTCATGTCCCTGCTCCGGCTGTCCACATGTCGAAATGTCCTTGGGCAAGACACTGAACCCTGACGTAGGCTCCCAATAGGACTGACAGAACGTTAGAAACCTACTGGTGTATGAGTGTGTGTGTGAATGTGAAGCTATTGAGGACCATGAAAGTGGAAAAGCACTATATAAGTGCAGACCATTTACCAAGTGAGCCACAGGCTGTATGTGGAAAATGAAGAACATTAGTTTCCAAGCCCTGAACTCAACATAAAGAAATACGAAGAAAATGTGTGAGGGCAACAGGAAATTAATCCTCTGTGACAAGAGCCACACTCCTAGTAAGTGCCGTCGCAAGAGGGGGGCAGAGCCCTGAGCAAACTTGACAGATGCGAGGCCCGTTTCAGGATAACCTTTTTTACACGTACTTTCGGAATTAAGTAGTACTGGTAGTTGTATTGGTAGTAGCAGCAGCATTAATAACAATATAATATCGCATAATTATGACTTTTTAATTGCATAATGTTGATTTTTTTTAAATCTCATGATTTAGATTGATTATCTGCATATTTTAGATGTCACCCTTCTATAACACACCTGATTCACAGCAGTGGGTCACTATCAGGCTTCAGCAGAGCTTGATGATGAGCTGATCATTTGAATCTGGTGTGTTTGAGCAGGTTACATCTAAAACATGCAGGACAGTGTGCCCTGAGGACCAGGGTGGAAGACCTCTGTTATAGAGGGACAATCCTGTCATATTGGAAAAAAACCCCGACAAATACAGAAATATAAAACTTGCTTGATAAATGTATTTCTATACCATATATTTATTCAGTTTGACGTTATTTATATTTTTATTCTCTAATTTTCATTCCTGAATATATTTCCGTGTTATTTTCCTATTTACATTCACTTGATCCCTTTTCTTATTTATTTCTATATTTTATTTTTATCTGACGTCTTAAGAATTTTATAATATTGAGCAAATATTACAGATGGATTTTTGGATACAGTAAATATAGTAGTCTTATATGTCACTGTTTTTAGATTAATCCAGTCAGTCAAGATCTGTGAAGACAAAGCAGAGACTCCTTTAAAATCTAGTCTTAGTCTTCAGGTGAGACTCACCAGACAGCGTCCATTCACACAAATGATTCCAGGCTCTTTATCACAAGATGTTCCATCCAGAACACGACCAAAGTTATAGTAGAAGTTGTGACCCAAAGCTAGACAGCTAAGCTCACAGGGGTTTGAACCTGAGGGGGGAACAAATAAATAAATAAATAATAATAATAATAAATAAAAATGTAAATTTCAATAATAAAAAAAGAACCAGAAGAGGGTGAGGTTTAGATCAGATGCACCCAAAGCAGATTAATGTGATTCTGCATCCATAACCGGTAGGATGTAAACAGAGTAATGAAGAGTATATCTGGCTGACACTGGAAAAATCCCTGTCTAAAAACAAGCTAAAAAAAAAAATAAAGACACATGATACAAGTTGGGTTTTTTGCTTGATTTAACCCTCTATGGGACTATGTCATTTATAAATTACACATAAAGACAGCCTTAAAATCACATAAAACTCTAACCAATCATATTATAACATAAATGTGTCACCTAAAATCCTGTCTAACCAATAAAATAAAAGATGTCATGTAATGCAACAAGGAAGTACAGGAGACAAGAACCAATAGGGTCACATGCATGAGTAGCTGTCATGATCCATTTTATAAAACACACATAAATCATCAATAAAAAAAATATTAAGTCCCTTTTTAAACTACAAAACACACATAACTCACCAATAAAACAATATTAATTCAATTTTTAAACTACAAAACACATAAATCACAAATAAAAAATATTGTCCCAATTTAAAACAGACATACATCATCCAATTAAACTATATTAAGTACATTTTTAAACTATAAAACACACATAGACCTCCGGGACTAGTTTCAGATACTTCCTGCAGCCTCCATGAGAAGTATCACATGAGCTTGTTTTAGGCTGTTTCAGGAGGATTGGCCTGCAGAAGACGTCAAACAACAGGGGGCATAACAACGCCCTGCTGTCTGGCCAATCCTCCTCAAACAGCCTATAACAATAACAATGTGACACTTCTGATGAAGGCTACAGGAAGTATCTGAAACTAGTCCAGCAGGTAAACATTGCACCTGTCCGTGAACCATTAAAAAAATTATCTTGGTAACATTTCTTGAAATAAAATTTTCAAGATCAATTGTCTACAGTATAATTAGTTCAATTGATAGGATTGTATATTTGAGACATGAGCTACTGGCATGGGGAGGCTTTGTGAAGGACTTTTGAGAATGTCAGAATGTTAAGTTGTCTATCTATCTATCTATCTATCTATCTATCTATCTATCTATCTATCTATCTATCTATCTATCTATCTATCTATCTGACTGACTTTAGGTGATTCTGTCTGATTTTAAGTGTGATGAGATATTTGGACTAGAAATAAGAAAAATACCACTGGAAAGATAAGCATTTTTCTGCAGTGTATATTCCTGTACACTCATATCTCCAATATTAATGACAAGATATGTTTAACTGACCTCCATGAAACGTGGTCCATCTGAAGGAGTTTCCTGCTACCAGGGGGCGGTCATTGAAGGCAGCACACTGCATCTCTCTGAAATCTGCTGAACCTGATGGACACTCCTGATAACACACACAATTAAATAGAATTAACAAGTGGTGCCAGGCACAACAAGCTCCACCCCTCGCAAATATTTTAGTTGTTCATGGACATCTCCCACTCAAAATGTGACACCATGGCTTGTCATGGTCACTCAAGGTCAAACACCATGATGCCATTTCGAAGACCATGCCAGGTTTCTTATCTGTCAATAATAGTAACTAAAGCTATGTTCAGACTGCAGATAAATGCAAATCTGACTTTTTGCTCCCATTTGACCTGTATCTGACCTTTGACCTGTATCTGACCTGTTAAAGGGATAGTTCACTATTTTGCACATGAATTTGTATAGAATCCGTATCTTTACTCTGGTGCACCCATAGTGACTTACCCCTGACTGTGTCCTGTGCTAGCTACTTATCTCAATAGTGATCATTGCGCGTTATCACTGCTAACAGCTGTGCACCTGCACGTAGCAGCTGCAAACATTGCTGAACACCTAATGAAAGTGTTTGCTCAGGTGCACAGTTCTTAGCAGTGACAACACGCATTGATCGCTATTGAGAGAAAGTGACTCAAAGCAATTATGAGGTGTGAGTATTTGTTCTGTGACGGTTTTGTTATGCAAATAAATTATTCATTCAAAAACATATTGTTTTGAAAAGACACGTTTTATTTTCGTGACCCGAGGAAACCTGCCGGGACTACTTTCGCTTTGACAAAAACTCGACCAGAACTCGACTCACAGGACACTGTCGGGGGTAATTCACTGTGGGTGTAAAGGTGCTGATTCTATACAAATTCGTGTGAAAAACTGTGGACTATCCCTTTAAAAACAGTCTGAACGGCACAAATCTGATTTTTTTCCCAATCCAACCCAGGACACTTTAATATGTGGTACTCAATCTGACCAATATTTTTCAATGCAAAGTCAGTCAGAACGGCCATGTCACATTTATCTGACTTTTCCAGTTACTGCTGTGATTGACACAACAAACTTAAAGACCCACAGGTACGATATTATGAGTTTACCACTAGTTTAATATATTTGCAATTCACACACACGTAAACATGTGACTATCCACATATTGACCATTAACCTTTAGCACTACATTGTTTTCAGTCATCAGGTTGACCTTTGACCTTTAGCACTATAGTGTTTTCAGTCATCAGGTTGACCTTTGACCTTCAGCACTACAGCGTTTTCAGTCATCAGGCTGTAGATGTTAAACCTTTAACCCTCAGTAAAACTGTTCAGATCTGTTAAAGGAGTTTTTCCACCGTGTAGGAAGTGATTCACAAACCAGACAATGAACTAACTATATACAGGTCCAGGGGAATGGGCCAGTGGGTACATCCCCACTACAGCGGTGTCAGTGGGGACAGGTAAATCCTGGTATCATAGATGTATTTTTCATATCTGTGATCTCCTCCAAATCCCTTCAGTCAGTCAAATCATCTTCTTTCTATACGGACCTCTTGCTTTTTCCTCCGCCTTATACATTTTTAAAATCTTAAATCTTGATTTATTCTGCTCTTTCCTGCACGTTGATCCTACACTGTTGCCCATAGCAACCACTAACATCTTAACCTTCCACATATTTCACGTACTATGACGTATTTACTCATTGGTCGGAGCCACCTGCGCATGTGGGGTCACTTCAGGGTCAGTTTAGAGTCACTTCAGGGATGCATTCCATTCACATAAAACTGATAAAAGTAACATTTAATGTGTAATATGAATGAGCACAAAAAAACTGATTTCACCCAAAAAATCTGAATTGTGTATTAAGACCTGCTGTGTGAACATGGTGTACTGTAAGTCTATAACTTCATATAACTTCCATTGTAGTTTTTTAGGTATTCATCAGTGATGCACGGGCTGACCCGAAGTGAAATATTTTTTATGATATTCGGGTTCCAGTTGGTCGGGTTGTTTGTGATAAACATTAAAATAACCTCGTAAATATTCTTTATTAACTGAATTTCCATGAAGGTGACGTACAACATTGGAAGTAGCGTACAGTATGGAGGGAGCAAGGAAGAAAATCAAGTTGGGAGAGTGGAAGCTCTGGACAGAGTCCTGCACGGGTTCGGGTACCCGTGGGTGACCCGTGGGTGAACCGTAAATTTTCACGAAAACGGGTGAAAAATGTTGTGCTGTGTCGGACACGGGTTTGGTTCGGGTCGGACATGGGTGATCGCGGGTCTAATTTGCGGTTCATAGGCTAAAAAGAGCCGTATTTGGCTCTGCCTTGGCTATCTCACTGTTCAGTATATTCGTGACAATAAATGTTTGTATTTAAGTTTGGCTATCTGACATTTTCTTTCGGGTTCGGATCAGATATCGGGTTCATTTATAGCGGGTCGGTTCAGGTGCAGATTTTTTTTTTTTCGTCGGAAAACGGGTCGGATACGAGTTTAAACATGACGGGTACGGGCGGTTGCGGTATGTCAAAATCAGAACCGTGCAGGACTCTGGCTCTGGAAACATACAAACAAAAAAAGTAAGATGTGGGCACATTGGCTAAGAACTGTAAAGATGATGAGCAGTTCCCAGTGTTTTCTTTTCCGTGGAAACCAGGTTCTAATGGCTCTTTGGGTGTTACAGGTTGCCGATCCCTGGTTTAGATGCTGTACATTGATAACTTTTTAATGCTGAAGCAGGACAAACATATTTTCTCAACGCATTAACTTACAAGGAATGACATCGGATTTTAACACGGAAATAAATGCAGGAGTAAGGTCATGTGATGTTCATAAAGATCACTGACTAATAAAAATGCAGGCTGAGAAGTGGGTCAGGTCCGTCCTTTTCAAATATATTTTTTGTGGTTCGCGTTGCGGCAGGCCAGTTAAAAAAGTGGTCGGTTGCTGGTCATTTATACATCAACCCGCACATCACTGGTATTCACTTGACCTCTGACCTCTTGGGTCTACAATAGGTCAAAATCTATACACACAAGATACAGAAACAAAAGAGCAGCACATTGGTCCTCATGGAAGTCTGAAAGATGAAGACTTCCAACATTGTATTTTGACCGTTATTGTGACCTTGACCAGTGTGCAATGCTAGTGGCAGCAGACGAAGCCTTGCTTTCCTGTCTGTCCTGGCCAACCAGATGGTCACAATGACAATGATGGTGGCATAAAGCTGCTAATGTTACCCACAGAGCTAATAAATTAATTAACTTTATTTTGGTCATCCACATTAAAAAAAAACCCCAACACCAACAATAAAAAAGCTGTACATTTAATGAGTACCATGGAGTAAAAACAAATGTCCAAAACTTCAATATCCAGTTAAAGTATCCCTTTCAGCACCAGTCCACACTCCAGTAGCTTATTTGTTCAGTGTTTTTTGCCTTCTTGTCACTGGATTCACTGGAAATAACAACTGGTTGGTGGGTATATTGAGTGATTTTTGGGATAAAATTAAACATATTCACAGTAAAGTAATGCTTGCATATTTGGGATATGCATGCATCTTTGGCTGTAGTTGAGCATAAAATAAATATTGTCAAACTCTAAAATGAGTCCCTTTGTACTTATGTATTGTGTGTTTGATATTTGGCAGCATAAAAATCAAAAAGTTACCACATCAAAAATGAATGTATGAAATGAAAAGGTAAGAGTACACTGTCTTCAGTATGAATACGAGTTTCTCAGGTTTTCAGAAAGTGGTCAAAAATACATCATCAGCTGCTGCAGTCTCTTGTGTCATTTTCCCTCTGCTTTCAATCCTAAAGTAATTCCAGCTTTTCCCATGGATAATGCCTGCATATCTGAAATATGCACACATTACTAATTTTGTCCCAAAAACCACTCCATAGAGGTAGGGAAAAAATGTTGCAAAACCAATGAAGAAGAACAAAAAAACAGCAAAGAAGACCCAAATAGTAAAATCCTGTCTGGTTTCCATTTAATGACAATAACCTTACAGGGAAAGCCAGAGGATTCCTGTCCATGAAGTTGTCATGTTGCACATGCTCAGTAACATGCCTGAACACGCCGTCAACACTTTGTGCTTTAGCTTTAATCCCTTTGGACCACAGCGCCTGTTTTCCGTCCACACCCACAACTGACCTTACACATTACATCCCACAGTTTAGTGTCACACAGTGCAGGTTAATGAGTGAGTGAAACTGGAAGTCACACCCTAAAGTACTCACCTGAACTCACCTGCACAAGTTACTGCTGCACACACTGCACACAATGATAGACACATAGATATGAGCTTTTTCTCCTATCAGTACAGGCCTGACATGATTTGCTGACAGGCTGAGGAAAAAGAAAAGAGGAAAAAGAATAAAACAGAAGAGAGGAAAAATAAGAAAAAGAGGGGGAAAAAAGAGAAGAGAGGAAAAAGAGGAAAATGAAGAGAAGAAAGCGGAAAAAAGAAGAGAAAAGAGAAGAGAAAAAGGACAAAAAAGAAGACGAAAAAGAGGGGAAAAGGTAAAAAAGATGGAAAAAGGGGGGGGGATTAAAGAGGAAAGAGATAATGGAATGAGGGAAAAAGAAAACAGGAAAAAGGAGGAAAAAGTAGAAAAAGAAGCGAGGGAAAAGGGGGAGGAATAGAGGGAAAATAGGGGAAAGAAGAGATGAAAAAGAGGGAAAAAGGAAGAGAACAAAGGAGGAAAAGGGGGGAAAGAAAAGAGAGAAAGGGGGAAGAGGAAAAAAGAGAGAACGAGGGAAACAAGAGAGGAAAAAATAAAAGGAGAAAAAGAAAAGTTGGGAAAGAACAAAAAAGGCAGAAAAAGGGAAAAAGGAAGAAAAAAGCTACCCCCCAAGAAGATAGATGTTTGATCTTTGATCATAATTATTAGTTTAACTGTCATAATTTTTAGTTTCTAATTGTGACTACAGAGCAGTTTCTGTCATTTGTTTGCATTGGACACACACAAAAAAAAAATTCTGTATGTGTTGTAAATCTGGGTTTATAAAAATCAGAAGCTGAAGGTGATTAGTATATCACACTGTCTTCCACTGACTTGGTTCAGTGAAAAACTAAACCTACCTTGGTGTTACAGATCTTGTATTGTCGCACATCTCCAGCACATGGACCACCCATCACATTCCTGAGGCAGAACAGGCAACATTATATACAGACACATTAAAGAACATTAACTATTAACTACCTGTTGATTAACAGTTAAGCTGTGGATCTGAAAATAATGTAGTGTTAATTAATTAGTATTACGACATATTTAATAGTTTAACAAGTGGTGCCAGGCACAACAAATCATAAAATGTGAGACTATGGGTTTGACTTTTCAGGGTCAAAGGTCATGATGTTATTTTGGTGCCTACATAGGCCAGTCACAATTATACTGGGTGATAAATTGTCCCAGACATTTTTGTGATTAACGGGAATATTGCTGTTTTGACACCATTTTTCAAGTAATACAATAATAATGGTATAATAATTTAAGTTTCTTGAAAATATTTAAAATTGAAATCAAAAGACGTACAATTGAGGAATTGGAGTTTGTGACATGTATGTTTTCCCAGAAGATTCGTAACGATGGTCAAATGTTTGCTAAATTTCTGGAAACGCCAGCTTTTCCATTGTTAAAAGGGCTGCATCTCTTAGGCAACTGCGCACCATTTGGCACCATACCACTCACATTTGATTTGCTTCATAAATGCCCCAGTTATGGTGGACTTTCAGATAGTGGACCCTCTGCCTCATTGGATGAGTGTTTTGTTTTCCCAGCTGGGAAAACTGCAATAGACTTTTGTGTTTGATGTGAAGCTGTACATAGGTTTAGTATGAATGTTTTTCAAACATACTGATTCATTACAGTTCAGTGGTTCACTGCGGTAATTACCTCCACCAAGGGGGTATTAAATTTGAGTCAGTTTGTCTGTTTGTTTGTTTGTCTGACTGTCAGCAGGATTAAGCAAAAAAGTTCTGAACAGATTTTCAGGATAGGATAGATAATAGGTCAAGGAAGAACCAATTAGATTTTGAGCAATGAATGTCAAATGTCAAGGTCACACTAAAGGTCAACAGCTAAAACACATAAGTGGTAATATTGGACGTTCATCTATAGCCTGTCCATCCATGGGAGTCGCTCTCTCCTTCGGTCTGGTTCTCCTCAAGATTTCTTCTTTTTTCACACTGTGTTTTTGAGTTTTTTCTTGCAGAGAAGGAGGGTCTAAGGACAGGGGATGCTTGGGACTTCATCTATTTCTGTGGTTGACTGTTCTCTCCTGTAAAGGCCTGTGAGGCGACACTGTGATTTAGGGCTCTATAAATACAATTGAAAAAAAAAGGTAATAGCTCAGGATTCAGACAAGATAGAATCTCACTTTTTTTTTTTATTCACATCGACTCACCTTCAGTTATCTGATAGGTCAACACCTATGGCTTCATTATGTCATGTGTGAATGAAAAATCAAGTCTTGGTGGAGGTCTGCTGTTTCTGACTGCCTTGTTTTGCTTGAATCCAATGTGTTCCCACATGTCACCTGTTGCTTTTGCTTAGAAACCAATTCCATTGTTTCCTTTACAGTTATATATATTTCCACTACATTGTATTGGCTCAGCTCAGGTCGGCTCAGCTCAGGTACCACCATAGAATGTCTAATAAAGCCATCTCATGGTGCATTTCCACGTTTTGTTTGGTTGCCGATCATTCTGTTTCCACGTGGGATACTCTATTTTGGAGTGCAGAATGAATGGAGTCCAATGAAGCTATTCCCTAAAAAGTGCCCTTATCTCAAGATATTATTTTTATAGTAATTCGAATCTTGTTTTTGAAAGAGGATGTAAAGAAAGTACCCAGGGCTTGAGTTTTAGATTTAAAGTGTTGATGCCGTATTTCTGGTCGTAATCCGTCCTCTCTCCGGCCGACCAGTGGTCATTAGCAGAATGCAATTAGGTGAAATGGACAATTTTAGCATCTACCTCCATAGGGAAACATTGATTTTGCACTCCATCGATTGCCCCCAGCAGAATTCTGGTGGAACTGCAGCCTAAAAGCCACTACAATGGGACCGAATAGCGAGTGGAAAGGCTGTCGTTAATGGGGCTGTGGTACAATGTACTTTCCTCCTACTCATCACGCTGCCTCCTGTTGTGCAAGGTGCCCCTGCCTCCTCACACACAGAGTAACTGACAGGAGGATGTCCCGCCTCTTCACACACAGAGTAACTGACAGGAGGATGTCCCGCCTCCTCACACACAGGATAAGTAATAGGAGGATGTCCTGCCTCCTCACACACAGAGTGTCACGAACACTCTGTCTTTCTGTCACCTTTCCCCTCTTTCTATCCTCCCGTTTCTTATTTGTCCCTCATTACCTCTATTTTTTTTTCCTTCTTCTCTTATTTCGCCTCTCACCCTGTCCCCTTCTGAACGGCTGCTGTCCTCCCAGTCATCCAGATACTCGTTGGCTCCAGTCCTGTTTCAGAACCTGCATTTTTGGACCTGTCTCTGGTTTTTGCAGCAGTGCTGTCTCTTTGAGTTTGTCCTTTTCTTGTGCTGTTTTTGTTGCACATTAAACAGCTTGAACTGTTTCCAGTCCGTCTTCTTTTGGGTCTTCCATTGAGTGACTGACAGGAGGATGTCCTGCCTCCTCACGCAGGAGGATGTCCCTCCTTAAACTAAGGATGTTTCCTTCTGAGTCACTTGCAATGGATACAGTGAAGTTAACTCATTATTCAGTGTCTTTTAATTATTGTGCAATTAAGTGATGTACTGATATACTGACAGCCCTTAGCCTAAATGTAGTTTCCTACCTGTCAAGAATAGCCAAGGTAAAGTACTTTATTTGTCATTATACACTGTACAACAAAATTTGTCTTCTGCAATTAACTGGTCAAGTCAGAATCACCTGGCTGGAGGATTTTATCCTAACAAATGTCGTTGGATGATGGGGCAAACTCCACACAGAAGGACCTGCACGGTCCGGGAATCGAACCCAGGTCTTCTTCCTGTGAGACAAGAGCACTAACCGCTCAGCCACCGTGACCACTGCTGATTGAGTTTTTCATGTGACCTTGAGTTTGGCCTTGTAAGGTCATTCAAGATCAAAGGTCATGACACCATTTTTGACACCCATGCCTGGTTTCCTAACTGCCTATAATAGTAGCCAAGTTTCTATTTCCACTCTATTTTAGTTTTTGTACGTATTGCCCAAGTGGGTTGGGTTGAGCTCTTCAGTTTAAACACTAGTGACCGACTGATAAAGCCGATATCTGGGGCTGATACAGATTTTTTTTTCTCAAATGATAATAAATGTAATGTAAGAAAATGTTTTTTAAAGGAAACATTCATTGAACTAAAAAAGTATTACCGTGACTCCAAAGAGGAGGCCAGGGTATTTTTTTTTTCTATTTATTTGTGGGCGACAGTGGTTAGCACTCGTGCCTCACAGCAATAAGGACCCTCGTTCAAATGCCACACCAGACCCTTCTGTGTGGAGTTTGCATGTTCTCCCGTGTCTGTGTGGGTTTTCTCCAGGTACTCCAGCTTCCTCCCACCATCCAGTGACATGCACCGATAGGTCTGTATATGTTCATCCCTGTGATGAACTGACAACTCATACAGGGTGTACCCCGCCTTCACCCATTGTAGCTAGATTAGGTCCCCAGTGACCCTAAATGGTAAATGGTCTGCGCTTATATAGCGCTTTTCCACCTTCATGGTGCACCCACTTTATCCTAGTGAGGATAAAGTGGGTTCAGATGATGAGTGAGTGTTTATTTGTCTACAACTTCACACAAAAACTACTGAACCAAGTTCCATGAAATTTAAAAAAGAAAAAGGTGTGAGGCGGTTCAGAATAGATCTGATTACATTTTGGTGAATATAGGTCAAAGGTCAAGGTAAAAAAAAATTGTTTTTGCAAAAATAAGAGAAAGTGAAAATCATGTAAAGCATTTGCAATAGGTGGGGCTTGTTGTGACTGAGGGGGTGGAGCTTGTGCCTAGCACCAGCTGCCAACAGGTGAAGGTGGAGTACCCTCTGGATGCATCTCAAGTTCTCCTAAAGAACCATTCACTTGTACATTCACACTTTTGAAAAGTATGATTTAACAGTTAAGTAATGTGTAGGATCATTATTAACTCATGTGCTGCCAAATAATTATCTAAGCATTACTTAAAAGTCCAACAGTTAATGCTAACAAGTAAATAAATAGTCAATACAGGAGCAATATTTAGGTTACTGCTGAAATGGATTTAATCTTTTTAAGGGTTTGGATTGTCCTAATGTGGGATATTTTTGAGTTTTTTGAACTTCTGTACTATATTACAATGTTAAGTCAAAATTGTAATGCATTAATAATATATAATGTAAAGCTTAAGTGTCCCATATTAGGACAACTCACCTTAATATTATTAAAACACACAAGAATGATTTTCTGAAATGCTTAGACATATAGAGCACCCAAATGTGTTTTATTACATACAATATTCTACGTATATTGTAGTACTTAACAATCACTAACACTTCAGATAAGTTTATCATTAAGTTTATTATTTGGTCTTAATTGGAAATAAAAATCATTGTGGCTTGTATTCTGTCTCTGAAATATATTCTTACACGTTTATTGAAAACATTTACATGGTGCTTTATCATCAATCACCTGGTGATGCAGGTGCGACTACGAATTGAGGCTCCGCCCCCACAGCTCCGTGAGCACACAGACCACAAGCCCCACGTCGCCCATTCATTCCTAAAATGCAGTTGTCGTCGGGCACGAACCAGATGCTCAGAGGTGGCCTTGGAAGAAGCTCCCCAACTGGGCAACCACAACTGGAAAAGATGAAATGGAACAAATAATATCAATTTACTACAGAGAAACAGTAAACAGGGTCAAGACGAGACAGAACAAGCAGAGACAAACTAAGCTAAGACAAGACAAGCAAAGACAAGACAAGCTAAGATAAGATAAGACAAGACAAGCTAAGATAAGCTAAGATAAGACAAGCTAAGATAAGATAAGCTAAGACAAGATAAGCTAAGACAAGATAAGCTAAGACAAGACAAGTTAAGATAAGACAAGTTAAGATAAGACAAGACAAGCTAAGACACGCTAAGATAAGATAAAACAAGACAAGACCAGCTAAGATAAGGTAAGAAAAGCTAAGACAAGCTAAGACAAGACAAGTTAAGATAAGACAAGACAAGCAAAGACACGCTAAGATAAGCTAAGATAAGATAAGATAAGATTAGATAAGACAAGATAAGACCAGCTAAGATAAGGTAAGACAAGCTAAGACAAGATAAGATAAGCTAAAATAAGCTTAAGCCAAGACAAGACAAGATAGATAGACAGACAAGACCAAAACAAGACAAGACAAGTTGAGACAAGCGATAAGACAAGAAAAGCTAAAGCAAGACAAGCTAAGACAATGCATCTTAAACATGTATTTAACATGTTAAATGCACATGTTTAATATGTTAAAATGTACATGTTTTAAATGTTAAATGTGCATGTTTAAAATGTTACATTTATGTTTAAAATATTAAATACACATGTTTAAAATGTCAAAGTTACATGTTTTAAATGTCACTCTGTAAATCTGTTGACTGGATGATGTGTTATTTACAGGATTAGTCTGGTAACCACAACTGCCATTCTGTGTTTTTGAAAACAGTGTGTGTGTGTGTGTACATTTATTCTGCACATAATGAGTCTGACAGAGAACAGGCTAGTCTGAGCAGCGAGGGTATTGGGTAATCTTCTACAAACATGACACAACACTATCTGTTCTACTCAGCATTTAAGACAGTCACTTCTGTGTCCTACAAGGACAAACCTGACAGATATAAAGGAGGAATGTGCATGATTTATTCTGTCAGAGGAGACAAGTGCAAAACTTACTAAGCTAAAGGTCAAACTGTTATAAACGCATTACGTGGGAATCATAAAACTACCATCTGATAGCCATACTGTAAAGATCATGTGTAGCATTTGTATTTGTTTGTATCAGTATCTTTTTTACATTTTACAGTTACATTTTATACATATTTTAATTTAGTAAAACTGCACTTTTTAAAAAAAACCTGTCTTCGGACCTGCAGCACCTCATTGTAGCGTCCTATAATTTCATTGTGCAGTGACAATGGTTGGGAGCAGTGACTCACAAATATTTTTGGTTCACGACCTGACAAAGAACAGAAATCACTTTTCTTTATACATAAAAATAGTTACAACAGCAATATGGACATTAAGTAAATAGTAAATAACAAGAAATATAAACAAAGAATATAAGAACTGTCAACATCCTCTCTGCCCCAATAGTGAATGGCTTTTTAGCCTTAGCGTAAAGCCTGTGGCCTGCCTGAGGGACAACCATATTGTATATATATATATACATACATACATATGTATAAATGCATTTATTTATTTATTTTTATGCATCAATTTATGGAAATTTCAGTGAACTCCATTCGAGTTACATATGGAGTTCTGACCCCAAGGTTGACAAACACTGGCACAATGTACAATGACAATAAAGTATATAAAGTACTCGACTTGACTTGACTCTACTCTTGCAGTAGTTGTCTATCAGTAGGTTGAAGTTGCTCCAGATGTTCCATTGGCCACAGCAGTGACACAGTGAACAAACACAGATTAATGGACTCATGTACCTGAACTTGTCTTTAAGTATAAACTCTTTCCTTTGGTTCTAGTTCCTTCTCCTGGCTCTGATTAAAGAGCAGCTGAAGTGTTGTTCTGTTAAGGAGTTAAAGTCTGAGTGTTCCAGGACGCAGTCTGTATGAGGAAGCGGTTGGAATGCTGCCAGTTTCAGTCCTCCTCCAGGGGAAAACTCTGGAATGTTTTTGAGGAGTGCCATTCAGATTTCTCTAATCACTTTTATTGTTTGGCTCTGGTGATTCTGATCTGTCAGGCTCCAAAGGCTAGGTGTGGCTTTTTTAGACCTTGTACTCTGCACTCTGAACAGATTTACTGCCCACTGGATCCTGAGCTATAAATAACACGAGTTTTGTTTGGCATCACACAGTCCAACAACAACAAACAAGCTGTTTCCATAGGTTCAGCTCACAGAGCTCACTCAAGGTCAAAGGTCATGCCATTTTGAAGCCCACGTCAGGTATCCTATCTATCACTAATACTAAATAAGTTTCTGGGCTCTAGTTTCCTGGTGCAGTGCATGGTGTGCAAGTTGGCGGAACCTGCGCAGTGCTAGTTTCCTGCCAGCGCAGCTCAGTTTGGTAGTTTGGCATACTAAGGTGTGCCAAAATGTGTGTGGCGGCACACTGGTGGGAGGTGACCACTGATTCAGCTCAATGCAGTGACAGATTCTCTGACTTAGACCGGCCAAAAGCTCACCAGCGGTCCACCACCTCACAGGCAGGTTTCAGACTGACACATTTCAATGCAATAAATAACACCACCAAACAATATACAATGTAAAAATGTGATAAATATGGCTATATTGATTGTTGGCATGTGTAATGGAAAGCCAACCTGAATTAATTACCAGTTGAAACTAATGAGACAACATCTCTCTCAACCAAACACAAACAGACTTGTTATGAGATACTGAGTATATATTCGGCATCACTCATTTTAGAATATTCAAAGAAAGACAAAGGCAGAGGGCTCTAGTTTCCCGTCATAGCGCAGGGTGCGCAGGTTGGTGGACCCTGCGCTGTGCTAGTTTCCAAAACAGCAGAAAGGGCAAGGACTGGCGCTAATGTGATTGTGATCTAAATCAGCTGTGTTAAATCCATCGCATGCCCTTTCTTTTCCCTCATTCCCATTTATGCCAGTGAGAGGAAAGTGGGAGGACCTGCACCAGTGGGGGGAACGGAGATGGAAAGAAAGTGGACTTGTGCCAGTGTGCGCTGCAGGCCAAACTCACAAAACCCATCTGGACACAGGCCAGAGGACGCAAGTGCGGCAGAGCTGGCACTTGTCTGGAAAACTAGAGCCCTCTATCTCCATTTGATTTCTGTTATAGCCCATTTTATTGTTTTAGGTATTGGTCAATTGACCACTGACCTCTTGGGTCAACAATAAGTCAAAATCTATACACACAAGGTGCAGAATTGGACGGCAATCATATTGGATGTTCATTGGACCTTTATTTGTGACCTTGACCTTTGACCTACTGCTCTGAAACGTAATAAAGTAAAAAGTAAAACTGCATTTCTTTGCCACGAATGAAATAATACTTATTTAACCAGGAAACAGCAGAAACATTTCAGAAGTATATTAAAAGAAAGCGCTTAAAATGAGTTAGTGGTTAGATAATGTGTTTGATCAGGTCACAGTAACTTCATTTAGTGCATATAGAAATAAAATTTAACCCTTGTGCGGTCCTCTAGGTCAAAGTGACCCAGTGGCCCACAAATGTGCCTTTTCATTCGTATGATGCCATTGCTTACTATATTTGCGATTCTGAAAACAGTAAGATATCCTTGGGGGTGGGGCGATGAGTCAGTCTGGACTTTGGAATGTGGGTCTGTAATACCCCGTCATTGGACATGGCCTGAGCACCATATACAGAGGAAAGAAAAATGAAAAGTTACAATTTAGAAAGTCAATTTTCCCTTTGAAGCCACTTATTTTTCACACAGTTTAATTTGAAAAATGAATGCATCTATACTGAGAGTATACATTACAGATATTTATGTAAATGTAAGGAGTATAAAATACAGATATGTATAAAAATTTAAAGAGTATATATATATATATATATATATATATATATATATATATATATATATATATATATATATATATATATATATATACTGTATATATATATATAAATGTAAGGAGTGAAAGTTAAAGGTTTCCAGAAAAATAAATACAGATACCTAAAAACTGTACTTCGTTACTTCCACCTCTGGTTTTGTCTAAATAAGGGTGTGGCAGTGATAATAGAAACCATGTAATGTCTCTGTAGTGGAAGGAAAGTCAGACTGAGCCTGAAGCGACCTGTGCTGTGCCTCTCCATCCTTCTCGGTCTTTTTCCAGATTTTTCCATGCAGGGGTCACCTGAGGTTACCCTCATTAGTGTCGCTGCTGGTCAGATTAGTGCTATTAGCAGCTGTACATGAATGGAAGTGACTTCTGACCTTTTCAAGAACCCAACACCTCCCAACAATAAGAGAGGGGAAAAATGGAAACAACAGATAGAGTAAGAAGCAGAGGTGAGTAATTTGTCCAGTGAAAAGACATACTGTCCATTTATATATATATATGCATGGCTGAAAGTAACTGAAAAATTTTTGACTGAACATTTTTGCGTATGAAGAGCCTGGTGATCAAAATTTTTAAAAATTGCATCATTTTGGTGCATTCTGAGAGCATTATAGGCCATGATTTAACATTACAGAATGTGAAATTTGTACTTACATTTTAGAAAAATCTGGCTCATATGATCATAAAATTTTCAAATTTACTTATAACTCATCTAGGAAAATGAAAATACTATATATGTTTGTGTGAAGTAAATATTTTAACATGTGTGTATTTAGGATTCCTGTAGTCACCTTAATCTAGTCATGCATACATACATTTAGTTATTTTCCATTAGGGAACAAAGGAGTGTTAAGAATCTCTTTGTTCTAGGTTAGAATTTTCCCGCCTGGGAATTAGCCACTCCTTAGAAGTGTTTAACCAATGAGATGTTCTTATGAAAATACGAATTTCTTACTGTATCCAATTATATGTGACTATGTGTCTTTTTCTACCCAGTGATTGACGTCACTGGGCGGGGGGTGTGGTTCCAATAAATTCAACCTCCACGGGGCGGGAACGTCAGAAGGGGACCCCGAAAGGGCACACCTAGGAGCCTCGTTGCTCATTTTGTCCTTTCATGGCCTTCTCCTCCCGCGGGGGAAAAAAGCGACATCACGGTTTTTCCTGTGTTTGTTCTTAACCTGTTTTTTGTTAAATTAGACTTATCAGTTTTTGGTGCCGAAACCCGGGAATCCTCGGACTGAGACTTCTCTGCGTCAGGGTATCGATCGAGGCCGCTGTCGACAGCACCTGGATTTTCACAGGTGAGGCTTGTAGCTCGATTTCTTGCCGCATTTGAAGTCCAGCGAAGGATTCCAACGGGCTAGAGACCACACAGCGAAAACCGGTAAGGCAGACACTGTTTTCTAATTGTACAGACGTGTGCAAGTAGATAGTTGGTCTGAGGCCAGAACGGGCGGGCCTGGAGTCCGACTTCTTTCGGAGTTTGAGCGAAAGCAGGTCTGTCTTTTTGATGTCATTTGTGTGTGTGTGTGTTTTAAACTGTTCCACGTGACAGACTTGGGGGTCTCGCCTGGGGCCCAGGAGCTGCTGCCGAACCGGTACCGGGTGGTTTGTAGTTCTGGGAACTCGTCACAGAACCGGTACCGACTGAGCGGGTCGGAATCTGGGATTTCGATTTGAACCTGGGGTTCAACAGCTGTAGTCTGCAGAGCCGGTACCGGGTGGCTCAAAATCTGGGATTTTGCCACAGAACCGGTACCGAGTGGTCAGAGATCTGGGATCTCGCTGCAGAACCGGCACCGAGTGTGTTGAAGTACTTCATATTGGGCCTGGGGCCCAAACAGAAGGAAATCTGGCCAGTGATGTGTGTGTGTGTATATGAATGTGTATGTTTTAATACTATATATGAATTTCCTTCGGACCGATAGTAATAGTGAAAATACGACACGTAAAATAGTGTTGCACCTAAAATCCCATTGTGGAATAAAATCGATGGTTAAATTAGATGATAAACCCGCGGGTATATAAAAACGTTATATAAAATTATCAAAAGGACGTCCAGAGTAATAATCAGATACAAAACTGGTACCATAAAAAACGAACGGTTCACCGGATTTACGTCGCGTTAAAAGTCCACACGCGATTAAAAAAATATAATTATATTAAAACGCCGACACAAAAAATAATGAGAGCATTAGAACAGGTAATAACTTGTTTGGAGAAGTTTTTATTTTTGCAGGTAACAGCGGCAGGAAGAGGAAGCGGCCGGAGCCACAGCAACAGCAGCTGTCGCACAACCCTCACCCCAATCAACAGCGCCCCCTGATGACCCTCCAACGCAATTACAGCCATGGTCCTGCTACGCCCCCTGTGGTCACCGCACTAAATCAATCACCCAAGCCCAGCAGAAAAGATGAAGGTCCATGTTGTTTCGCAGCTTCCCATATCAGGTGAAACAAGACATAACACCCGATGAACAATTTCCACCCATCCATTAGTGATCAAACACTGTGTCACAAGCAAAGATGAAGTTTCCAGTGGGTCTCATATGCATTCCAAATCCAACAGCAGAAAGACAATCACTAAGTAGCTATTGCCATGACCCAACACTGGCCACACTTACGCTCCCCCAGATCCACAAAAATGGGAGTGAAATTAGGTTTACTTGGAGCAAGAGCCTGGTTCCAACAGGCTGAAGAATGAGAAGATGGGAAGAGAACTAAAGATGCTATATTCCATGAAAAGCGATGCAGTCAGAGATTAGGCTTAAATGTGACTGCTACAAAGGTGGAGAGGCCAGCAGGGATGCCTGCGCCATTGCCCCCCCCCACTCCTCATCCAGGATGAGCACCCCTCTAACAGAACCATGATACACTAACTAATCCATTTTTGTTTTGTTTTTTTGGTTGTCATATTTTTATCCAGAGGCCAAAATGCTGTTAGACATACATGGACAATATTGCCTCAAATAAATTGCCAGAGAAGTTGAGTTATTTTGCCCTGTATGTGGGTAACGGTATTAAGATTTCTAATTAGATTAATCATGATGATGGACTAATCTGCATGAAAATTTGTTCATTAGGCCTACATTCAAATACCTGGCACCAAATCACAGGCATTCTGGAGCCTTTTTAGACCTATTGGCCCTCATACTACTTAAAGAAGTGAAAAAATTAAGGTCACATTATAAAGAAATTATTGCAAATTTTGCCTTGACTTTGCTGTTTTACGATCATAAATATATTTTATGTGAATGGCATTTGTTATTGGTTAATTCATTGTTTTTAAAAAAAAAAAAGAGAGAAAATAATGGAAACAAACAGTCCAGGGTTTTACAGGTTTAAGCATGAAGCTACAATAACTTTAAAGGAAAAATTGCGGATATAAAATGCTTAATACGTGTTGATCCACTATTCTTAGCAATACAGGTAAATAATTGTTTTAAATACAAATTTCTTTCTCTTTATGGTCATCGGATATGACCCATCTAGACATTTGGAGGTTCTGTGGTTACTGTGGAAAGACAGTCATGTTATACAGTATGGATACAGCAGTGAAACCCATGAAGTTGGTTAAACAGGGGATGGAGACATTTGATTTCTGGTCATTTAATTATATATTTTGCTGAAAAATATAAGTCTAAACTAAACGTTTCTAAAAAATCTACATGATCAGTACATTAAATGAGGGAAAATAGATGAGTTTTACTTTGAAATGTAAACTACAGAATATAATACAATAAATAGTGATAAATCACCTGGGAATGGTTAAAAATAGAAGAATAAGTCATTTGGGAACTGACACTTTGATAGGGGGTGGTACTTTCAGAGAAGAACAAGACAATAAAGAAGGTACCATATTGGTATAAACAGTTTGAATTGAGATTCTTACACATATACTACTATTGATTGAAGTAGGATTAAATTAAAGATTAAGATTAAATTAGAATAAAAATATTAATAATAAAGGAATAGTAAAGATGTAGGGGAAAGCAGGAACTTTAATTAGGCTAATTTGAGTCTACTTGATGAATATTGCAGAGGTTCTATAGTCAATGAAGATTAAAATATCAGATTAATAAAATAAGGATAAAATACGAATGAATATATTCATATAAATAATTATGCATAAAAACATGCATCAATGTAATAACATAATTGATATCCTTAAATACTTTTGAAGGAAATCTTTGTTATTTTTGGAAAGAAAAAGAACATTTGAAATTTGGCTTTTCAAAAACTGAGCTGTTAATGGGACACATTGAAACAAATAAATGTTAATTTATTTGAGTGTTGTATTTATGAATTATAGCATTAGGAGTAAAATCTTAAATTAATTGCTCAGACAACGTACGTTGATTGGACTGAATTTTTGTCAGAAAATACAAATTTGTTGGATATTTTCAAAACATTAAGTACGTTTAGTGTGATAAATGAATTAGCAGAAGAGGTTAATTCTTTAGAGTGGTAAAATGAGATCTAAGGACTGTTGAAGTCATATGAATTAGATAGGAGATATGATGGACTCGATGAAAAGATGACAGACTTTTGACGACGACATGACTAAAACGACAACGTTTTTTAAGTGCACAGTGGACTTCGAGACAGCAATAATGACTAAGCGAGATAGAAGACAATTTATGTATGTAGACTACAAGAACAGACTTTTATTTTATTTATTTTTTTTTTTTTTTGGTTTTGTTTTGTTTTACTTTTATGACCTACATAAGACTTTAACAACAAAAATATAGAGATTGTAAGGTATGATTAGTAAAGGAATATATGATTCAGTAGGAGTAGAAGTACTGATTCAACTCTTCTACCGAAGTGTAGTAATGAAGTTTTTGTTTGGTTTTTTAAAAGAATGTTTCGATGTTTTGTTTTAAGCTATTCATTTAACCAAATGGAATTCTTCATTTGAGAATATACATGAACATTGATAGGAATTTAGAGTGCGTGTTGTTTAAGGACAATGCGTTCAAAGGAAGTGAATATTTAGAGCTTTTGGGAAAAGTTAAAGGAGAATAATTGCATTTTTCCACCCTGTAATACTGAAAGTCCCACTTACAGTGGAACTTTTGATCATATCTATGGACAGCGAGACATTTAGGAGTACTGACAATACTCCCATCACAGCCACACCTGAAAATTCAGAGATGCAACACTCTGAACCTAGCTACCCTGCTACCTACGCAGGAAGATGGAGATCCTCATAAGTGTGGATTCAGTACAGCTGCATGTTGTCCTGACCTAGAAGACATTCCTTTAAAAGACAGCACTCATGTGTACGTGGATGGCTCCACCTCAAAGTCCCCTACAGGTCAGAACCTGGTAGGATATGCTTTGGTCACAGATACCACCATTCTGGAAGCCAAGAGACTTCCATGTACATGCTCAACACAAGCAGCAGGACTCATAGTGCTAACTAGAGCTTGTTTCAAGATGTTGAAACTGTTTCAAGATCAAAAGGTCACGGTCTTCACAGAGAGACAATGTGCGTTTTCAACACTGCATGCTTAAGAAGCCCAATGGGCTAGAAGAGGAATGAAAACGGCATCAGGAAAGACAGTAGCTCATGCAATATTACTCGCAATACGAATTGAGACAGCGCAATCACCTGACAAAATTGTAGTATGCAAATCAGCCAAGCTGCAACACAGAGAGCCACAGAGGTGTTGACACTCACCAAGGAACCAAGAGACACCATCCCAAGCGGAGTCATGCTCTGCCAAATGAGAACCAGCAGTGGACAATCGCTGGGGCAGTCCGGACGGAAAGCGGACTCCACCACGTGGAAGGCAGACTCTGCCTTCCACACGGTGTATCCTTTGACAGTGAGATTGAGTCATGGAGTTTTCCATGTCTCAACAGGGGGGATGGTTAATATAACATAACAGGCATTTAACACAACACGGGGGTTAAATACCTATTTTAAAACTTTTTGTAGAAGTTACATGACGCGTTGCAGACGTGATTTGCGAGGTAATGTCAGACCAAAGAGAGGTCTCAAACCACATAGCACATACCCATTTCAGATATTACACATGGATTTCATTGAACTTGCATGTAGTGGCACATACAGGCATTGCCCAGTATTGATTTATTTTCCAAATGGGTAGAATTAGTTTCAGCATTGAAAGCTGATGCACTGAGAAGTAGGAAAAGCACCCTGCAAAGAGACAATTCCACAGTTTGGACTTCTAGACGTCTTATGGAGTGACAATAGTCCATATTTGGTTAATGTTATAGTCAAAGGATTGGCTCAACATCTAGATAGTAGCCTAAAACACTGTTGCGCATACATCCACAGTCAGCAGGACTAGTGGAACGCACTGATGGCCCAGTTAAAGCTAGGCTATAGAAAACTATGGAAGACATAGGCAAATCATGGCCCGAAAGTCTATCTTTAGTCAAAATGTACATGCACATTGTTCCTAATCACATCGGCATTACGCCTTTTGAAATGGTGCATGGCAGACCATTTAGGTTGCCAATGTGGGAGGGAAAACTCACCTCAGAGACTGAGGGTGAGGCAGAATGCAGAAATTGTTCCAGGACAAAATGCTTGTGATCTGCCGTTTGTCTCTTTTTACCCTACACAGGAATAGCTGAGACAAAGGTTGACCAGAACAAAGGTTGACCAGATCCTGATCAAAGTCACCAAGAGAGAGCACTGGTTGTCACCAAGGTGGAAGGGTCTGTTTGTGGTTCAGACCACCACACCAACGGCTGTCACACTGCATAATGGTGGGTCTGAGTCTCACATTGACCAGCTCTCGGTTGGTTTGGAAGACGGGCGGTACAAACACCCTTGCCCGCTGAAGATACCAACTGATGCCAACCTACCAGCCACGAGTTAAGGTCCAACTGATCTCCTAGATCACCTAGACTCAGGACTTCATTGGTAAGCCGTGACGTCAACAGTGACCACTAGTGGTCATTGCTACAAGACAACAACAGTGTTCTTACAACCTTGGTTGGGCACTGCAGCATCACAACGAGCCCCCTACCCACCATAGCAGGGGTCATGGGACTGCTGCTGGGGACTGTACTTACAGTCCAGATTACTGTCCCATGTCCCAATATTCCCAACGACAACCTACAAAAGCCCATAAAAACCTCCACGCTTTTGAGTGTTGTGTTGTGAACTTTCAGTCTCCAGCGACAAAGAAGACGGAGTACTGTTCAGCAACAATGTGAACTAAATAAGGAAAAGACTCCTTAAATAGACTACTGTGCTAAGGTTGATTTGGTTCCCAAGGTCAGATTTTGTATTTGTGTTGACTCAGACTATATATTTGAAGGTCCTTTTTCCTGTTTTAAAACCATTGGGAAGTGGTTATGATGATGCTGGTTACAGGTGACATGACTGGTATATAGTTAATGATTTCTTTTATAGTCCCTGCAGGTTTCTATATGTAGACTTCTTCTGATGATTTGCCCCCACCTGTGATGTTTGAACATGATTCCGATTATGTTGACAGTGATAGAAACTGACGATGATGTGTGAACCCTTATTTCCGCTGATACAGTCCATATAGGAAACCTACATCACTCTCAATGATAAACTTTATACATGCACATTTATGAAGATGGCACCGCTACTTCATAATCTTATTAGGGGATCAAACGTTCCCCCCTGAATACAAACAATGGTCCACAGGCGACAGTTACACTGTCATTTTGCTGCACCTTGAAGTTGTTAAAGTTATGTTGGCTGAAATGTTGAATTTTAGAGGAAGTGTGTTTATAAACATAACTATTGATGGTTTTATTGCCCTATGAGTGACGACTCTGCAAATAGCCTAATATATAGCCTTGTATGTTTTATGTTTTGTTTTTTTTTGTTTTTGTCCTTTGTTTTTTGTTTTTACCCTTTTGTTGTTTATGTCTTGTCTTATTACAATCATGTCATGAACACTCAGATGCAAGCTCAGGGAACTGAAGGTGACGAGGGACCTATGCATAACTATGCAGCCTTTAGGACGGGTAATAATTGATATTTCATAAGAACAACAGGAGGGATATGTGAAGTAAATATTTTAACATGTGTGTATTTAGGATTCCTGTAGTCACCTTAATCTAGTCATGCATACATACATTTAGTTATTTTCCATTAGGGAACAAAGGAGTGTTAAGAATCTCTTTGTTCTAGGTTAGAATTTTCCCGCCTGGGAATTAGCCACTCCTTAGAAGTGTTTAACCAATGAGATGTTCTTATGAAAATACGAATTTCTTACTGTATCCAATTATATGTGACTATGTGTCTTTTTCTACCCAGTGATTGACGTCACTGGGCGGGGGGTGTGGTTCCAATAAATTCAACCTCCACGGGGCGGGAACGTCAGAAGGGGACCCCGAAAGGGCACACCTAGGAGCCTCGTTGCTCATTTTGTCCTTTCATGGCCTTCTCCTCCCGCGGGGGAAAAAAGCGACATCACGGTTTTCCCTGTGTTTGTTCTTAACCTGTTTTTTGTTAAATTAGACTTATCAGTTTTTTCAAATGTATTGTATAATTTCACTAAATAAACAATGGATAATAATGGGCCTTATCCAGCTACACCCTGTATGGGTCACCAGTTCATCGCAGGGCTGATCATATATAGACAATCCCTCTCACATTCACACCTATTGGCAATTTAGATCAACCAATTAACCTATCTGTGTATGTGTTTGGATGGTGGAGAAAACCCATGCAGACACGGGGAGAACATGCAAACTCCACACAGAAAGGTCTTGTGTGGGAATTGAACCAGGGTCCTTCTTGCTGTGAGGCACGAGTGCTAACCACTGCACCACCGACCGTCATATATAAAATTATTGTCTCACCTGCCCAAACTGGCATTTGAACTTGACATCCCCTTCTTAATCCATAGGGTTTAATCTGATGCAGATGTAGTCTGATGTGGTTTCACCCTTTGCAGCTTTAACAGCTTAAATTCTTCTGGGAAGGGTTTCCACAAGGAGTAGGAGTGAGTTTAATGTATAAATGTAAGGAGCATAAAGTTGAGATGTTTATATAAATGTAAAGAGTATAAAGTACAGACATTTACATAAATGTAAGGAGTATAAAGTACAAATATTTTTACAAGTATTCAGAAAATGCCTAATGCCAATCTTAACTTTCTATGACAACCCCTCCTTGAATTAGAGGGGGAAAAAAAAGATAATGTAGCCAATAATGTAATTTTGACCTTTCTGCTAAATGCGACCTTGACCTTTGACCTAATTTCATTATATGTGTATATGCATTAGTGCGTGTTATATTATGATAATGTATCCAGTATTGATGAAGTTACAGTGTGATAAGTCTATATTTGTTACAGAAGCAAATTTAGCCACATACCACCTTTGACCTCCACAGATCTCAAAAACTATTGGTCGTAGGTGACAACACTAATTATGAGAATTGTAGAAATATTAATTCCGCATCGTTTGGTACCAAACTGAAAGGTCTGTGACCCTCTTTTCTTGAGTTAAAACCGATGTGATTTGGACCTTTTAGTTCATTGTGACCTTGACCTTTGACCTTTACTCAAATGGATCATTGCATCTGATGCATATTAGCTATAACTACATGCCCATATAATAATTTTCATAGTGATATCTCAAGTATTCACTGAGTTATAGCATGATATGCCTCTGTGGACACACACACACACACACTAATTACAATAATCTCTCTAATAAATATAAGTAAGTAAAATGTGGCCAGAAAAATAATCTAGTAAAGAAGAGATACCTAAAAACTGTACTTAAGTACAGTAAAAGAAGCAACTTTTACTTATTTTTACACAGCACACACATAGTCTGACACATACACATGCACAAACGCATTTTAGTAACTTTTATCAGATTTGATGGTTTCATCATCAAATATCCCCCTCCCCAAAACCGGTCATGTTTTACTTTCACAATTGGGGGAATTGCATCAAATTGTAGAAAAGAGAGACATTTTCTGGCTTCTAATCCTCCTTTGAGACCTGGTGATGACATTTAAAGAGCAGAATATTTTAAAAACTGGAAAATACTAGTTCAGAAACAGAGTGTTGGATTGATGGATGTCTAACTCAGGCTTTATACACATTCATTTGAATTTAGTCAAACAGAAAGTCAGAAAGTCAAACTAATCACTACTCAAGATCTTTGAAAGGAAAGGCTGAAGTTCTACTAAAAAAATAGAATGCCCGTATTTTTATTTTCCATCATTATACATCCTCACAACATCAAAACAAATGTTAACCTAAATGGATGAAGCCACCTCACATATCCAAACATATCACTGCACTTGATTGGCTGTGTGCCAGTGCTGTTGGTAGGTCTGACTTCATTCACTATCATTCTGGAAAAAGTAGAGGTCCATTAAACCAAAAATATTCTGTCATTGATGGATTTTTGTTTCTAAGATGAGGGAAAACTGAAAGCCGTCCATCATTTTGACAGATTAAAATACTGAGTATAATCTAGCAAAGAATGTACGATATAGAACATACACTGTTCACTATTACATCAAATACAACACTGTTCATTATTACACCGAATACACCGATGTTCACTATTACACTGAATACAAAACTGTTCACTATTACACCAATTACAACACTGTTCACTAGGGCATTAAGTAAAATGTTGACTAGTCGACATGTCGACTTCTGTAGCACAAGTCGACTTAAATTTGGAGGAGTTGACAAGTCGCATGTTATAATATTTATTCTTTCTCTCCCTGCCTCTCTCTCTCTCGCTCTCTCTCTCTCTCTCTCTCTCTCTTTCTCTCAGTGCGTAAACACAGACCAGACGTAAACAAGACACCTGCAGGTAAGACAGTTGTGGTGGGCTAACCAAACAAGAGTGACACACACACGTGCATGTGTGGAAATACTTCACTTTAGATGAAAATAACCGGCACGGCATCTGAAGAGGTATTGGCCAATGTGAATGATACGAGCAGCATTTGCTAGCTAACCTGTGTGATAAGCTTCACAGACAACCCGCATTATGACAACATGCTCTTTTTTCCTTCAAACACATGATATGGACAGTGTTGTGTTCATCTTGTTGGCTTTAAACTTTTTACACGTAATATAAAAAGTGAGAACGTGTGACAGACGTGTGGACAGTCCAGTTTTAGAGCCGTGGGTCCAGACCAAATGCAGACACATGTTCACCTACTGATGTTGTTCAGTTAAAGTTAACAGAAAACTCTTTGCTAACGTTAGCCTTTGTTTTGTTGCAGTTAAAATGCTGTTTGTGTCTTGTCAGTGGACATTGTTGCGTTGCAGTGAACTTTAATACAAGTTGCTCATCACTGGACAGACATGTGTCCGTGATTTTTTGTATTTTTTTTTAGCTGTGTGTCTGTGTTGTTTCCCCACTGACAATGTGATGACATCATCATGACAAGTCGAGGCGACTCCGACTTTATTGATGGATAAGCAGACTTGAAAAAAAACTGAAGTCATTAATGCCCTACTGTTCACTATTACACCGAATACAACACTGTTCACAATTACACTGCATACAATACTGTTCACTATTACACTGCATACAACACTGTTCAGTATTACACTGATTACAACATTGTTCACTATTACACCTCATACAACACTGTTCACTATTACAACGCATACAACACTGTTCAGTATAACACTGCATACAACACTGTTCAGTATTACACTGAATACAACACTGTTCACTATTACCTCATACAACACTGTTCACTATTACACCTCATACAACACTGTTCACTATTACACCGCATACAACACTGTTCACTATTACACCGCATACAACACTGTTCACTATTACACCGCATACAACACTGTTCACTATTACACCGCATACAACACTGTTCACTATTACACCGCATACAACACTGTTCACTAGAATAGAATAGAATAGAATAGAATAGAATAGAATAGAATAGAATAGAATAGAATAGAATAGAATAGAATAGAAGTACTTAATTGATCCCCACAATTTAGAAATTGCTTGGTAACAGCAACAACATTCACATACCAAGTAAAACAAAGTAAGGCACAACGGCATAGTAAAAATAAATACAGAAAACTGTGGAGTGCAAGTAAAGTAAGTAAAGAATGTACTGCATTTTCTGTGCTTTAAGGCACACTGAATTTTTTCATATATAAAGGAGCATATAGCGCAGCTAAACAGTCATAATAACACCCAACCTTGTTGAGTTGTAACATGGAACAACACACACACTTATTCTGCTAAACCAAACTTTTAAAAAGTCAAAATTCTGAGATAAAAAGTCAAAATCATAAGATAAATACTCAAAATTATTAGATAAAAAGTCAAAATTCCAAGTCACTAAGCACAACCAGAATTGATCCATATATAAGGCGTATTGTCATTTTTGGAGAAAATGTAAGTCTTTTAAGCCGCCTTCATAGTCCAGAAAGTACAGTAAGTACGGAGAAAAATTCTGCAAAAGATTAAAAAAAAGACAAAAACAATGTAATACATGCAAAGAAAATTATTGCATGTTGTGACATTCCTGTTTTCTTTAGATACTTTAGATACAGTACCAAACATAACTAGTGAACATGGGAAGTCAGGTCAAATGTCGTTTTGAAACTTTCTTGTCTAAAGAACACAAATACAACTGTTAGCCTTAATCAAAAGTTGGTAGTCACTTACACTCTGTGGCGAGGACAGGGCAACCAGAGGAAGCAGCAGGAGGACAAAGGTCAGCACATGGAAAAGTGTCAACTTACTGAAAAGAGAAAAAATAAAATTAAATAAAACACAAGCACACAGTGAGACTTAGATTTACACATAACACTAAACACATGCTAATACACAATGACCACAACAATCACTGACATACACACAATGACCACAACAATCACTGACACACACATGCACACAGACACGCACATAAAATGACCACAACAATCACTGATCCACACACAAAAAAAAGAGAAAAAAAAAGATTTCAACAAAATTTAGGTTTGGGTCTTTAAGGGTCAACAAAACTGTTAACTTCAGTCGAATAATATTTTATAATTATACAGTCACCAATGTTACTGCAGATCAGGTTTATATGTCAGTACCTGTAATGGTGCATGAGTGTCCACTGTTCTGGCGGATATGAACTAAAAGAACAAAACCCATGAATTTATAAGAGAATAGTTGCAGAAGAACTGTCCACTATGCATGAAAGGGTTAACCCTCTACGGGACTACATCACTTAAAAAAACAACTTAAAACAACAACTTAAAACAAGCCTCTAATCATATTGTACCATAAACTTTAAAGAATGTAACTAACTGCACTGCATTTGAATATTTATTTGGGTTGAACCACATTCAATTTGTAGTCATCCATTCAACCTTATGTTCATCAACTTTTCAGAATTCATAACTAACATGAATATTTTTAGGTATTTTTTTTTTATGATTTTAGAATCATTCTGAAAATAAATGTTTTTCAGTCAAATATGTTTATGGATAATGAAGACATTGTTCTTTTAACAATTTTTTTTTTTACATTAACAATTCTTGAAAAAATATACAAATATATGCCCCAATGGGGCAAAGTCACTTATAAATGATGGTACCCCAAAATAAAGGTCAAAGCTCTATTTTGTAAAGCGAGTATAGGAAATTTACTGTAGCCCTTTAAACGTCCACTCAATTTCACCTAATTTCTACCTACATTTGGTGTGAATGAATGAATGTTGTTCTTGAACAATTCTCATAGCATGCAGTTGTTGTTTGCTTATATTATAAATGAAAACCAGGATATTGGAGGCGGGGCCCGTTAAATGACGCGGCTGCCATTTGTCATATTTATAAATGTTGCGAGGTGTTTTGCACTGCATTTGGACTACAAATATCATGCTATATCATTATTTTGAGTTTTCTTATAATTCTGACTTTTTTTCTCAGAATTTAATAATAATAATAATAATAATAATAACAATAATGCTTTTTTTAAATCTCCTATTTATGATTTTAGAATTTTTCCTAAATGTCCTGTCCATCCCCACAAAACTGAGTACCATCATCTACACACTAACTCACTTTTAAAGGCTTTATTTTTTAAAACATTTTTCTGATTTTTCCAACTTAAATAAGTAATATAATATAATATAAGTAATATTTCTTTTACCAGAGTATTTTTTCACACCAGTAGCTGTACTTCTACTGCAGTACACAATGTCAGTACTTTGACCACTTGTGGTGAGGAGTCAGTTCGAATCCAAGCCTGTGATATTCATGTGCTGTTGTGTGCTTCGGCAAGACACTGCATCAGTGCTGCAACTCACAGTGGTGCATGGATGTGTGGTGGTGCTGGTGGGAAAGGCCCCAGGGCAGCTGTGTACAGCCGGACCGGATACATCCATTTTAGACTTTTTTCTTGCACATTTAAAAATTAATATTAATAATACTTTTTTTTTAATGCCACCCCACACCACCTTCTACTCCTCCTTACCTCTTCATCCTCCGCCCTTCCTCCTCCTTGTTACCCGCCCTCCCCTCCCTCCTTCCCATGTTTCCAGAGTATTGACGTACTGAGAATTCACACAGTTCAAGTGCTGACGTTTCCAGATCCAGTCCAATTCAGGTACTGGATCCCATACTGACTCAGGCTAGTACCTCAGCTCCAGTAGTACCTCAGCTCTGGTAGTACCCCAGTTCTGGTAGAACCCCCCAGCTCCAGTAGTACCTCAGCTCCACTTCATACACTCTTGATTCCAGGGCATGTGAACGGACCTGAAATCAGTGCCAATGTGCAAAATGTGTACAGTTTGTAGAAGAGTTTTCAATTAAAAGGCCGGAGCGACATTTTCATTTTGCTCCAATTCACTCTCACCACGAGTCAAGGACATGAACAAGCACAGGAGGTCCTCAGGTTATGAATGAGTTCCTATACTGGTGACATAAACTAAATTTCTGTGCAAGTCGCAGTTAACCCTTCCAGGTGTCTTTGATAAACTGACTGGTACCCGCGTACATTAGACCTGTAACCAGATCTGATTAAACACAGTGTCTACTTATTAACTCACTTTTAAGGGCTAAAACACACACCATCAGTTCTGCTCAGTTACATCTCTGGCTAGAAATAAAGCTCCTTCAAAATAAAACAATATTTCTTGCAAAAAAATACCATTGTATTAGAATTGTCATATTAAAGTTTATGTAATAACAATGCCATGTCATTGAAGTGTATTTCAAGGCAGGTGAATGAATACTTTTCTTAATATAGAGTACACCACCTTTTAGTATGATTTAGAACCTGGGCGGATGCTATACTAAAACTCTAGTACCAGGTACAATGGTTCCAGTTCATTTTTGTCATGGAAATGTGCAGAAGCAAGCAGATACTGGTAGAAAAGCAGGGACAATCACAAGGCCTTTTTTGGACAATCCCTCCATGTGTTTGACTTCCTCCTGCTTTAGCTTCACTATCTATAGTGAAGGGGGCTGTGGCTCAGTTGGTAGAGTGGGTCGCCCAATGACCGAGAGGTTGGCGATTCGCGTCCTGGCTCTGGCTGTCCACATGTCGAAGTGTCCTTGGGCAAGACACTGAACCCTGGCTTAGGCCCCCAGTAGGACTTACCATAGACCTGAATGTAAATGAGAGGCTAACGTAAAGCGCTTTGAGCACCATGAAGGTGGAAAGGCGCTATATAAATGCAGTCCATTTATGTAATGTTGTGACTGCCTCCTGCCTTTAGCTTTACTAACTATAGTTATGTTACGTACATTTGTGTTGTGACTGCCTCCCAACCTGACTTACATCATCTGGCTGCGTTACGCTGCGCTCACACAACCATCTGAGTACCATGGGATCAAATCTATTTCAAAACGAAGGAGCCAATCAGTGTCGCAGGGTGGGACTACCTGGCAGCATTGTGGCTGGTGTGACAGAAGCGAAAATTTGTCTATGCATGTTCATTCCTTAAAAGATGAACAGAGGGTGGCTTTGGAAGCATTTTTGCTCTTCTTCCCACCGGGTTTGGCAAGAGTTGGATCGATCAGATGGCTCCACTGGTGGCTAAAGAAATAGGACAAGTGCAGAAGCCCATGGTTATTGCGGTTATTGCACAACCCCCTGATTGTGTTGGTAGAGGACCAAGTAAAAGAGGCTGGTAAACTTGGGCTGAGAGCAATGGAACTGGGAGGAAGAAATGACAACCACGTCTACAGATAATGTTCGGTAGCCCCAAATCATGACTGAAGGATAAATAGAGAACCATGCTTTCCTACGATGTTTACCAGAAGACATTGGTGGGCATCGTATTATACAAGGTTATAAATAAACGTCACGTATAAATGGTAAGTTTAAACCCCTTCTGTTGATGTATATATACCTGATGCAATCTATTTTCGCGGATTAAGTGGCTTGAGTGCAACGTGAGTGGCTGAAGCAGCGTGTCAGTCAGATGATGGACAGAATTTTCATTTAATCACATGCAAGGATTTTTGACAAGGCTCCTCCTTTGAAAATGGATCTTTTGCAGAAGGGTCCCTGGTGGTATTGTGAAATACCATCTGGCAACAGTCAGGTTAACTGCCTCCTGCTTTAGCTTCACTAACTATATCTTTACTAACTATTTTTGTTATTTACATTCATACGACAAAAGACCCCAGTTACCAGGAGTATTTTCCTGTTTGTTTCAGGGATCCAGCCCTCCTCCTGCTCATCCTCCTCCTCCTCTTCACCCCCTCTTCTTCTTCCTTTTCATCCTCCTCCTCTTCTTCCTCATACATCTTTGATGTTGTATATCTGTGGGATCTATCTGTGAGGACCAAGAACTCCCATATCCTCCTCAGATCCGGGACTTGGTGCTCAGTCCCAGGTCAGTAGTTGTTATAATAGCATACACCTGTCACTCATGCTTAGCTGAGCAGCTTTACCCTTCAGAGCCTCCTCTTGGCTCCAGGCCTTACATGGAGGAGTTCATATCAGACCAACAACTAGGGCTGTGTTGACCTAGCCAAGGAAGAAGCCTTTAAGGAAGAACAATTTAACCTCTTACCAGCAGAGGTGGAAATAAAGAGTAAATAAAAAAGTACCTTATTATTGTACTTAACTACAGCTTTTAGGTATATGTACTTTACTTGAGTATTTATTTTTCTGGAAACTTTTTACTTTTACTCACTATATCTATAAATATCTCTACTTTATACTCCATACATTTAGTGAGATTGTTTGCTACTAATGTGTTGTGGAAGTGGGTGAAATGAGTTGACAGGAGTTAAAAGAAAGACTCCCACACACGCACACACGCGCGCACACACACACACACACACACACACACACAAAGCTATTATCAATGTCATTATTATTCATCTATATTATTATTATTATTAAGCCCACATCTCATGTCACCAGTTGAGGAATCCGCAAACATGGTCATGGTCCAGTATCTGCACAGTAGCTGGTCTGAAGATTTATGTCTTGGTTCTGTCATTTCCAAGTGTGCTATTAGCACAGTGTTAGGCTAGTACTATTAGCACAGTGCTAGGCTAGTACTATTAGGCTACTTAGCTCTTCACAGAGGCTTTAGTAAACACTGTGTGTCACCAAGTGCTTTATTAAATCAGTCGTATTCCAGCCTTTACATGAAAATGTATTTAACATCGGTAGCATATGGAGGCATCTGTGAACTGGACCCGTATGTGAACTATATGTTGTTATGGTGTGAAACTTTTCACTGCAATCTGCCATAATAGTGGAAGGTCACCCTCCAAATTTCGGATGATTTGGTGGAGTTGTACAGGTGTTAGGCGTTCCACAGACAAACAGGAACACTACAGACAGAGATTTGCTGAATTATAGATTGATATCTGTATTTTATACTCTTTACATTCTCAGAATAGACTCATTACTTTTTCAAACTAGACAAATGTGACAGTATGAAAACTAAGTCGTAAATCAGAAATTGTGACTTACTATATCGTAATGTTGCCTTTTTATATCATAATTCAATTTTAATTTAAAATTTTTCCTAAATGTCCAGTCCATACCCACTAAACGGACTACCATGACCCCAAAAAACACATCATCTACACAGTAACTCACTTTTAAAGGCTTTGTTTTTGGATATTTTTGACATTTTTCAGATTTTTCCTGTTTAAATATATAGCAAAAAAAATGCAGTTCACGTTTTACTTCATGAGAGTTGAGAAGTTGTACTTTTTACCGAATGAATCAGGACTTCTACTTTTACTAGACTATTTTTTCACAGCAATAGCTGTACTTCTACTGCAGTAAAGAATGTCCATACTTTGACCACCTCTACTTACCAACCTTACATCCTAGTCCTGCGACATAATGACATTTTAATAAAAGCTAAATATCCATTCCAGCTCCTACTTTAACCCTCCCGTATCAGGGTGTACATTTTACACACACTTTGCACTTTGTGTTAAACTTCATGGTTTTCTTTCTGAATATTAATAAACGTCAGAATTTAAAAGTTATTCCAATTTTGCATCATCTTTAAAATTCGGGACACCACCTAAAATGTGCACACTGTGAACAAAAGAAAATGATCAGAAATTTACTATTACTTCCATTACCCCTGCTTTTCATACATAAGCTATTATAGCTTCATTTGAGAGGTAAGGCCCTAAATTAACTACTGAACCATTTTTAACCTGTGATCCAGTGTTTCCCATATATAGAGTAATTATAGAAAAATAGTAACCAGACCAAAATTTAACGTGAATTTCGGTATCACACATGCAGCTGTTGTTTAATTACACCCTCCCTCCACTGTTAAACCGAAGCGCACACGCGACAGTGCACACAAGCAGTGGTGCAGACAACAACATGTCAAAGGCAAAGGTGAAAGATGTGGTTACAGTTCACATAAAGTTTCAGCCTAGCACTGTGCTAATAGCACTAGCCTACCACTGTGCTAATAGCACATGTGGAAACTAGAAAAACACCGCCAAGGTAGACCACCCCTCCCTCGGATCACCATCAACATCTAATCATTAAAGGGTTGAGGATGGGGATAAATATTTCATTTATTCATTAGAGATTAATGTGCATATCATTTCCCTTTGGGCCTAATGTGCAGCTACTGTTTGTACTAGATGAACACAGACTTTTAGGGTTGCATTGCTGCTCTTTGGTGCTGAAACTGAACAGACAGACGACCTGGTCATGAGCTGGTTAACCCCCTCCTCACTGAGGGTCTCTTCAGAGGTGAGCAGGGGTCAGTCCGCCCCCTCTGTTCTCATTAACATTATAGCCGCAAATTATGAACGGCCCGAAGGCAGGAAAATGGCAATCTAAGACCACCTGTTTATTTTGACTCTCACTCTTGTGATCATGTAGAACATGCAAAAATCCTAATCCCGTTTAACTCATTCATTCTGTATGAGACAGAACAAGAATATTAAGTCTGTAAAAAATATTTTGGTAACACTTTACATTATAGATCACTAATACGGTGGTAATTATATGGTCATTTTGATGTAGTTTGTGACCAGATAGTGAAATTCTGTGAAATGTTACCCGTTCTTCCCACTTTCCAAAAAAAAGGGAATTTTTTTTTTTTTACAAAGAAAAAAAAGGGTAAAAGGTAGGGCATGAATAAACATCTAAGGCTATTTGGAATTAGCATTGAAATGCTAGGCACTTTATTTAAAAACTGAAACACGATTCCTTAATAAATATAATCATGCCATACACTGTTAGAAAGCTGAGAATGTCCTGAATCAAACGGATGCTCACAGACAAAACCATAACAGCTGTTAGCTCACTTAGCGTCTCAGCTTTTTTGTTCATCTCACCAAGTATCCGTGGTTATGACATATGAAGTCTGTCCACATACTTTACTCAATGTTGATGTACACTTCCAAACATTCAACATACTGTGTAGATGAATAACTAACTACTAACTAAAAAACTAGCAGCTGTTGTTTTTGGATTGCTGTTTACACCTTCCATATTTTAGGAAAGTTATTTTCACTTTGAAAATAAGCATTATGCAGTGTGCACAATATGTTACTTGTCCGTAACTTTAATTGTCTAAATATTTATTTTATGTTCTACAGGTTGAACACTAACACACATTTTATTTTTGCAAAAACTACAAAGATTTTTTTTATTTTGGACATTACTTGATTATTAGAGTGGGCATTGTATGCAATTTGCTTGCACAATACTGAATTTCAAAGTCAAAATGGCTCTCCTAAAATAACAAAAGTGTAAACAGCAATACAAAAAAAACCCAACTATATTGTGTATTGTATGCATTTTGGCCCATTCTAATAACCGAGTAATGTCCAAAATGAAAATATCTTTGTATTTTTTGCAAAAATAAAAAGTGTCTTGGAGCTCTCAAACAACCTGTGTTACACAAAATATTTAAAACAATTAACGTTACAAACAAGTAACATATTGTGCACAGTGCACACTCATAATACTGAATTTCAAACTGAAAATAACTCTCCTAGCACAATGTTACATGTTTGCAATTGTTTTAAATATAATTAAGTATATTATGTTTCACACGTTTAAGTGTCACAAGTTCTACGTCAACTTGTTTTTTAATTTTTTATTTGTTACTGTTAAATATTTATTTTTAACTTGAGACCTGGAAACTTAGTATTACTTTTAGTTTTTTATTTTTACCCATATCGGCTCCAAATATTGGCTTGAGAAAATATGCAGTCCATATCGGCCATCAGCCGAGGGTGATGGGAAAAAAATCTGCATTGACCATTAAAAAACATGTATCGGTCGTTAGTCGGTACTTTGACTCTGCGTAATAGCAACATAGTCGACTTTCTCTGTCCCAGAAACTTTCCACACATAAAAGTAGATGAAGTTTGATGCATCTTTAGGGCTCGGGAGTCTGGCTTCTGTCCATATCCACCTCATGATCATGGTTAAAACACTAATAATGATCCCAGAACTGGATCAACATCAAACTGTTTGACTCAAAGCTGACATCTCTATAGCCTTCAGATTTCAAGAAGGGTTTAAAACGGACAGATGTTCAAACGGAGTAAAAACAACCTAATCCTGCTTTCAAACTTGGAGGACACACTGTCATCAGCTTCAACAAAGACAAAACAGACGGCAGCGTTAAACTCTCATGGAACTACAGCCTTGAAATGGAAGTGAGTGTCTGTAAAGAAGCAGTTTGAGTAGACATCTGCACCTGCTGCATGAGCACTAACGGTACAAAAACACAATTAATACTGCGGATTGGCCTGCTTTGTGCAGAGGTGGAAGTAACTAAGTACAAGTACTTAGTTACTTACTACTTAGTTACTTACTACTTACTTTTCTGGAAACTTTTTTTACTTTTAGTCCTTACGTTTGTTCTATGTGTACTTCATACTACTTACATTTATATAAATATTTTTAATTTATACTCTACAATATACAATATACTATTGTATCCGATACTGTATTTTCTGGACTATAAGGTGCACTTTTTTTAATCCTTTTTAAAAGTTTGATTTAGCAGAATAAGAATTTTTTGTTTTGTTTTCTGTTTTGTTCCGTGTTACAACTCAACAAGGTTGGGAGTTATTGTGACTGTTTAGCTTCATTTGTGCTTTATAAAAAAACCTAAAAAATAAATAAATAAATAAATAAATAAATAAAAATATTCATTGACAGTGCACCTCATAGTGCGGAAAATATGGTATATGTTAATTTTCGGTCCAGAGTTCAACAACATCATGTTACCTCCTAAGCCAAACCCCTTTTAACCCAGTACTCATTCTCTTGATTCAAATCCAGAATATATAACATTCTCATATATTACATTAGCTGTCAAGCTTTACATTATTGGCTTTGAAAAAAGTGTAATAAGGCATTACATTTCAGTAAAAATATTATCACAATATCAGTGACAATGTATTTTTACATTATTAATGACATTATTACATTATTGGGTTTAATTACATTTTCAATTGAGTTAACTGCAAATTTCATTATATTTTGAGGAGTTATTACATTTTCAGGAAATTATTATATAATTACGGTGGCCAACGGGGGCAAATTCACCACATCAACAAAACGTTGCAACACAAGAAAGATGCACAACCAAGAACACAAAGACAAAATAAGAAATGCAACACAAGTGAAGCTGCAAGAGAAAAATGCTGAAATAACAGAAACGATGCAGAAGCAAAAACGCTGCAAATACCAAAACATGCAAACTGTTTTGGTACAGTATTTGCAGCATTTTTCTTTCACAGTTGTTTTGGGGGTTTGTACATTTTTGCTTCTGCTTCGTTTCTGTTACTGCACCATTTTTCTCTTGCAGGACACTTGTGTTGCATTTGTTTTATATGTTTGTGTTTTTGGTTGTGCGTGTTTCTTGCGTTTGCCTCCGTCGGCCACTGTACATAATAGGTTGCTACACATCTTACTTTTTAATTTGCATTTTCCATACTGTTCCAAATCTATTTTATTTCTATGGCATTAGTAAGAAAAAACATGACTGCTTTTCATCGCTGAAATTTTACGGCTCACAAGCCCAAAAAGGAAGGATTTGGAATTCCTCACTGCAGGAGACAGTGACATCAGCGAGTGTAACAACATATTAGAGTCCTCGTTTTGAAGCGATTTGCTCAGCATTCCATGGTAAGAAGATTAAATGTGTTCAGTGGGATGAGGAGGCTCCATCCCAAACAAACATTTCTCATCAGGAGGCAGATGAGCCTTGACACAGAAGTCTCAGTCTCAGCTACACACAGTGGGCTTTAAACAGAGTTGATCAAAGTACTGACATTGTGTACTGCAGTGAAAGTACAGCTACTGGTGTGAAAAAATACTCTGGTAAAAGTAGAAGTAATGATTCAACTCCTTTACTGAAGTGAAAGTAAAATAAGTCCAACTTCTCAATTGTAATAAAGTAAAAATTAAAACTGTATTTCCTTGTCGTGGATGAAGTAATACTTAGTTAACCAGGAAAAAACAGAAAACTTTCAAAAGTATCTAAAAATAAAGCCTTTAAAAGTGAGTTAGTGTGTAGAAAATGTGTTTGATCAGGTCACAGTTACTCAGTTTAGTGGATATGGATAGAAAATTTCACAAAAATGGAAAAAAAAAAGTCACAATTTAAATGAAACATCATTATGACAAAAATAAGTCATATGTGAGATTAAAAGTCAAAATTATGAGATACAGTCATACATATGAAAGAAGGAATGAATAATTATGAGAAAAGGAGTTGAAATTATGAGATAAAAAGTCACAATTATCATGTAGAAAGTCACTATTTCTCTCCACTGATTTTCCCGCTGAGGTGACGTGCTTTTCATACTGTCACATTTGTTTAGTTTGTAAAAGTATATTCTGAGAATGTAAAGAGTATAAAGCACATATATTTATATGACTATAAGGAGTATATACAGATATTTATGAACAAATGTGGGGAGTAAAAGTAAGAATTTTGCAAAAAAAAATAAATACTCAAGTACAGTAATGAAGTACTTGTACTTCATTACTGTACTTCATTTAAAACCAGAGCTTCCCAGCTCTGGTTTTAAAGTCTGACGTTTGATCCTTCCACAGTAGTCTTTAACACCATATCTGGTGTTCAATTCAATTCAATTTTATTTATTTAAAGACTATTTTTTAACACCAGACATGGTGGAATCTGGATTTTCTTGTGAACCACATGTTCCACCTTTTAGCCTTTGACGTGTTAATGATGTTTGCAGCTGCTGTTTAATTATAGAGGGTATAATTACACAACAGCTGCATATGTGTGGTACTGAAATATGGTACCAAAATTCACATCAGATTTTAGTCTGGTTTCTACCATTGATGTTTGCCCCGGTTCCACACCTATACCGACTTTTGGTCCCCAACCTTAGCCCCAATTGAAACAGGAGAAGATTTACAATTTGTACAGTATTGTCTAGACTATAAAGTGTATCTGAATATAAGCTACACCCACTAAATTTTAAAAGAAAAAACTGTTTTACATTTGTCCAAGTCACACTGAATAATGAACCTGCAGATGTCCACATTGTAACAGAATATTTCTACCCCATAATGTATAGATCCCAAACAGTATTTACTGTAACACAGCAGTAAAACCTTTCATTAAACCAAACAGAATAGTGACTAATTGCTTCATTCATCTTCCTCCTGTGGCTGAAACCACTGAAGTCATCTTCTTGAATGTGGGAGAAATATTCCCTTGCACACCTTCTCAGACTCCGTCCACACAGCAAAGTTTTCAAGTGAAGCCAATAAAGTTTGTTATCATTTCAGCCTTGCGTTTACATGGCAACAGTGTTTTGGGTACCCCAAAACAATATCTTTGGAGAACTGGTTCCAGAGTAGAAAAATCTGGCAACAGTGTTGTTGCATTGCTGTGTGGATGAGTAAAATGGATTTGTTAATGGCTATCATCTACATCACAACCACATGATCAGCACAAATAACAACTTCATGTGCAACATTCATTTGTAAACAAGATTGAGCATCATGGTGGACACCAGAGGAACGGTAGTAGCAGAGACACCTACAGACACCTTCTTCTTGTTGTTTTTAATTTCCAGTCATGCTCATGCACTGCTGGAGAAAATTGTCTGTAAATCTTTATTGTCCTAACTGAAAAGCCGTAGCATCCTGATAAGACAACGTGATGTCACGATTGGTATCAATACACACACCAATTTTAATTGATGTGCTATCTTTACACATTATAACCTGACCATGTGTAGATTTATGACACATCAAATACCATGTGATTAGGGTTATGCAAACTGGAGATGTTGGCACACATCAGATCAAATAGCATTGAATGCCATATGAAAGATCCAAAATATATACGATAACACCCCGAATGCCATAAGAACTGGCAACTACAACAAGATTTCAAGAACTGGGATGACATACAACGTGATTTCATGAAACTAGCCTCTCAGTCTCCAAATTACAGTTATACTAGCTAAGCTAAAGATGGTAGTCTAAATGTTAGCTACTATGAACGATGCTTGCTGTGAATAACATGGTTCAGAGATGCTGATACGTAGTAGGGTCTGCAACAATGTTTAGGCTACCTTTACACAGTGACAATGAAAACACAAAATGCAAAAGCGGTATCTCATCTTCAGTTTTTCATCGACGTTTAGATGAACATTTTTAGAAGGAAATCTTTGTTTATATAAAGATGCAACAGTGGGTGAAATTTGATTGGATAGTCATGCCAGGCCACTGTAAGTAACTGTACAGCTGTCTCTGTTAGGTTATGGTACGAGTATAAATTCTGTACAATTGCTGAAATGACTCATGTCAAATTTTCACTTGGAAGCATCTGTATCTACTGTTTCCACCCAAACATTAACACGTGTGTTACGGCTGCTCTTACACCTGTGCTGTGGGCCTAAACCTAACTTGACATGGCTCTAGCAGCAGCATTGGCTCAGTTAGAGTCCTGTAGAGAGAGAGACGCGACAATGGAAGTGATCATGTGGTCTATGTAGGCACAAACATTTCCCAGAAGTGGTTGGTGGCAATATGAAAACTAGAAAAGCACTCTAAGTGCAAACTCCACCAGGGCAGACCCCCCCCCCGTCAAATGAAGAGAGCTCCGTCAAAGAGGTTAGGTTTTTGACAAAGTTTGTTTGTTTGTCTGTCTGTTAGTTAGTTAGCAAGATAACCCAAAAAGTTATGCACAGATCTTGATGAAAATTTCATGACGTGTTGGGGGTATCACAAGGAACAAATGAATCCTTGGAACAAAAGATTTTGGTGATGATCTGGAAGAGATCCTGGATTCTTGGTCACTCTGAAATTTGACATTGTAAAATTTAGTAAACCTACATTTTTTCCTGTTGTTTTCCTGCTTAAATTAGTATTATTTCATCCATAACAGAAAAAATTTCATAAAATAAAAATGCAGTTTTACTTTTTACTTTATTACAGTTGAGAAGTTGTACTTTTTCAATTTTTGCTTCAGTAAAGGAGTTGAATCAGTACTTCTACTTTTACCAGGGTATTTTTTCACAGTAGTAGCTGCACTACTGCAGTACAGAATGGGAGTACTTTGACCACCTCTGCAGAGATTGAGGGAAAATGCTCTTCATTCCTTGTGCATCAGCCAAGGATGATGCCAAGACTATTCATTTTGAAACAAGAATAGTCTGAAGATAACTTTTATAATCACAGAGATGAGCCGTCTGATCAACAGGATTATGTTTAAAGGGGAGAAAATTATCCTTCCAGTTCCACTCTGCTCAGAGATGCTGTCATGCATTAAAACACAACACCAGTTTGGAGATTATATTGTTGGAAAAACAAGGTTAGATTTTTTGTAACACCCAAAATTACAATTAACTAAATAACAATACCACAGCCATGTTGGAGAAAATGTGTTGTCCAAAAATCCTTTCTTTTTTTGGGAGAAAGTTCACAAGGTATTTACTAAAACTCTGGGCATTCAATATATAATAATACAAAGATATTACTACATTCCAACTAGACTTAATAAAATGAGATAAATTAAAGATGACCTCTGTTGGAAATGCAGAACATGGTTAATATCTACACGTCAGAAAGTCCTGAGGTTTTTTCTCTGTGGGAAAAAGTTCTGGAGTTATTATGTAATTGTATGGAAAGACTGGAATGGTTCCTCCCCCATCTCCTTGGGGACTGAACAACATAATCAAATTGAAATACATTTACATACTGTTGTTGGAAAAAACTCTGAACTCAGACAATAGAAATGTCTGAGTACAAACAACCACACCTTCGTGGAACCAATTATTCCATCCATGCTCCATTCTGATGATCATAGCACTGAAACCACATTAGTTCAAGTCATTAATGACTTATTCGTCACTGACGTCGGATTAATATTGGTCCTGGTGTTATTAGACCTTAGTGCAGCTTTACACCATATCTTAGTGCAGAGATTAGAATGTGATATAGGTTTAAATCATATTTATCTAATTGGTACCAATTTGTTAACGTGAATCAACAACCATCCCCGGTCTCCAGAGTAGATATGGCATGCCATGTGGGTCAGTCCTTGGGACTAATTTGTTTACATTGTATATGCTCCTCTTAGGTAACATCATTAGAATTCATGGCATTAATTTTCATTGTTACACGGATGACACACAGCTGTATTTATCAATTAAACCTGATCAGACCAGTCAAATAGATAAACTAAGTACATGTGTGTCCAAGGCATAAAGACTTGGATGAGTGCCAGTTATCTACTATTGAACCCTGAATAAACTGAAGTCATTATAATTGGCCCCTAAAAATGCGAGAGACTCCCTAACTAACCAGCAGTGTTGTACCTGAACGAGTTCATTGAACGATCGTTCACGAACTATATCATATTTTTGACGAACGTGAAAGACTCGTTCACTTTTGCCAAATGAACGGGAAGTTGTGAACGCGGTTATTCTGACATTTATTGAACTGCGCTCTTATGTAGTTCACATTTCGTTCTAATCAAGTTGTAATTATTGAGTCCTATAAGGTATAAAATGTGATCAAAACACAGCATTACCATAGATGTCATTTTTGTATTATTCTGAAAAAATTTTGGCAACATAATGTTGTGGAATAGCCAATGAGAAGCGTTTTAGGCGGTGCAGAGAGAGAGAGAGGGGGGGGGGGGGTACAGAGAGTTTTTGGGAGCTGAGAAAAAGAGTTAAATGTACAGAGTGTGACCGGCGACCGGAGCAGGTGTTGTCCCGTTCTTGGAAATAAACATTGAAAACGAAGCTCACTGAAACCGCCCCTTGTGTTACTTACTTCCGCCCCGGTGGGGCGGAGATTTCCCCTGATTTCTGACTACAGGATAATGTCAGGAACTGTTAATAATAAGTTTACAATAATAACACAAAAAAAGACCGAAAAAAAGAACAAAAAAGTTCATTTTGGGACCCATGAATTTCTAGTTCATAATTTGGAAGAATGAACGATGAACTGAACTAATTTATATTGAGTAACTTGAACTGAACTTTGAACTAGTTCCTAATTAAGGTGAACTTTCCCCACACTGCTAACCAGATAGTTACTTTAGACAACTTAAATGTAACACCCAGTGCCACAGTAAAAAATTTAGGATTTTTATTTGATCCAGATCTTTCATTCAAAGCACACATTAACTAAACATGCAGAACAACCTGTTTTCACTTGCACAACATAGCCAAAATTAGGAATATTCTGTCTAAAAATGATGCAGAAAAATGAATTTATGCATTTATTACATCTAGATTAGATTATTGCAACTCCTTACTTGTAGCATGTCCTATATATCCCTAAGCTTTCAATTGGTTCAAAATGCAGCAGCAAGATTATTACCAGGATCAAACAGAAGAGAACACATCATGTGCTCCAAACCTTTCACTGGCTACCAGTTGAATTTAGAATTTAATTTTAAATCCTCCTCCTTACATATAAAACCATTAATGGTATGGGCCCCTCTTATCTTAAAGATGATCTGGTTCTGTACCAACCCAATAGAACCCTTCGTTCTCAGAATGCAGGTTTATTGAAAGTTCCCAGGGTTTCTAAACGTACAGTAGGAGCTAGAGCCTTTAGTTATCAGGCTCCTGTTTTATGGAATCAGCTTCCATTTAATATTAAAGAGGCCTGTGCTGACCTTTGACTCCGGACCACCTCCCTCGCCTATCTGGTGAATGCACCTGCACCCCCGCCCCCCCTTCATTCATAAATGGACGTTCATCTATAGCCTGTTCATCCATGGGAGTGGATCTCTCCTTCAGTGTGGTTCTCCACAAGATTTCTTCCTTTTCCCACTGGGTTTTGGAGTTTTTTCTTGCCAAGAAGGAGGGTCTAAGGACAGGGGATGTTTGGGACTTTTTATCTATTTCTGTAGTTGATTGTGTTTCTGTAAAGCCCTGTGAGACAAATTTGTTGTGATTTGGGGCTTTATAAATAAAATTGAAAGACAGCTGTAGATGAAAAAATTCTGAGGGTGTAAATGAAGCTGTTCATGAACAATGAGAACTTTGGGGGACACATGTCCCCCCCAATGTTGCAAGAGAGCCAATCTGTCCCCACCAATATTTTGACCAATATATGATATATAAAATCCTTCTTTCCTCGATCAGTCACCTTCTGTTCCTGATTTACTTTCAATGTAGGAAACACAAGTGAACGAATCACCCGAACAATCAAGGGAAAATAAAACATTACGACCTCCCCTATTGTAGACTTGGTTTAGCCCAAGTTGCAGAGTCGTTTAAAAAATCTGTGTAGAGTTTTTTTTATAGCAAGGGCGTTAGCAGCTAAAAAAAAAAGAAAGACTGACTAAAAGGGAGACATTAGTTGTTTTTTCCTGCTGGTAAGAAACTGAATGTACATGTACTTCTATGATCATCCAGACATTGTATTTGTATGTGGCTTTGTGAGAAAAATAGTGATAACACTGAAAACATAACTACCACCTTTACGTTAGAGAAACGCGAGTTCTGATGTCCCCATGTGGTTCTATTGTGTCCAGTGTTGGGGAGATTACTTTGTAAATGTATTTCGTTACAGAATACAGAATACCTGAATTAAAAAGTAATTTGTAAAGTATTCGATTACATTGGTTTAACATGGTACTGTATTCTAAATACTTGGAATACTTCTTATTAAAACTTAATTTAAATTAAATATAAATAACTTTACACACTAAATAATATTTATTATAATGTTTAACATCACAACATACTGGTAAAATAATAAATAAAACATTAAAGTTCAATTATTATTTGTTCTTTTATTAAACTTATTTGAAAAACAAGTCTACGAGATAAACGGACCTTAATTTATGGCAGAACACACCAAAGAAATTACGAACTGTAGGCCTAATTTATTTTTTATTGATTTTCTAAGATAACTTAGCTTATCATTTTTCATCATGAGTCATGACGTTGTGTCTGTTTACCAATGACAACAAATGACAAACGTGAACAGGACGCATTAATTGCCAGTTTTCAAGTGGAAATATCTTTTCCAGAGCACATTACTGCAGCATTAGCAGCTCTTATCTACTTAGTTACGTTAGCTAACGTTAAGATAACACAATAACTTGACTGTGAGAAATATTTATATAGCCTAAACGTTACCTCAGTAAACCTGATCAACACAGTAAACTGTGACATAAAAAAGCTTGTTCCTAAATGAAGTTAATAAAAAAATAACTTACTTTGAGTTGCTTGATTAGGTTAGATGTAGTGTCTCACACTACACACGCACACACTTCTCTCTCTCACACAGTTATTTCAGCATTACAATCAATGGCATGTTCTCTCTCTCACACACAAACATTTCTCTCTCACACACACTCACTCTCTCTCTCTCTCTCTCTCTCACACACACACACACACACACACCCATTTACACATATATTTTACTTTCTTCTTACTAGGATCTGTCTGTCACAGTCTGTCACTCAGTGTGCTTAAACCTGGCGCGTGCAGGCACTTGCGCAGAGATCAGCAGGTTGCCAGGTAGGAGAGAAATTGTTTCGCTAAACAGGTTATTCAGTACGATGTAAAACAAAATTACGTTCCATACATGATCTCTGGCAACCGGAGAACATCGGCCAAAACCTACATGACTTCACATTTTTTTCGATGTTCAGACTTGAATTACGGGAGATTACCAGGAGAAATGACAGAACGGGAGGGGGGAGGGAGATGGGTCTGAAATACGGGAGACTCCCGGGAAAAACGGGAGTGTTGGCAGGTATGATTTTAACTAGGATACAAGAAAATATATTTTTTCGCTGAAGTAAAAAAAACACGAGTAATCCAATGTTATTACTAAAGTAACTGTATTCTAAATACTAGGTTTAACAGCAGTAACTGTAACGGAATACAGTTACTCATAATTAGTATTCTAAATACGTAACGGCGGTACATGTATTCCGTTACTACTCAACACTGATTGTGTCACTATTAATAAGCTAGTTTCAGTGGGGACACTAAGCTAGTGCAGATGCAGTAGAAGCGGTTATTTAGGCCTAGCAACATTAGTTGTGAAAACTATAAAGTGTCTTGTTGCATAGCACCAACGTCTTAGCCTTACTTACACATCTGCTACTCTTACAGACCGTAACACTTCAAAACACTAATGGAAAAGATGTAGCGTCTATCCATTGTACATTTCATCAACATTTTCTTGCTGTTGAACTTGTTTGCGCATTATTTTGTTGCGGATAGACAGTGTCAACGTATGCTCCGTTTTGAATTCCTGCATGACTGTCCACACCGTAGTCCAGCAGGCAGTGGCTTATGCCGGTATTTGTTTTAAAGGACAGTAAGCTGTATGGAGGTAGGGGACAGATAAGCCTACCTGCACTGAAGATGAGGTAAAAATTAACAATGGTTGCATTTTCTTCGCAAGTAGTAAGAACTTAATATTGAAATGAACAATCAATCAAGACAGCTTTATTTGTACATTGATGGTTATGTGGTCATGGTGCGGACAGAGCAGCAACACCAAGAGAGGGACAGTAGCTTATATGGAGGGAGAGGTTATGTTTTTGCCAGAGTTTGTTTGTCTGTCTGTTGGTTAGCAAAGACTTATGGATGGATCTTGATGGAATTTACAGGATGTATTGGGGGTGTCACACAGAACAAATGATTACATTTTGGTGGTGATCCAGAAGAGATCCTTCATTCTGGATCACTTTGAAATGTATTCTCCATTTACTGCAATGTAAAATATACCGTAAAGGGAGAAAGTCATTTATAAATGACAGTGTCCCAAAATAAAGATCAATTTTGCAAAGTGATCTTTAGGAATTTATTCTAGGCCTTAATACACTTAAAATGGAAGGTCATTAATTTTTTTTAAATGAATTTCCGTATTAAGTCCCATAGAGGGTTAAAAAGAAACCATAAAACAAAAGTGTTAAAAAAAAAAAAAACAGGACTCCAAGGCATGGAAAAATATAAATAAAGAGCTTTTGCAACATTCTGTTCTGGCACAAGTAGAGGACATGGTCAAAAGATGTCCCACCTGCCTTCAGCATCACCCTGCAAACACAAAAGAGCTGGCGATAAATGACAGGATTCTTGACAGATGGTGGAAACTGTCCAATCAGATGCATTGGTTTGAAGCCAGGAAGACGACATGATAACAGGCGACTGCTGCAGCTGCACAACATCACATTCCACAGTCTGTCACATCTGACTACACAACCCAATATGTCTGAGTTTCCTCCATTTTCACTACATGTCACTACATGCCCACATTACCCACAATGCAATGGACTTACACAAAAATACATGCACATTGTTAAAATACTTCTGCAAAAGAGATTAGAAGGATTTCTGCTTGTTGTAGGAATGTAGAAATACACGCACAGAGGTGAAAGTAACTGAGTACAAGTCAAATTTACTCCCTACATTTGTTCATAAATATCTGTATTTATCAATATCTGTACTCTATGCTCCTTACATTTATATCAATATCTGTACTTCATATTATATATATATATATATATATATATATATATATATATATATATATAAATAATCTCTCTGTACTATATATTTTTATAAATGTAAAGAATATAAAGTACAGATATTCATAGAAATGTATAGAGTATAAAGTACAGATATTTATATAAATATAGTATTGACTACCAGATCAATAGGCAGTACTGCTATGGTGCAGTAGCATTGATAAAGTTTGAATGTCATCCCCTTCGCAAAATGAACTCCTCTTCTTAGTAATTCAGGTAACCAATCAAAATGTGTCCACTCATGATTTCAAGATGGCAGCCCTAGCAAAGTAGTCAGTCAATATGTTTAACACTGACAATTTAGGCTTTTGGAATAAACTACCTGTGAATAAAAAAACAACTCAATTTTAGTATACACGCATGACCAATGCATATAATCCAGTAGAGGTAAAACTACATTTTTGTTGATGTTTTTCTGAGTTAAAATATGTGTTCAAGTTCTAATCTAATAATGAGTAAATGTAAACACTAAAACAGAGTTCATTTGAACTCACATCCACAGGTTCTGGTGGTTATGTTCACAATTATGAACAACTACTCGGGCCCACATGTGGGCCCTTGGAAGCATGTGTCTGTGGTTGTAGTTGAGTATGTGTTTGATATTTGTCAGAACAAAAATCAACAAGTTACCATATTAAAAATTACATTTACGAAATGAAAAGTTACGAATACACTGTTTTTGTTCCAACCAAGAAGCAGCACACCAGACTTGATTCGATTAATCAACTGATCTCAGTTTTCAGAGAGTTGATTGGTCAAACTGTGTACTCTTGGTTGGTTGAAACAAAAACCTGCAGCCACACCGGCCCTTTGTGGAATAGTTTGCCCATGCCTGCATTAGTCTGACACAGTAGCTGAGGGAGGTGTCAATCAAAAATTATGTCAATCAAAGCCAAAACAGGGTAGACATTAGAGTTGGAGGAAAATTGGAAGAAAAATGTACTAGAGGATACAGGTTTAATTAATGAGTCTAGAATGACTTTTAATAATAATAAAAAAAGTAGACTTCTTTTTACAGTTCAAAGAAAGTTAATAGAAGCCAGGGCTTTTTACAGCAGCATCTGGTGGTAATCCATGGTACAACATTACTTTTTTTCAGTCAAGGTCCTTTACTAAAGTAAGAGTAAAAAAGTACAACTTTTCAATTGTAATAAAGTAAAACTGCATATATTTGTTTTGCTATGGATGAAATAATAGTTAGTTAACCAGAAATCTCAAGTTTCCATGACAACCCATTCTTGAATTAGATAGAATAATGTGATTTTTTACCTTTCTGCTAAATACAACCTTGACCTTTGAACTTTACTCAAATGGATCATTGCATCTCATGCCCATTAGCTATATGTATATGCCCTTGTAATTTCATGGTGATATCTCAAGTATTCATTGTCTCTGCAGACACAAAGACAGGCAGAAGACACATAGACAGACACACACACACACACACACACACACACACACACACACACTGATTACAATAATCTCTCCCAACCAATGTTGGGCAGAATTAAGTATAAAGCATTTAAAAGTGAGTTAGTGTGCATATTATGTGTGTTTGATCAGGTTTGATCAGAAGAAGTCACAATTCATATAAAAAAGTTGTCATGAGATTTTATACACACACACACACATATATATATATATATATATATATATATATATATATATATATATATATATATATAGAGAGAGAGAGAGAGAGAGAGAGAGAGAGAGAGAGAGAGAGAGAGAGAGAGGTAGAGGCCAGGAGAATAAACCAGGTGTTCTCCACCAACCCAGCTAAGGTCTACTCTCAATGGCAGGGGGGCAAGGTGACAACAGACCCACCTAGGGCTGAAACTGAGCAATACTGGAAGAGCATCTGGGAGAAGGAGGCAACACATAACACCAATGCCCAATGGCTGACAGACTTACAGGCAGAGCACAGCCAACTCCCAGAACAAGACCCAGTAGTCATCACACTAGCAGACATCCAAACCAGAGTGTCCAAAATGAAGAGCTGGACAGCACCAGGGCCCGACATGATTCATACCTACTGGCTTAAGAAACTGACAGCACTCCATGAACGCCTAGCAGCACAGATGAACCAGCTGCTGATATCGGGAAACCACCCAGAGTGGCTAACCCAGGGCCGGACAGTCCTCATAATGAAGGACCCCCAGAAGGGAACAATACCATCTAACTACCGGCCTATAACCTGCCTCAGCACCACATGGAAGCTTCTATCAGGTATCATAGCAACTAAGATGAGTAGGCACATGGAGCAATACATGAGCAGAGCACAGAAAGGAATAGGCAACAACACCAGGGGAGCCAAACACCAGCTACTGGTTGACAGGGCAATTGCCCGAGATTGCAAGACGAGGAACACCAACCTGTGCACTGCCTGGATTGATTACAAGAAAGCCTATGACTCAATGCCACATACATGGATACTGGAATGCTTAAAACTGTATAACATCAACAGGACACTAAGAGAGTTCATCCAGAACTCAATGAGGCTGTGGAAGACAACTCTGGAGGCCAACTCAAAGCCAATTGCACAGGTGAACATCAGATGCGGCATTTACCAAGGAGATGCTCTGTCCCCCCTGCTGTTCTGCATAGGCCTAAACCCCCCTCAGCCAGATCATCTCAAAGAGTGGCTTCGGATACCAGTTCCGAAGTGGAACATCCATCAACCACCTCCTTTACATGGATGACATCAAGCTGTATGCCAAGAATGAGCGTGACATTGATTCCCTAATTCACCTCACCCGGATCTACAGCAAAGACATTGGGATGTCATTCGGACTAGATAAATGTGGGCGGATGATATCTAGAACAGGAAAGGTGATCACAACTGAAGGGGTTGACCTACCTGAAGGGAATATCACAGATGTGCAGGAAAGTTACAAATACCTAGGGATCCCACAGACAAATGGTAATCATGAGGAGGCAGCTCGGAAGTCAGCCACAGCCAAATAGGGTCCTGAAAGGTCCTTAAAAGTCAGCTGAACGGCAAAAATAAGATCCAGGCCATTAACACCTATGCCCTGCCAGTAATCAGATACCCAGCTGGGATAATATCCTGGCCACTGGAAGAAATACAAGCCACTGATATCAAGACAAGGAAACTCCTTACCATGCATGGAGGGTTCCACCCCAACTCCAGTGTCCTGAGGCTGTACACTAAGCGAAAGGAAGGGGGCCGAGGACTAGTAAGTGTCAGAACTATTGTCCAGGAGGAAACGGCGAACCTCCAGGAATACATCAAGAAAATGGCCCCCAATGACCAACTGCTAAGTGAATGCCTCAGGCAACAAAAGCCCAGTAAGGCCGAGGAACCAGAGGGGCTATCATGGAGGGACAAACCCTTGCATGGCGTGTACCATCGACAAATTGAGGAAGTGGCTGATATGGAAAAGACATACCAGTGGCTGGAAAAGGCTGGACTAAAGGACAGCACAGAGGCGCTACTCATGGCTGCACAAGAACAAGCCCTGAACACCAGAGCAATAGAGGCCGGGGTCTACCACATCAGACAGGACCCCAGGTGTAGGCTGTGTAGAGAAGCCCCTGAAACAGTCCAGCACATCACAGCAGGGTGTAAGATGCTGGCAGGCAAGGCATACATGGAGAGGCATAACCAGGTAGCAGGCATACTGTATAGGAACATCTGTAAAGAGTATGGACTGGAGGTCCCAGGGTCAAGATGGGAGAACCCCCCAAAGGTGACAGAGAACAAACAGGCCAAGATCCTGTGGGACTTCCAGATCCAGACTGACAAGATGGTGATGGCCAATCAGCCTGACATAGTGGTGGTGGATAAACATGAGAAGACAGTGGTGGTGATGGATGTAGCAGTCCCCAGTGATAGCAACATCAGAAAGAAAGAACATGAGAAGCTTGAGAAATACCAAGGGCTGAAAGAGGAGTTAGAGAAAATGTGGAGTGTGAAGGCAACAGTGGTACCAGTAGTGATCGGAGCATTAGGGGCAGTGACCCCCAAGCTGGGAGAATGGCTCCAGCAGATACCAGGAACAACATCAGAGATCTCTGTACAAAAGAGCGCATTGCTAGGAACAGCTAAGATCCTGCGCAGAACCCTCAGGCTCCCAGGGGACCCGAGCCTGAAGGAGACACCGCCCACGTGGGGCGAGAGGAACATTTATTTTTTTATTTATTATATATATATATATATATATATATATATATATATATATATATATATATATATATATATATATATATATATATATATGAGATTTTTTTATAAGAGAAAAAGTCAACATTATAAAATAAAATGTCAAAAATTTCAAGGTAAAAAGTCCAAATTGTGAGATAATAGTCCTATAACTATAATCTCTCCTCCACTGATTTTCCCTTTGAAGTGACTTATTTTTGGTACTGTCATCTGTTCATTTTAAAAAGTAATGAGTCTATTCTGAGAATGTCAGGAGTGTAAAGTACAGATGTTTATATAGATGTAAGCAGTATAAAGTACATATATTTATAGAAATGTAAGGAGTATAAAGTACAGATGTTTATATAAATGTAAGAGAGCTGGGACTTGAACCGCCAACCCTTCAGTCATAGGACAACCCGCTCTACCAACTGAGCCACAGCCACACTATTTTATGATCAAATATAGTGAGTAAAAGTCAAAAGTTGCCAAAAAATACTACAGTTAAAAGTACAGTTACATACAAAAATCTAGTTAAGTACAGTAATAAAGTATTTGTACTTAGTTAGTTCCACCTTTGGATGATTTAATTAGTAACAGGTTGTTTTATAAACTTTCGGTATCAGAAGATTGTCTTATGTCAGCTGTTTAAAACTCACTTTTCTGTTAGATTGTAGAAAGTTGGTGGACAGAGTGTGTCCCCTGGACAAGACCTGTGTTTGTGAGCTGCAGGATAGATCAAACATGAACAGGCTATTTATAGATGGTGACAATTAGGAGATAAAAGTAGTGAAGCAGGATGAGTGGAATGCAAAGGCTGCAGTGGTATTATGACAGATACACCACAGATTCCCACACCCACTGCTACCCACACTCTAGGACACATACAGTCCGCAAGTGGAAGCACCAGTCACTTTTCCTTTGAATATGCACAAAATTTTAGAAAAACCCATATTTACTAAATGTCAAAAATACAGATGTCCATAATGTGGGTTTTTCCATTAAATGACAAATATGATGATTTGTTTGGAACTTGAACCACTGACCCTTCAGTCATAGAACGACCCGCTCTACCAACTGAGTCACAGCCGCCCTATTTTATGACCAAATGTAGTCATTGCATAATCATGGAAACTGACCTAAATATGCCGTTTAACAGATATATTCAGTCTTACTATACTGTATAGTTCCTCTTTATCCTGTACAACACGGCTCTCAAATTCATTTTCTTCAGGGGCCACATTTAACCCAACTTTATTTCAAGTGGCTGGACCAGTAAAATAATAACATAATAATCTATAAATAAGGACAACTACAAATGTTTGTTTCTGTTTTTGTGAAGAACATCAAATTATTAAAATACTTACTATCCAAACAAAAAAGATGTAAATAACATGAAAAAAACAATCAGTTGGGTCTCCAAATATTGGTTTTGAAATATAAGCTTAGAAATATTGGCGCCTGTATCGGCCATTGGATATGGCTAATGTAAAAAACCCAAAATAAATCTATATATTGGCCCCAAGAAAAATCAATTGTGGTTGGTTGTTTCTTTGATATTTGTGTTGCTCCACCCACCACTAGTACATAAATTGTGTTTGCTACAGAGGATGAGAAGTTTATGGCTATAAATAGCAAGATCAAGTCAGTTGTGCTTCGATGTTCCTGATGAAGCCCACACCTTTCCATGCTGTAAACAGCCTTAAGGCAGTATCTGTCAAACATAAAGTACAATCAACTAATTTCAGCGCCTGAAACTTCATCACACACCAGAGTGGGAGCAGTGTGTCACATTGTGGGCTGCACACAACAGCAACACGTGAATGTTTTCTATTACAGTTTTACCTAGAAATTAAAAAAAAATAAAATAAAGTTTACTTTTGTATATTTTATTTTTATATTTCTATTACATCAAATTAATCTGATTTAAATGCACTAAAATAGAGTAAAATGCTCTAAAAATACACTAAAATATACTTAAAAATACACCAAAATGCACTAAAAACCTAATTTTACTCACGTCATCTGGCTGTCTTTCACTAGGTTCACGCAACCATCTGAGTATCGTGCAGTTCAGGCTTTCTGAAAAACGAAGGAGCCAATCAGTGTCGCCAAGTGTTGCCAGAGTAGTCTGATGTCAAAATGTTAAAATGTTTACAAAGTCAAGTCATTATTTGGTATGAGTTTAATTTTCGGGACACGTACAGCAAGATTCGGGATAACAGCTTAATATTCAGGACTGTCCCAAATTTTTCAGGACATCTGGTCACCCTAGCTATAACCTATTCTAAAGAATAAATCGCAATATCCCAAATAGACCTGATTCAACAAAAAAATGGAGGTATAGAGTAGAAAGCTAATATATGAAATTTAATCAAGGAATCAGTCATAACATCTTTCAGGAGTTGAGGTTTATTGGTAGGCCTGTGTGTTTCAATCCACAACTAGCATTTGTTTATGCCAAGCTAAATTTGCAGTGTTACACGTACCGACCTGTGTCCACATGATGTGTTTTTAGCGCAGAGAGCTAAAAACCTTGTCTCTTGGGTAAGAATGCACATTGTTACTAAGTTACACAGACGTCACGCACTTCCTTCTTACTTATGCGATATGTATAAACATTAACAAACTGTGGTTGTCCCACCTCCTCCATGCTTTGATGGGTCAGTAAAAGAATTGTGACATTGATGAGCACAGCGCTGTTCTAAAAGTTGAACTACTTCCAACTCGCAGCGTTCAGACATTTTTGTCTTGTTTTTATTCGTTGATGAACACGTACATTGGCACAGTTATCGTCAGTGTTTTTAAAACAACTGTGTCGTCTCATGGACGAAAATCTTTCATCTCATCTCGCCTGACAAAATTAACACTGTGTTTATTCTCAGACTTTCCCTGCACATAGGACAATGGTCATTTACAGACAACGCACCAGTCTGTTTAGGTGCAGCCATACTGTCGCAATATGGCTCTTCTTCCTGCTGTTGTTGCTCTGAATCACGGCTTGAGTTCAATGTGAGTGGCTGAAGTGGCGTATAAGTCAAGATGACAGACGGATTCATCATCTAATCACATGCAAGGATTTTAGATAAGGCCCCTCCTTTGAAAATGGGTTGGTTGTGGAAGGGTCCCAGATGGTATTGTGATACAGTACCATCTGGCCACAAATGGTATCACAGATGGTGTTTTCAGATTTTGTATGATTGTGTCCTCTGGTTTTTCTGCTGTGTATTTCTACTTTCTTCCATTAAAAATAAAAAAATTACAACTTGTATTGTTAAAGAAGCTATGATTTGTGATACTCTACTTTTCGTTAATAAAGGCATATTAGGTATAGTTGCATAAAATATCAATATCGCCAATATCAGCCTGAATTTTCCTGTGTATGGGAAAGGAAAGGAGATGAGTGGTAATGAACATCATTGGTCCTGGTCTACAACACTGATTACATGCACTTCCAAGTCCTGATACAAAAATTCCAGCACTTTTCAGACCTTCAAAACACAACACTGCAATTCAAGCATTTTAAGCACCAGTAGGAACTAGACCTGCACAATATATTATAAAAAATATTGTTATTGTTATCATGATAACGCAGGGTGCAATATTCATATTGCAAAGATGTTTAATCATGTATTTATTTATTTATTTAACCCCCCGCTCCTCCAAAGGGGGGGGGGGGGTCTCGTTTTGAGTCGGTTGTTTCTTTGTTTATAAGCAGCTTTACACAAAAACTACTGGACTTAGTTTATGTTCTTTTCATGATATATTGAAAACCAAAAAAACAGTCACTTTTTTATTCAGTTTTGTGTTTTTAAATAACCCTCAACTTTAATATAAACTTTTATGGACATTTACACTATGAATAAATCAAGCTTTTATAGACATCTACAGCATCAATAAATCAAACTTTTATGGACATTGTTCACTTTAACATACCAGAGCATAATAAGAGACTAAATGGTGATGAATGACTTCATAAAGGTTATAAACTCATACAGAACTGACACTAATGTAGCCCTGGGTCTGTATGGGTTAAGGAACAGTTTTATTACCTCCGCCAAGGAGGTTATATTTTCACTGGAGTTTGTCTGACTGTCAGTAACATTACTTGAAAAGTTATCAATGGATTTTGATTATATTTTCAGGATGTGTTGGGGGTGTGAAAAGGAACAAATGATTATATTTTGGTGGGGATCCGGAAGAGATTCTGGATTACTTTGAAATTCCTTCTCCATTTACTGCAATGTAAAATTTCAAGTGATCCAGAATCCAGGATTTCTTCCGGATCATCACCAAAATGTAATCATTGTTCATTGTGACACTCCCAACACATCTTGAACATTTAATCAAAATCCATCTATTACTTTTTAAGTAATGTTTCTGACAGACAGACAAACTCCAGCGAAAACATAACCACCTTGGTGGAGGTAATAAAACTGTTTAGTTTTTTTTAATCTCCCGTTTAAGGCTTTTGAATTTTTCAACCCAAGTACCACCCAATAAACCACCTAAATACTCACTAACTTACTTTTAAATGCCTTATTTTTATATTATATATTTTTTTAAATTTTCATTTTTTTTTATTTCATCCATAGCAAAACTAAAATGCAGTTTTACTTTATTCCAATGGAGATGTACTTTTTTAACTTTTACTTCAGTAAAGAAATGAATTGATTGATTGATTGATTAACTGATTGATTGATTAAACTTCTACTTTTATCAGAGTATTTAGCTGTACTTTGGTACTCTGGTATCGGGTATACCCATTTGATGTCTATAGAGGACTGACCCTGCCGTACCGAAGTTGTCTGTCTATAATGTCTATATGTTTTTGCTTCTTTACCCCACCCCAACCCCCCCCCCCCAAAAAAAAAAAAACTAAAACAATTTATTTCTACATTGTTTCATATTTATGTTTATTTTATCTCTTTTCTCATTTATTTATATGATCATCTGACATGTTAATAATGTTACAATAGTAAGTAAAAGAAGGGATGGATTTTGGATAAACTAAACATAGTAGTCTTACATACTGTCTCAAATTATGTTTTTCTGGACTACTTAAAAAAGTATTTTAAAAAAGGTTTAAAAAATAGAGAGAGTATAGCCTCTTCTCCAGGAACCACTACACCACTGTTTACAAGCACATTCAAACCCTTATACAGAAATCCGAGCACTTTCCAGACCTTGAAAACACAACATTGAAATTCAAGCATTTTTAAGGACTTTAAACAGGAGTAGGAAACCTGTGTTTTAGGGTTAGGGATTGTGATGAAGCTAAAACAATCAACCTGAGAAAAGACGCACTGGTGCCTGGAATGTGTCACCTGCCGTCCTGGAACTGGAACCAAATATTTACACACACTACATTTACCACTGAGCGCGCGCGCACACACACACACGCGCGCAGCAATGTGAGTCACCTCTTCATTCTGGACCGGATCATTGTGGTGGTTTCGGTTCCGGTAGTGGACTCACGGTGTGGACGGTACCGGTTGGGCTGGAACTGTGCTGCGAGCTGCAGACTTCCACACTCCGATACCAGCCATGATCCAACTTCTGCCACTGTTTGATCCAAATGTCCCCACTACTACCGCACTTTAAGACCCCAGGACAGCCAACATGTGGATCTGGTTCTGCTCCGGCAGCTGCTTCATCCGCAGGTAACCCGGTAAAGCCAACAGATGCTGTTCTGGTAAAAGCCCACAACCGTCTGCGTGTGGGGCCGCTGTGTGTCTGCACCTGAACGCAGCATTCCTGCCCAGGACCCGCCTGTGGCCAATCACAGCTGCCGGAGGAGCCAAAGGTGGAGTCAGTCAACAAGCACAGCAGGACAAAAATACTCACAAATGAATAAATACATGACTCAATGCTGATATGATATGTTGTTATTTACATATTTATTTTTTGTATGTCTTCAATTATGCATGGTTTATATATATATATATATATATATATATATATATATATATATATATATATATATAATATATATATATATATATATATATATACAGCCGTCTTTCTGAGGGTATGAACACAAAATGCCTGAAAGAGGAACTTGACATCCACACATATGCAAGAGGGCAAATATCTGTCAGTCCAGCAATAGAGATCAGCAGGGGACAGGTGCATTCTGGGAACTTATTTACCATTAATTGGGGAAAATAAAAACAGGGACAGTTTTTCATCACTGATCTGGCTGCCCGCATACGAGGACACAGACGGCATGTACCCAGGGCCGGGCGCCAGGGTTTGGATCTCTCTCAGGCCGGTGTCAGGTCAAACTGAGCGTGTGAAACCCCTCTCCAGATGGGCCACGTTCGGAGGAGCCAACGTGAGTCGAGATGGGGTATGTTTGTCAACCACCCCACCGTTTTTTTTGCCAACCAGAACCTCAGATCAGATGAGATGACCCGCTGAATGGAAGTATATTATTAAGTGGAGGAAAAGAAACTAACCAGGATTCCCTCAGTAGCAGTGAGTGAAGAGGGAAAAGCCCAACACTGAATCCATGTCCCACAGGTGGGCGTGGGAAATATGGCGTATGGATGACCACTTCGCTCGGGGGCCTGAGTCCTTCTGATCGAATCTCAGCTCGTGAATAGTGTGAGGCCGGTAACGGCCCCCCGTCCTGTCTTCTCAAAGTCGGATTGTATGTTAACGCAACAGTGGGTCCATCAAAGGCTACATTGTGACACCAGACCGATAGTATATGAAAAGTTCTTTAAAAGAACTTTGAAGAGAGAGTTTAAGAGGGTGTGAAACCATTGAGAGGTAAACGGGTGGAGTCTGCGCAGTTTGGACCTCGGTGGGTCAGGGTCGGCCGCTTGGGGCTGAGAAGATCCCCCTTACGGGACCTCCCTCTGAGTCTGACTTGAGCCCTCATCGAGTGCAAAGGTCGCCCAGGAAGGTTCAGTAGAAAAGGTGGCTTTACTGTGGCTTCCAATTCCCATTCATGAGTAGGTTAAGTGCAGAAAAAGACCCAGGTTCGTTCCTCTTTTCCCAATCTCCATGTTTTTATATATATATATATATATATATATATATATATATATATATATATATAAAAATAAATGTTTCTCTCGCCGCACATGGGCGGTGTCTCCTTTAGACTTGGGTCCTCTACCAGAGGCCTGGGAGCCTGAGGGTTCTGCGCAGGATCTTAGCTGTTCCTAGCAATGCGCTCTTTTGTACAGCAATCTCTGATGTTGTTCCTGGTATCTGCTGGAGCCATTCTCCCAGCTTGGGGGTCACTGCCTCTAGTGCTCCGATCACTACTGGTATACTGGTATTTATATATATATATATATATATATATATATATATATATATATATATATATATATATATATATAATTGCATTTCCTGATGTATTTATTTGTGTAATTATTTATTTATTTACATAGTTCTGTATCCATTCTGTCAGTGGAAAAGTCTAAATGAAGTGAGTGGTCCTTACTCCCATCTGAAGCAGAACTGTTGGTTTACTTGGCGAACCAGACAGAAGTAATCCACTACTCCATGACTCAACTTTTTTTTAAGTCTGAATCTCTTGCTAGTTTATTGATAACCCCTCCCCCCAGATTCCAGACAATACTACTGCAGATGTTAGCAGTAAATATATGGGTCCACATGATGACAGTCCATAATACAGATTAAGTCTTTGGTGGCCAACATAGAAATCCAAAGAAAAAAATAGGAAAGGAGTGACTTTATTAATAGTTCCCTGAGCAGATTTCACATCAGTCTCACCATGATAATAATTAAATGTAGGATCGGTGTCATCTACATAAATAAATCTGCGCTTACACACATTCTTCCAAACTACTCCTGGTAAAAAATAACAATAATAAAAATAACTGGTCTGCCTCAAAAAAAAAATTAAAAAAAAAAAAAAAAATTCAAAAGCAGGACCCCATCTCCCATAATGCCATGTGTTATGGTAGCGGAGCCCTGACAACACACAGTGCACTCAGAAAAGTCTGACGATTGTCTACTTAAATAAATTATAACAACAAAGTGACAGTTAAAATAATTTTATAGATTTTAAGTATTTCAACTTTGATTAAAAAATTCTTTCAGCAGCAGTGGTGCAAGACCACAAAGGGTTTTGTACATAAAACAAGCATATGTAAATGTCTTAAAATGTTTAAAACTTAAAAATTTACAGTTTAAACAACTGTAAATTTTTAAGTGGTGACATGTATGTAATTAACATCATTTTTGTCTAAAAATGTTTATCCTTTTTTTAAATAGGGATTCAATAGTTTTAAGTGTTGTGGAACATGCCAACAACTAGCTAAGCAGTAGTCAATTATTAAGTGAAACTACATTAATGCTGCTGTACCAGTCATTGAGTTCTTGATCTGTCTGAAGTCTGCCAAGTCATATTTCACAGAGTTACACACTTGATGTACTTCTTGAAGGAGACTCCCAGGTATTTAAATTCAGAGGTCAACCCGAGCTCCTCTCCTCCCAGAGTGTTCGATCGTGTCTGGCTGTTTGGTTAACATCATACAGACAAGTCCTTTGTAACATTCAATGATAAGCATGATTTATTGAGCAACTCCTGTATCTGGACCATTGCTGCTAATAATATTTGTGCTGCTTTTTCCATGCTTTTAGCAGGTGTAGAGATGACCGCATCATCTGCATACAACTGAGCATGGGAAAAGAAATCCTTCAGGTAGAAGGAAAACAGTATAGGTCCAAGTATGGACCCCTGAGGGACCCCTACACTACGGTCCAGGTAAGGGGATTTGATCCCACTGACCACAACACACTGCTTTCTGTCAGCAAGATGAGGTCCCATCCATTTAAGAGCAGATTTGGAGCTTGCTGACCTTCCATATGGATGGAACCACAGAATGCTTAATAGACAGATTAACCAGGTGATGGGACAGACAAAATTCTCCATATTCAGTTTTAAAAGATTAGTGTCTATGCCATAGTCATCCTTGGCCTTTGAGTTTCTGAGTGCATACATGATATTCATAACTTCCATCTCAGATATTTTGGTGATGTTAAAGACAGGAAGTACAGGGTTGATGGGGTAGTAGTCACAGTCAGGTGCAGGAAACAGATACAGTTCAGTGGCCAAGTTGATAGAGTTATTCATTATCTGATTGTTGATGTTAAGTTCCATTCCTTTATTTCCATCTTCATTCTGTCAAGCCATTAGTTTGTTCATCTCTTGCCATACTCTTCTTGAGTTTCCCTTATGCATTAGTAATTATGTTTAAAAAGAAGTGTGCTTTTGCCCTTCTTAAAGCTTGTGTTACCTTATTTTGTGCCAAATTAAAGTTTTGACAGTCTATAACCCACATGGATTTCAGAGATTGTTTAAGCATTTGGTCTCTTATTTTTAACAGTTTCAGACCATCACCATTAAACCAGGGAAGAAACCTGAATTTCTTATTTTTACAACTCCCTCTTCTGGAGAAAGACAGACCTCATTTATTTCATGGGTGAAAGAGTTAGCACTTTGGTTTATAACTTTATCATCCCATTTCAGTTCTCTAAAAGCTTCATATTTTGTTGTTGGTTTTTCTGAATAAAATTAAGGCTAGGTAGATTCTGAGGAACATAATTGTGTGAGTTTATGAGGCAATATTGGGTGAGTTTTTGAGTAAAAAGGATCACATTGTGATCAGAAAGTCCTGTCACAAAGTGATGAGTCTTGAAAACTATTTTGGGTTTATTTGTAAATGTAATGTTATAGAATAGAATTAAATTCGAGAAATGTTACGTGAATGCATGACTAGGGGTGTGACAAGACACAAGGCATGAGACAAAACGATACACAGGATAGGGTTCACGAGATCGAGACGAGATGAGATTTTAAGAAAACTAAATTACAAATTATATGAATAGACAATATACTTTCATTTAAGTGAGTCGCACATGGATTTTATAACTTTGTAAGCTTTAACTTTTAATTAACTTCTCAATGAACTTCTTTCTATACAAATTAAAACTAAAATAAAGTTTTATAAAAGTTAAAATAAATAAAATAATATATTTCTCCTATTTTCAAGTCCAGACAATATGTGCAAAATAAACGGTTCTTCTCTGTCAATACAGACTAGCTGCGTTTCCATTACAGTTTTTCGCAAAATAATATTGATATTCCTAAAATTATATATATATAAATTTATATATATATATATATAATTTGAACGTGTTTCCATTGACGGTTGTTCTAGGCAGGAGTGTTGTAACTTTCGTGAAAAACTAACAGACAATAAAATTAAACACTGTAGGAATCACCCTGTTCACCACTCCAAGATCATGTGACTGCGGAAAAAGTGTTTCCATTGCACTTTGTTTTAGAATATAAAAACATCTGAAAAACCACCTCATGAAAGCGTGAAAACTTTTTATTGATTTTTTCAAAATTATCCATTACCAGTTTTTATAGTGATATTTGCATTTTGCGAATTTCCAAGGGTGATGAAAGCGCAGCTACTGACATGTCACTTCTTCCTCTACAAAGTAAAACTAAAATAAAATGTTATAAAAGTTCAAATAAAATAAAATTATACATTTGTCCTTTTTTCAAAATCAAAGCTGGCACTTGACTGTGGAAGTTGAGGTCCGAATGAGGAAATCCACCCTCACTAGTTGCATTTTGTCCGCGACGACCAGCTCCGGGCTTTGCAGCCCCCTCCGCCCGGACTTCGCCACTTCCTGGACTCGCTGCACCTTGTCCCCCGGTGCGTCAACCGCATTGCCAGGGCATGGACCGGTACCAGGGGTGCCTACGATGTCAGCAACCCACCCGACCCATCTGGAAACACAGGAGTCTACTGCACACGCGAGTCAGAGGGTCTCTCAGAAACTCCAAGGTGGCCAGTGCACGCCGGCTAAGGTGGGATCCCGTCCCCGCGAGGCATGGACGCATGTGGGCAGCAAAATTAGTAGACCATAGGGAACCCGATGTCCAAAACAGGAGGGGGGGATTTCGCAGCAAATCACACCCAGGTAATACCAGTATTTTCTGACATCTTTGATGGCTGTTTGCTGGATTAAAAATCTTGCAGAAATCTCGCCACACCCCATATATATATATATATATATATATATATATATATATATATATATATATATATATATATATATATATATATATTTTATACATATATATAAATATATATATAATATAATATAATATATATGTACAGCACAGGTATTCATTTAAGGTGTATAAGGAAGAGATATTCATAAAAAAGAAAAGAAAATAGGGTGTAAAAGTAAAAAGTTTCCAGAAAAATAAATATGCCAGTAAAGTACAGATACCTAAAAACTGTACTTAAATATAGTAAAGGAAGTACTTATATTTAGTTCTTTGCAGCTCTGCCAGTGTGTATAGACTGTAAAGACTCATGTGGTTCTTCTCCACCTTCTGTGTGTGCATGTCAGGACAGATTTCTGTGTTCATCACTTCATTCCAGTACTGTTTTTTCCCTCTTGGGTGTCAGTGTGTGAGCTGTGGGGGAACTGTATTCCTCAGGCTATGTCACTATTGCAGGGTTAGTTTTACAGTAGGATCACTTTACATGATGTATGAGGCACTAACATGCTGCCATTTTCACTTTCCTGCAGTTCCACACATGGGGTAGTAAAAATATGTCCTCTTCTGTGAAAAACAGAATAAAAAGCCCAGACACATCTGAGTCATGTTATTGTTTGATACAACCTTGAACTTTCATCTGGAGCCATGAAGATATAACAAATAGGAAACAGAACCAACACTGGAACAACTATGTTCTGTTTTCCCAGCTGGAAGAAACTGACTACAAGTACTGCATTTATTGTACTTAAGTACTGTTTATATGTATCTGAACTTTGTATTTATCTTTCTGGCAACTTTTGATTTTTACTTCCTAAATTTTTGTATAAATATCTGTACTTTATACTCCTTATATTTATATAAATATCTGTACTTTATACTCCTTATATTTATATAAATATCTGTACCTTACACTCCTTACATTTATATAAATATATGTGCTTTATACTTCAAGATAACACAAAAACTTATACTTAACTAAAAGACAGACAAAACAGACAAACAAAAAAACATAGCCTCCTTGGAGGAGGTAAAAAAAAAAAAAGTCACTTCAGAGCATTGGTGTAGCCAGAAAAAAAAAGCATTGGGTGTGCACCAGCAAATAGTGGGTATGCCAAATTTATTTTCCACAGAAAAACACACTTTAATTTATTTTATTTTTTCACCTGCTACAGCCACTTGTTTTTACCTTTTTTTAATTTATTTTTTAAACAACCTATTTATATACTCTGATTTACTTCTTTTTCTTAAGTGCCTTGAGAATCTTGAAAGACGCTGATAAATAAAATGTATTATTTACTTATTTTTTTAAAACCTAACACGCACAGACATTGCATGCCCAATGAGATGATGAATAGGGAACTATAACACCATATGTATGATCAACAATCCAAGTTATTTCACCATCTGAACACAATTGGGCTCAGCAGCAGAGGGAAGGACGCAAGGATATCGCTACCTGTGCACACTGCTCAGCTCTCAATTTAAAGGGCAAGATGACGTGGCTCGGTCTTGAACACATTTATTATTTCATCAGCGTCCAGTGTCTCCATGAGGTCTTTTTCAAACATTACAGTTTGATGCCATTTAGTCTGTCTTCACAACCGAAAAAAAGGTGGTCCACAGTAGAGTCCTGCACCGGAGCCCTAGGCCCGAGGGGCCCGACAGCCCGAGGGCCCGAGGGCCGGGCTTCGGGCCGACGACCGTATAATTACCTCGGACACGGGCCGGGCCGGGCTCGGGCACTTTTATTTTTCAATTTAATTATCAAGAAAAAACCCGTGTTGTGTTTAAATGGAAACAATTGAATGCAGCAGCTGCTGCTCTCCCCGGCACCGGCACCTCCCTTATATGGGCATACGGTAGCCTCCCTTATGGTAAATGGTAAATGGACTGCACTTATATAGCGCTTTTCCACCTTCATGGTGCTCAAAGCGCTTTACATTAGCCTCTCATTCACCCATTCATACACACACACTCATACACCAGTAGGTTTCTAAGGTCTATGGTAAGTCCTACTGGGGGCCTAAGCCAGGGTTCAGTGTCTTGCCCAAGGACACTTTGACATGTGGACAGCCAGAGCCGGGACGCGAACCGCCAACCTCTCGGTCATTGGGCGACCCACTCTATCAACTGAACCACAGCCGCCCTCAACTGAACCACAGTTCAACTGAACCTTATATGGGCATACGTAAGCCTCCCTCACTATCCGATTCGCGCGACTTCCCGACTCCCACCACAAACATGGAGATCGACATAAAAACAAAGTTGAAAATGGTGAATTGAAGAGAGTGAACAACACTAAGGGAAAATCTCCGTTCTGACTAAGTTTCAACTTATTACAACCCTTCAAGATATGACAGCAAAAAAACAGGTTCATCACATTTTGAACGGGTATGTGGTGGATCCAGCAGCGGTCACAGACCGAGTTCTCAAGCTGCTGATCAAAGCATCAGCCCCTATTTTAACCTGCTCTTTTATGTCCACATTGATCTGTCAGAAACCGTTATTCACAGAAAAAATAGAATGCTGTTTTTTCTAACTGCAGAGCGTTATCCCATTTTCAGAGCGGCAGATTTAATTTACGAACGCACTCAATGAATATAGCGTTCTATCACGATAAAACATTCTTATGGGAGGTTAAAACAAAAAAAGTCGGGCCGGGCCGGGTTCGGGCCTGAGAATTCTGAAAGCCTGTCGGACCGGGCCGGGCTGGGGCTCCACCCCCTCGGGCCAGGGCCGGGCTCGGGCCCAGATAATAGGCCCGTGCAGGGCACTAGTCCACAGAGCAACTTGTAATGGGCAGTGTTACCAGAACACACAGTAAACTCTTCATGTTGGGAAAAACATGTCTGTCACATAGTCCAACACTTCAATAATAGATGCCCCCTTTCCACTTTCCGTTTAATCAGTTGACCAAACACGGTCAATTCAGCACCCTCCAAATGAAGTCCATAATGCCTGCTTGGCATGATCAAGATGTCCACCTGGCAAAATGTGTCTGATGCATGCAGAAGGGAGGCAGGTGTCGGAAGGGTTGTGGACATCCTTGTTGAGGGACAGGGAGAAACATTCTCCTCAGTCAAACTTGGTCTTGTTGTAGGTCTAGCCGACGTTATTTGAAATGATTTTTCATTTTATAGCTATAGCCTAATTGATAATAATAATAATAATACATTTTATTTGTATAGTGCTTTTCTGGACATTCAAAGATGCTTTACATTAGTGAAAAAAAATCATAAAAGTAGTACATTCAAAGACATTTTAAAATAGTACAAAAATTACCACTCCCGCAATGCTTGCTGGGTGAGGGGTACAGTCAGGTTGCTAGGTGCAGGTAACACAACTTTTTTTGAGTGTGCCTGCAGCCTCAGTGGGTGGCACCAGCACACCCATGGCTACACCCACACTTCAGAACAAAAATTAGTGGCAGAGAGAAACTTGTTGTTGTTATCGTTGTTGCTATTATGGGTGGTATTGTTGTAACATTGATATTGTCCCCATCTCCTTTATTTTCTCACACGCTGTTCCTTCCTTGTCAGATCTAGTATCTAAATGTGTTTTAATCCAATCTCATAATAGTCAATAGAATAAACCAAGCTGAGCCTCATACATGATATGAAGTTTCCCTTGTCAAACTAATTGTTTTCAGCACCAAAAGGAGCTAAAGCTAATTAGCTTCAGCACCAAAAGAAGCTAAAGCTAATTAGCTTTAGCACCAAAAGGAGCCAAACTAATATTCTACTGTTAAGGATGAAGAACAAGACAGTTAAAAAATTAATTAATTAATTAATTAATTATGCCTCAGTGATGAGATGCAATAAAGGTTTATAGTCAATTTATTTCATATAAGCTTCGTCCTCTAAGGCTATCCCTAGTGGATGTATCCCTCGTGTGCCCCATGTACGTCAGCATGATGGCTATAAATAACATTGAGACTGTTCAATCAGGTCCCTCTTTTCTTCAGTGAGGTTCATAGCACTGCCTAAGAATAAAGAGCAAATCACAAGAGCACTTTTCAGCACTACATTTTTTTATCATTCCAGAAAGAAAGAAGAGCAAGATGTCCTCTGGTGTGCATTGCTGCCCCAGGTGCAGGTTGGCTCTATCCTCTGCCAGGACTCATGCGTAGTGTGCAAGGTCTGTCTTGGAGCTGAGCATACTTGACTCAGATTTTTTGGTTAATTTAGGTATGTGCGCATGCTTGTAGTACTAAATGGGCCCAGTGTGGAATATACTACATCTGCTTCACCTTATCCCAGACATGGGGACTCGGGTCTGAGACTTGGACTCAAGTCGCACTTAAGTCGCACAAACAAATACCTACGCCTTGACTTTAGACTTCCCCTCAAAGACTTGAGACTTGACTCTGACTTGTTATGACATAATTCCATGACTCATTGTCATGGAATTGTTTATTTTATTATTTAATTTTCAGTTTAAATTTTAAGTTTCAGTTTTGCCACTGTGTTGCCCAGGATTATGGGAAAATTGCAGGCAGAAATAGTTTCCCTTTCTTGATATTTGCGCAAAGGTTTGTAATACATGCATGCATGCTGCTACAGGGTTTCATATCAACAGTTACCATGCCGACAGCAAGTTCAAGTGGAGCTGTTCCTTTTATAATTTCATTTGCATATAAAGCCTTCACGCAGACGCCTAGTAATTAGTGGACAGTTATCTGTAAAGAGTGTGGTATTAAAATAAATGATGCTGGCTCAACAACGCCAAACTTCCTCAGGCTCCTCAGAATGCACAAGAATAGGTGAGTCACGTTGAAAGGGAAACTTGGCTTGTATGAGAAGGTAGCGTTAATGTTACCGCTAGCAGACTAATCCAACCACAGTTGACCATAGGTTGTAAGATAGTTTTATAGTTTCCCTCCCCTGACGTTACCATTTTATTTTATATTTCACTAATGTTACGTTAAAGCCTTGGCACGTAGCAGCAATATCAGCCTTTGTATTGAGTCTAACATTAACCTCTTAATACACACTGACTGGGGCACTGTTATTTTAATGTTTTAGAGCTCATAGCAAAACGTTCATGGTTTTGGAAGCTTAGACCCTCAGGGATCGATTTATACAAAACAATAGTGAAAATATTATTATTCGCTTGTTTTTGAAAATCCTAATTAACATTAATATTACCTTCTGTTCAACAGTGACCAGCAGAGGACGACCAGCATGAGCAAGACTGGATTATGATTATTTGTTTCCATCCACAACAAGAAATACATACACACATCAGAGGTGGTCAAATTACTCACATCCTGTACTGCAGTAGAAGTACACCTACTGGTGTGAAAAAATACTCTGGTAAATGTACAAGTACTGATTCAACTCCATTGCTGAAGTATAAGTAAAAAAAAAAAAAAAAAAAAAAAAGTACAACTCAAATGCATTTTTTTATTTGCTATGGATGAAGTAATACTTATCTAAGCAGGAAAGACCAGAAAACTGTAAAAAATATAGAAAAGTAAAGCCTTTAAAAGTGAGTTAGTGTGTAGATGATGTGTTTTATTGGGTCATAGTATTTAGTTTAGTGGATATGGACAGGAAATTTAGGAAAAATTCAAGTCATAAATAGGAGATTAAAAAAGTATATTAAAAAAATCGAATTCATGAGATAAAAAGTCAAAATTCTGATATAGTAAGTCACAATGTCTGATTCACGACTTATTTTTCATACTGTTACATTTGTTTAGTTTGAAAAAGTAATGAGTCTATTCTGAGAATGTAAGGAATATAAAGTACAGATATTTCTATAAATGTAAAGAGTATAAAGGACAGATATTTATATAAATGTAAGGAGTATTAAGTACAGATATTTCTATAAATGTAAAGAGTATAAAGTACAGATATTTGTATAAATGTAAAGAGTATAAAGTACAGATATTTATATAAATGTAAGGAGTATAAAGTACAGATATATCTATAAATGTAAGGAGTATAAAGTACAGATATTTCTATAAATGTAAGGAGTATAAAGTACAGATATTTCTATAAATGTAAGGAGTATAAAGTACAGATATTTCTATAAATGTAAAGAGTATAAAGTATAGATATTTCTATAAATGTAAGGAGTATAAAGTACAGATGTTTCTATAAATGTAAGGAGTATAAAGTACAGATATTTCTATAAATGTAAGGAGTATAAAGTATAGATATTTCTATAAATGTAAGGAGTATAAAGTACAGATATTTCTACAAATGTAAGGAGTATAAAGTACAGATATTTATACAAAAATGTAGGGAGCAAAAGTAAACAGTGTCCAGAAAAATACATTCTCCTATGAAGTACACAGAGTTGGGAAAGTTCACCTTAATTAGGAACTAGTTCAAAGTTCAGTTCAAGTTACTCAATATGAATTAGTTCAGTTCATCGTTCATTCTTCCAAATTATGAACTAGAAGTTCATGGATCCCAAAATGAACTTTTTCGTTCTTTTTTGTGTTATTATTGTAAACGTATTATTAACCGTTTCTGACGTTATCCTGTAGGAAAAAAATTAGGGGAAAATGCCGCTCTTCGAGGGCGGAAGTAAGTACCTTACCCCGGGGCTAACAGACCTCTCACAAGGAGCGGTTTCAGTTAGCTTCGTTTTCAATGTTTATTTCCAAGAACGGGACAACATCTGCTCCGGTCACCGGTCACACTCTATACATTTAACTCTTTTTCTCCGCTCCCAAAAACTCTCTGCACCCCCCTCTCTCTCTCTCTCTCTCTCTCTCTCGCCCCCCCCCCCCCCCCTCTCTCTCTCTGCATCGCCTAAAACGCTTCTCATTGGCTATTCCACAACATTATGTTGCCAAAAATTTTTCAGAATAATACAAAAATGACATCTATGGTAATGCTGTGTTTTGATCACATTTTATACCTTATAGGACTCAATAATTACAACGTGATAAGAACGAAATGTGAACTAAATAAGAGCGCAGTTCAATAAATGCCAGAATAACCGCATTCACAACTTCCCGTTCATTTGGCAAAAGTGAACGAGTCATTCACGTTCGTTAAAAAGATATAGTTCGTGAACGATCATTCAATGAACGCATTCAGGTACAACACTGGAAGTACAGTAACCTAAAAACTGTACTTAAGTACAGTAAAGGAAGGACTTGTACTTAATTATTTCCAGCTCTGACACACAAACACAGCTACACAAAAAAAACAGTTTGACTTTGGAAGTGTTCCACATGGCAGCCATTTGGTGGAATGGCACAGATCCAGGGTAATGATTAGTTGTAGTGATGAGGCCTCAGTGCTTGTGGTGTCTTGTTGGCACATTTCCCTCCTCCCTCTGCATCACTGCTGCACACACTGGCCTGTTCAACAAGCCTGAGTGTTTTTTCCTGTCCCTATGTGTGAGCGCTACCAGTCTATAATCATGGCTGAACTCAGGGCTCCTCACAGACAGAGGGAAAATCTCCTTGTCCTCCTTCACACACACCTTGGCACTTTTCCAGTATGTAGGAACCTGAAAGCAGCATGATGAAAGACAGGCCAGACTGCTGTCAAAGTTACACACATTAGAACACACAGCTGCAGCACAAACTCCACAGCCCAAAACACTCCTCTGATAAGCTACAAACAAGTTCTTTATACATTGTAAAAAACACAACTGGAAGGAACTAAGTAAATGTGGGATTTCCTTTACTGTACTTAAATACATTTTTGACAACCTCAAACTTTTGTCTTTGATTTTGTGCCAAATACCCCCATATGGAAATATTTTCTTTTACAAGCTATAGAAATGATGGAAATAACCAGAATAAAAACTAAAATTTCCTAGGAAAAATTAAATAGAATTTTAACAATGATTTGCTTCAACATATAATTTTTACATGAAGAAGCAAAACATTTTTTAAATTGTAATGAATCTTCTTTAGATATTTCATGTTGTTGATATTTATTCAGGTTTTTCCACATTTTATTCTTACATTATAGTTTGTAAATGTCAATATTTCCACATTTTCATGTTATTTTTTAAATCTGAAACAAAGATGAACATTTTAAGTTGTCATTATTCGCATAATGTCAAATGTTTTTCACATTAAACTGAAAATAAAATACGGATTTATTATTTTTTGTAGGTTTTTCTGTTATTTGATTCTACATCAGGGGTCGGCAACCTTTAACACCCAAAGAGCCACTTGAACCCGGTTTCCATGGGAAAAAAACACTGTGGGCTGCAAATACTTTTTGACATCTAAAAGAAAAAAAAAACAGATTTAATAAAAAGAAAGGGAAAAAAATATTAAAACAACTTCCCTTTCATGCTTGGGGGTTCAACTCAGTCATTTGACACTTTTGAAGATGGCTGCCTTATGTAAAATGAAGAGAATACTGTATTGCTTTTTCTTACCTTTACACTGGTCCAGTGTAAAGCAAAGACCCTCCAGGTCTGGTTAACCTTTGACCTGTGCAATTTTGTCAGAAGGTTTTTTTTTTTTCCTTTTTCACACTCAAACAAAAAAAAAACTTTTGGGTTCAGTTTTTTGTTTTTCCACACTCTGAACCCAAACGAATTCTGCGTTAAGGTCCAGGTTTGCTAACACAGTCCCTCATGCATTCAGGTCCAGGTTCACTAACAGTCCCTTGTGCGTTCGGATCTAGGTCCATCACCAGGTCTTCAGATATTTTTCTTTTCTTACATTTCTCCATACTTGTCCTTGTTGGGGTTGAAAGTTGCGACCTGTGGACGGTGTTTTGGTAAGTATACAGTAACTTCCACGAATATGACTTATCTTGAGCGACAAAAAATATAACACTATGTATATTTCATTAATATTTTAATATTTCAAGATCACAATTTAGGACCAAAATAACTAACAAATGAAGTACACTTTAATTAAATACTTAAAAATGTTTTATAATTTATTTAACCAAGTCACTCAGAGCAACAGGATAAGGATGAAAGAGCCACAGACCCTGCCCTAGATAATATTGGTAGATGTGTGGAACCTTAACTAAAATCAGTTCCACTGAGAATTCATCCCAGGAGCCGCATTGGAACGTTTGGCGGGCTGCATTTGGCCCCCGGGCTGCATGTTTGACACCCCTGACACCAATAGAAAAAACAGGTACAGAATTAATAAAACCATATCTTTATATTTAACTCAACAGGGAGCCCCCCTACCTTCAACATACAAACAGGAACTGTGAATTACCGTGGCTGTGGAGGACCCATCAAACTCAGGACTAGAACAAAATTACATTGGCATAGTGCGCCCTCTACTGGCATAGATATAAATTGTTCTACATTGGCAACAAAACACTGCTGAAAATGATGCAATACCTCTAGGTGTGCCGTAAGACAGTCCCAGCGCATACAATAGAAGAAGTAAAGCACATGGACATACTGCGTTATACTGGCATCAAACGCAGAACCAGAAACAGTATGCATGTTCCAACTATACTGGGCACTGACCTGGAAATTAAGTTTGTCATGTCCATAATGCCAATGAAATGCCATCTCAGAACAGAAACTTTATCACATGACATTGACAAGCCCAGACTGTACCAACAAAGTGGTTGTAATGAGGACCCAAATGCAGCATGGGATCAACTGAAGAAAGTCTTTATTGAAATAAGGGAGAGGGGAAACTAGTGTAGGTGTGATCTCGATGATAGGAAAGGTTCGTAGTAAATACACACAGCAGCAGGTCAGGTACCGGGGCAGGAGAGCAAGAAGAATGAGGTAGGTTGAACACAGCAGTGGGTCAGGTTACCAGGACAGGAGAGCAGGCAGGATCAGACAGATCTGGTTCAGGTCAGGAGTCAGAATGGAGCAACCAAAGTGTGAGTATATCAAGTAGCGATGACGTTCTGACACAAACTGCTTGAAAATCTGAGGCTTAAATAGAGGGCACTATATCAGAGGCAGTTAATCACCTGCCTCAGATGATTAACTGACTGAGAAGAGGTTTGTTGATTGATTGATTGTATGGTAGTTGAATAATTGCCGGTAAAAGGTTCTCAGGCAGGAGGTAAGAGAACTGGCTCCATGACAGAACCCCACCCTTAAGGGATGGCTCCTGAAGTCCCCAAAAGGACACCAAACCGGGGGCCGGAGGGGTAGCTGGTGGATGGTTAGAATTCTTCAGACCAGTCAGTGTCCATAGCCTCATCAGCAGAAGGTGTTCCTGAAGATGGTTCCAGCATGGGTTCAGGCTCCGATTCAGGGTCAGATTCAGACACAGCGTCAGACACACTTACTGATGGACTCACCTGGGCAGGCTGGTGGTGAGGCACCTTTGGATGTTGGACGGTTTGCGGGTGTTGACGATGGAAGTCCACAATCAGAGCAAGATCGAGTATACTTCGAGATGGGACCCAGGATCTCTCCTCTGGACCATAGCCCTCCCAGTCCACTAAGTAATTGAATACCTGTTTTACGATGACGGGATCTGAGCAAACATTGGACTGTGTACACTGAACCACCATTGATGATTGAATGATTGCAGGTGAAAGGTTACTAGGCAGGAGGTCAGAGAACTGGCTCATGACAGTTGTGTTGATTTAACAAAAGACATAGGTAGAAAACGTCTGGCCTGGCTGTACCTGGTGAGGACTGCACTGACAGGCATCCTCAAAATTATTCATACCCCTGCCATTTTTGTGACTTTGTATTCATCAAGTTTGTATGTATCCTCCTGTATGTGAAACACAAGTGAAGGAAAAACAACAAATGATATTGGGAGAAAAAAAAATATTATATTTTTTAAATATATTTTCTTATATAAAAAATATTTCAGGAGTATTTGTGAATTTCCAAAAAACACCATCTTCAAAATTATTCATACCCTAGCTTGCCTCAGTACAATGACCTTTCTTAATAGTCAATAGAGTAGTTTTTGTTCTGGATAATGGTTCCTCTAAGTGTCCAGTCTATCTGCTGTCTTTTGTGGGGTTCTGGTCCACTCTTCCTGGACCAAATCCTCCAGCTGGGTCCATTTGGATGATCTCTTACCATCAATCTGGTCTGGCTCCTCTACAGGTTCTCTAGATGGTTTAGTTCAGGACTTGGACTGGGTCATGTCCTTGAACCACTACTGCACGTCCTTGGTGGTATATTTGGGGTTAGTTTCCTTCTGGGACATCCAATCAGGATGAATCTGAAGTTTCTCTTCAGACACTTTCACGTTGATAAAGTGAAATAAAGAGGTTGTTAAAGAGGTACCACTGTATATGGAGGGCCGGTAATCCCATTTAGGCAGGTGGCAGCCACATCTCCCAGTCATGGGTCCGGGGTCATGCCATTGGTGCAGGAGGCCCCAGGCACACCGTTGGCCGCCGGTGCGGAGAAAACCGCATCAGCCGGCTTTTCTTCTGGCCTTGATAGGGCCAAGAAGCGGTTGGAGAGGGAGAGTGGAGGCCAGGCGGCTTTGACTGGGGTCCTCTGCCTGCCCCAGATCACCACCTCCGTCCATGATTGCTGGCGGTTCGGTGTTGAGCATGACAAAGGTCGTGGACAAGGAGGGATCCCAGAGGACTGTGTCCTGGAAGGCCGCAGAGAGGGAAGCAATCCCAAGGGACTATTCGTGGGCTACCTCCATAGTTTTGGCCAGCAGAGCATCTTTATTTTTCAGCTCTGCGGTGAGACGGCGCACATCTTCTAACAGGTCAGTTATCCTTTTATTTGCCTTTTGAAGTTGTGAGTCTCCACCAGTAAGCCCGGAAGTAGCCATGTTGACTCTTTTAGGGAGTCATTTCCTATAAACTCCTGCCATGTCTTTAAAGTAAAGTTGAAAAGTGAATTCCAGACATCTGATCCAAACAGACCTCAGGGCTAATATCTTGGTAGGGACCAGAAATGATGAAGAATTATGGTGGAGGTAGTTGTGAAAGCAGTGGCAGCAGTGAGCAGCATCTGTATCTTTTTCCAGTTTGCGTCTGAACCGGAACCAAAGAGGTTCTGGCAAACCATCTGACGCCTCATGAGGGGGAGGCAGCAACTCGTCACTGTGTTACAGTGCGGGTGTGGAGTTGTTGACTTCAACTGAGGATGTAGTTGGATGGTGGAAGGAATACTTTGCGGAGCTCCTCAATCCCACCAACATGCATTTCAGGATGGAAGCAGAGCCGGGTGACCCGGGGACGGGGGGCAGAAGTCTCAGAGGTAGTGAGATCACTCCGTGGTGGCGGAGCCCCGGGGATCGACAAAATCCGCCTTGGGTATCTCAAGGTTCTGGATGTTGTAGGGCTGCTTTGGTTGACACGTCTCTACAACATTTCATGGACATCGGGGGCAGTACCGGGGTGGTGGTTCCCATTTTTAAGAAGGGGGACCAGAGGGTGTGCTCCAACTATCGTGGGATCACACTTCTAAGTCTCCCCGTTAAGGTTTACTCCAGGGTACTGGAAAAGAGGGTACGATCAGTGGTTGAAACTGGGATTGAGGAGGAGCAATGTGGTTTTCGTCCCAGACATGGAACAGTGGACCAGCTCTTTACCCTCGCTGGGGTGCTGGACGGGGCATGAGAGTTTTCCCAACCAGTCCATGTGTGTTTTGTGGATTTGGAAAAGGCTTACGACCGTGTCCCCAGAGGGATCCTGTGGGGGGTACTCCAGAAGTATGGGGTGGAAGTACTGGGGGCATTTCAGTCCCTGTACCAAAGGAGCGAGAGTCTGGTCTGCATAGCCGGTAATAACTCGGACCGTTCTCCAGTGAGGGTTGGACTCCACCAGGGATGCCCTTTGTCACCGATTCTGTTCTCTTAGTCCCATTGAGCAGCGACCTCCAGCTCTCATTAGAGCAGTTCGCAACCGAGTGTGAAGCGGCTGGGATAAAGATCAGCACCTCCAAGTCTGAGGCCATGGTCCTCAGCCGGAAGGTAGAGTGCCCTCTCCGCGTCGGGGGGGCGGTCTTGCCTCAGGTGGAGGAGTTCAAGTACCTTGGAATCTTATTCATGAGTGATGGAAGGATGGAGCAGAAGGTCAAGAGGCGGATTGGTGCAGCATCCACAGGAATGCGGGTGTTAAACTTGTCCGTTGTGGTGAAGAAGGAGCTAAGCCAGAAGGCGAACCTCTCAATTTACCGGTCGATCTACCTTCTGAGCCTCACCTATGGTCATGAGCTTTGGGTCATGACCGAAAGAATAAGATCATGGGTACAAGCGGCCAAAATGAGTTTCCTTCGCAGGGTGGCTGGGTAGCTCGGACATGCGGGAGGGACTCGGATTAGAGCCACTGCTCCTCCATGTCGAGAGAAGCCAGTTGAGGTGGCTCGGGCACCTTGGGAGGATGCCTCCTGGACATGTCCATCCGGGAGGAGACCTCGGGGTCGACCCAGGACATGCTGGAGGGATTATATCTCTCGGCTGGCCTGGGAACGCCTCGGGATTCCCCTGGGAGAGCTGGCTGAGGTAGCTGGGGTGAGGGAAGTCTGGGCTACTTTGCTGAGGCTGCTGCCCCCCGCGACCCGGACCTGGATGAAACGGGAGACGACAAGTACGAGAACGAGTGAGATTAAATAATTTAATAAAAATAGTTTTAGGTAATAATCAGATTAAAGACACCTAACAATTTTATCCAATGTGGACTGCTCAATATTAGGTCAATCTCTCCCAAATCTCTAAATGATCTAATTAGTGATCATAAGATTGATATTTTAGCTCTGACTGAAACCTGGTTTCAGCAGGATGAATATATGACATTAAATGAATCCACGCCACCAACTCACATGAACTATCACACGGCCAGAACCAGTGGTCGTGGTGGAGGAGTGGCAGTAATATCTCACTCCAGTTTAGGTCTTAGCTCTAAAATTAATAACAAAATTAATCATATGTACCACTCCTTTGAAAGTCTAGTTTTATACATTACTTTCCCCAATTGGAGAAACCAAAAACCAGTCCTTTTTGTCATAGTTTATCGCCCTCCTGGTCCTTATTCACAGTTTTTATTAGAAGTCTCTGACTTTCTATCCAGTGTAGTGTTGAAGTGGGATAGGATTATAATGGTGATTTTAACATACATGTTGACAACAGCAGTGACTCCCTTAGTAATGCATTTAGTGACCTACTAGACGGATTAGGCTTTATCCAAAATGTTAATGAGCCAACCCACATTCACAGACACACCCTCAATCTGATTTTAACATTTGGTGTTGAAATTAGTGACCTCGTTATTTATCCCCATAATCCCATACTCTCAGATCACTTTTTAAATACCTTTCAGTTTTTGTTTAAGGATATTTCAACTTCAGTGATTAAAACACAAATGAAAAGACTGTGACTGTGGTATCTCAAAGTACAAATATTTAATTCAGCCACTGTTGCATCTATATCATGTCATTATGTAGAGGACTCATTTAGTGATGAGTTAGTTCTCCCCGTGGAACAATGCTGACACATGCTCCCTTAAACATGGAACACGTAAATTAGAGAGGCAATGGCGCCAATCCAATTCAGAACATTCTTTCAATGCCTGGAAAAATAGCTTACTAAAGTATAAGCAAGCTTTGCGTACAGCCAAAATTAGATATTACACATCCATAATAGAAGAAAACAAGAATAACCCTAGATTCCTGTTCAGTACTGTAGCCAGACTGACAAACAGCCACACCTCCGTAGAACCAGTTATTCCATCCATGCTCCATTCTGATGATTTCCTGCAGTTCTTTAACAATAACATCTATTTTACTATTAGAGATAAAATAGATGAACTACTCCCAAATATTAGAACAGAAAAAGCAGCGGTCCCAAACCCAGGCCTTTTTATAACCCCTCTTTAACACTAAATAATCTGAAGACCAAACTGATGTCATCTCTATTATCATGTCTTCCAAATCAGCCACCTGCCTCTTAGATCCAATCCCAACAAAACTCTTTAAAGAGATTCTGCCCCTAATTATTACCACTGTCCTAAATATAATTAACACTTCATTAAGTACTGGCTATGTGCCGCAATCATTTAAATACGCTGTTATTAAACTAATTCTGAAAAAGCCTACCCTAGATTTTGACATTCTAGTTAATTATAGGCCTATATCCAATTTGCCCTTACTTTCAAAGGTTTTAGAAAGAGTAATAGCTAAACAGCTGTGTCAACACCTGCAGGATAATAGCTTATTTGAACAGTTTCAGTCTTGCTTTCGTGCCCATCATAGCATGTCAGTTTTATTTGATCCAGATCTTTCATTCAAAGCACACATTAACCAAATATACAGGACAGCCTTTTTTCACTTGTGCGACATAGCCAAATAGGAATATTCTGATGGAATATATGATGCAGAAAAATTAATAAATGCATTCATTACATCTAAATTTGATCATTGCAACTCCTTACTTGTCCTAAATATTCCTTAGCGTTCAACTGGTTCAAAATGCAGCAGCAAGATTATTAACAGGATCAAACAGAAGAGAACACATCACCCCTGTGCTCCAAACCCTTCACTGGCTTCCAGTTGAGTTTAGAATTAAATTGAAAAACATCCTCCTTACATATACAACAATTAATGGTATGGTATCAGAATGCAGGTTTATTGAAAGTTCCCAGGGTTTCTATAAGTACAGTAGGAGCTAGAGCCTTTAGTTATCAGGCTCCTGTCTTATGGAATCAGCTTCCCTTTAATATTAAAGATGCTGACACAGTCTCTACATTTAAAATTACATTGAAAACATTCCTGTTTGAGAAAGCCTATGGTCAGGTTAGTTCAAAACAGACTTAAGTCACAGTCCAGTCTAAGCTGCCCTAGGAGCTAGAATGCTGGGAGAAGTACAGGCACTGAGTTCTTTCTTTATCTCTCTCTCTCTCCTTCTTACATCTGTTTTCTTACATACCATGGCTAGTCACCTGGTGTCCCCTTTCCCCACCCCCTACCCCCCGGGGGGGGAATGGTGGCTCTCTTGACAGTGGCAGCGTGGGAGCCATGGACAACAGGATCTGCGGTGACTCGCTTGTGTCCTGTACTGACCTGTGACCCCGGACCTGGATGGACCTGCCCCCACCTCCTTCATCTACAAATGAAGGAGGTGGGGGCCTTTCCTTTCCTTCATGGTAACTGAAGTTACAATTCTTTATTCTCTCCTTCATGCAGCATTAATTAAGCAAACTCTGAACCAAAAATGGAACTAATTCCAACTCAATCGACAATGAATATATATGTGTGTATATATATATATATATATATATATATATATATATATATATATATATATATGTGTGTGTGTGTATGTATGTATGTATGTATGTATGTATAGGCATCACATCATTGCTCCTCATACATGAACTGAATCAACATATATGTACTAGTAAAGCAAAGCAAAAAGGCAGTAAAGACCATTACTGTGTTCTTGCCAATGTCCATTGGGGACCCTGCCCCAAAAGTTTGTGTTTCATCATGTGTTTCAGTCTAATATAGACAGAAGCACATGATGGAATTATGTAAAATCAACACGTTCATTTTAGTTTCATAAGAGACTGAAACTCAACTTAAACAACAATTTTGAAGATTAAGTTCTTTTTCAGTACATCCAGGTTAATACTACTGTATATGTACTGTAGTACTGTATATGTACTACCGTTAATGCAGATGCATTCAAGATTAATAAGTGCACACTAATACAGACTAACTACACACCCATAATTGTCATATCAAAAATAAACACTGCCCATTTGACCCTTGATGCAGCTTAGAAATGTGATAAAATTTTGAGATGTGATGCAGTTTCAACACTAGAACAATTTCTGAATGAAAGAACACCTTAAAGGATTAAATGACATTAGTCATTAGTTCCAATTAGTCCAACTCAAATACAACAAAACCCGAGTTATGACCAAAAAAGTTTTTTGAAGAATATTCAGTTACTGCCTTCTTACTTGGTCTGTAACTTTAGAAAGTAGGAGTAATACAAAGCAAAAATACAGTAATTATAAAAAAAGGGGGGGGGGGGCAGTAAAAAGTGTATTAAAATTATTGATATCTGCAAAGAACTGGGTAATATGGAGTAACAATACTGTCCAAGTTCTACCTACAACTACTGGGGCTGGACAACAAGAGAACTTTAAGGTAATTTTTCTCAGTTTGGTGCTCTGCACAGTTACTGCCTTTTTACTTCACAAGGCAAAATTGTTACGCTTCTAGTAAGGAGGACCCAAAATACAGACTTCGGGAAACAAGGCTCTTTTATTCTGAGCTCCAAAAGATGTCCAGAAACGAAATAGACCAAATAGGTCATAAAAAACAAAACTAGATCCTTTAACTAAATAGTTCAAACTCCCAAGGGGGACCACGATCCGGTGGGTTCCGTCCAGAAGGAGACGAGGCTTCAGAAGACGTATGTCTATGGGGTGAACTGACAAAGGAGAAAGCAAAGGAAAGGACTTAAATAGGGAGAAGTGATGAGGACAGGTGTGTGAGGACCAGGTGAAATAATTAGGGTGAAAGGTGACAGGAAGCAGAAGGGAGAAAAAAAACAGTGAGTAGAGATATGACAAAAATAGCATTGGAACATCATACATACGATTTTTGCACACAAAATACAAAATGAGCTTTGTTATGTTAAACATGAACGTAATTACATATTATACATATAACTGGAGAGGAAGTTATTTCAATCATTCATTCAGTGTGGCTTTACTGAAGCTGTCAAACCTCCTCCTATGGTGCCTCTCAATAAATCTAGACCAGAGAAGTTGTCTGCTTCAGGTTGTGGAGTACCATAGTAGTACCATAGGAGGAGGTTTGACAGCTTCAGTAAAGCCACACTGAACAAATGATTGTTATTAAAATAACTTCCTCTCCAGTTCTATTTAGAATAGGTAATTACTTTCATGTTCAACCTAATAAACTACGTTTTGTTTTTCAAGTGTGCAGAAAGTTTTATGTGCAATGTTCCAATGCTATTGCAATAAATATATATTTATTTTGAAGTTCACTTTGTCATTATATGATCTGATATGACACCCCAAAAATCGCCTAAAATGTTTTACATTTTTATTTTAAAAACCACTATGCCTGTCTAAATTACTAATGTATTGGATATCACTTTACAGAAAAATTTGTTACGTTTCATGTGATAATGGTTATGGTTAATGGTAGTGAAATTATGAGGCAAAATGGGGGCAACATGTGAGGAGTTTTTGACAAAAATAACCATTAAAACTTCCTGGTTCATGAGGCAGGCCTTCCCATGGTCCAAAATCTAAATAATTTGACATCTGGTCATGCCGCAGCTTGAAGAATGGGAATCACAGCAGTTGGCTTTAAAATAACAAAAAAAAATTTTAACAGGTGTCCTATGTGCCACCTTGCTGGGGTGCATGCACGCACATAAGAAAGGTCAGCAGGGCATAAACGCATCACAACGCTGTGTCCCGCCGACACATCCGCAAGCAGCCACACCTGACTAAAAGCAGGAAAGCCGGAATTTTCCTTTCCTTATCGAGGGAAATTCTTAAATTCTTACTTATTTTGGAAAGTAATGATTATTGAATTTGTAAAAGTAACGCGTTAGATTACACGTTACTGAAAAAAGTCATCCAAGTAACGTGTTACTTTGTAATACATTACCCACAACACTGCTGTTGTACTCCATGTAGTGTCTGAGTGTCATGTAAAGCACTATAAAAATAAAATGTGATATATATATATATATATATATTTATATATAATTATATATTTATATATATATATATATATATATATATATATATATATATATATATATATATATATATATATATATATATATATATATAAATCGAAACATGATGTGGCAGACTTGACGAGTGAAATATGAAACATGTCAGCATCTTGTACTGGAACAAATTATACATATATATTTATTTATTTATTTATTTTTTACATGAACATTAAACAAACAAACAAAAAGCATATTTTGAACCAGCACATAATCAGCTACAATTGAAAAAAATTGGATTTCTAGCCTTACAGTTTAATAAGAAAAAGCAGTACAAATTAATTTACCAAAAGAAGGGGATAAAAATGTATATGGTCTCATGCTTTTAAAAAAGCCACATTTTATAACAAAAATATAAGCAATATCATGAATTTCTTTAAAATATGGTTGTGATATATCTTCATATATATATATAGATATATATATATATATATTAATGTGCAATGTCCTGAAAATAAATAATCATGATTAAAAAAAAATAGTCAGACACTTAGTGGCTGGAAACTTTTCCTGTATGAGTCAACATGTGGCTGTCTAGGCTATGTTCATGTGTATAAGCTTTGTTACAACAAACAAGGCTTTAATCCTGTATGTGCTAACATGTGCCTATTAAGGTCACATCTGTGCACAAAACCTTTGCTACACACTGAACAGCTCAGAGGTTTCTCTCCTGAATGACGTAACAGATGATAGTTAAGGTTACATTTCTGTGCAAAACCTTTGTTACAGACTGAACAGTAGAAAAGCCTCTCTCCTGTATGACCCATCATATGATTCTTTAGATAACTGTGAAGTGTAAAACCTTTGTTACACACTGAACAGCTGAACGGCTTCTCTCTGGGATGAGCCCACATGTGTTTCTTTAGATAACTTTGAAGCACAAAACCTTTGTTACACACTGAACAGCTGAACGGCTTCTCTCTGGAATGAAGTAACATGTGTTTGTTCAGTCTCCGTTCACATGCAAAACCTTTGTTACAAACTGAACAGCAGAAAACCTTATCTTCTGTATGAACTAACATGTGTTTCTTTAGATAACTTTTAAGAGCAAAATTTGTCTTGCAAACTGAACAACTAAAAGGTTTGTGTCCTGTATGAACCAACTAACTTTTATGTGCAAAGCCTTTATTACACACTGAGCAGCTGAACGGCTTCTCTCCTGTGTGAACCAACATATGTTCAGCCAGTTTACGTTTATGCACAAAACCTTTGTTACAAACTGAACAGCTGAGACACTTCTTCTTTGTGTGGTTGACAGAAATGGACATGTTTGATCCACGTCAAGGGCGGCACGGTGGTGCAGTGGTTAGCGCTCGTGCCTCACAGCAAGAAGGACCCTGGTTCGAATCCCACACCAGACCTTTCTGTGTGGAGTTTGCATGTCCTCCCCGTGTCCGCGTGGGTTTTCGCCGGGCACTCCAGTTTCCTCCCACCATCCAAAGACATGCACTGATAGGTTAATCTAAAAATTGGCCATAGGTGTGAATGTGAGAGTGATTGTTTGTCTATGTATGTCAGCCCTGCGATGAACTGGCGTCTCATACAGGGTGTACCCCGCCTTCGCCCATTGTAGCTGGATTAGGCCCCCAGTGACCCCCGCAACCCTAGTGAGGATAAAGCGGGTTCAGATAATGAATGATCCACGTCATTGCAGTGGTGTGTTATTTGACAAGGGACACGGTGGTTCTTTTGGATGTGCTCTGGGTCTTTTGGTTCCTCCTTGGTCTCAGTTGGACTTGGATGAAGCTGTGAGTACAGACCTTCGTCTTCATCACATTCACTCTTCACATTAGCTGAAGTGGAAGGGAACTCCTCTACTCCTCCACCCTGTTCTGCATCCTGATTGGTCAACAGGTTGAGGGGAGGTTGTCACTCCACCTGGTCCAGACTGGGCCTCCTGTTCTGCTGTTCTCCTCTTCTTTCACCATCCACAGCATGTGGTTATGTGGAGGACACTCTTAAAACACAAAAACACTTTCATGTACAAACTGCCACTTTCCTACTGCCTTCGAACATGGTTCACACATAGAAATCTAATCAGATTACTTTTCTTTCCCCTTTTCTGTTATTCTTTCCTGTCTGAGTGGTAGCTCTTTTTGTTTATTCTTATGTAACATGTAATTGTTATTGTTCATATTAAATAATATTGTTTGGAAGCTCTTTACATTTAGTGTACTTCAATTACAACATGTCAGTTTTGTAGTGAAGGGGTGGCTGTGATCAGTTTTGCTTCCTCCCACTCCCTTTCCATATTTGACTGTCATTTATTTATTTCTCCCTTTGTTTTCTTCCTTGTACTTTTTTTACTCTGTGACACAAGTGAAATTAACCCCTAAACTCTCAAACAGGGGTTTCAAACTCATTTTCTTTCAGGGGCCACATTCAGTCAATATTTGTTTGGCAGAATTTCACTGTTGTCTTTTTGTGCAATGACAATAAAAGAAAGTGTAAGTCAGGTCCTGGATGGGATTTTCACAGAAGGTAGAAGAACAGACACAAACCTGAGAGTAGGACAAGCTGCATGGACTGCTCTCCCTCCTCACTCACACAGTCTTCATCTTTAATATGGGGGGGCTCTGGCTCCTGCTGGCTACAGCCCTGCTGTTCTGAGGGAATCTGAATATCTGCATGACCCAGTGGGAAAAATACACACACACACACACACTTTCATGATTTATGGGGACCAAGTTTGCTGTACCCATCACTAGATGTTTAACTTCGTTACCCTGACTGTTGGTGAGCATAGCCTAACGCAGCCAGATGACAAATCAGGTTTAGAACTCTGTTGCTTTACATGTTAAACCCTCTTGTCCATTTCTGACAACAGGATCTGAATCATCTGCGGAGGGGGGCGTGGTTTTGGGGATTTATGCCCCAGATCTTTTTTTTTTTTTTTTTTATCTTGGCAAAAAAAAGTCACCCGTGTACTCCACTCCAAACAACACATATTACAACTGATATTTGGGCATTAACCCTACATCAAAACCCAACAACACATATTACAACTGATATTTGGGCATCAACCCTACATCAAAACCCAGATTTCCCTCATTTTTAAAATGTTCTTATTTGACTCGACCCCCCCCCAACCTGCTATAGGGAGTTTATCCATCATACTGTCTATATGTTTATGTCTCTGCTCAGTCAATAACCCACCTCGACCTGACCCAGCTGATCCACACCTCACTTTTCTTTGAATAGGATGGTGAGGAAGATAAAATATTTGAAAAAACTAAAACCAAACATTTAGAAAAAAACTAGCAAACCTGCACATTAAAGACACATTAAAACTAACTGAATTAGAGGGAAAAAAGTCCAAACTAACAAAACTATAATGAAAAATCCAAACTATTCTAACCCTGATCATTAGTTTACATTTCTACATTCTCCTATTTTATGTATAATATTGTGTTAATATTTACTCAGTGTTAAATATGTACACTCATTTACATTTTCTTCCCATTAGACAAAGTTTCCTTGTTTCCCACAAGGAAACTTTGTTTAATGGGAAATCTTTCAGTCTCTTCATTTAAAAATGTTTATCTTCATGTCATGGGGTCAAAGATATAGAACACATTGCATTGACTACCCCTGTCAATTGGAATGAATGTTTCAGTTTAATCAGTGCCATCTTTATATGGGGGTAACACTTCTTGCCTGATCATCAGTTGACAATATCTTCCCTGATAGTGTGAGAAACATAGGGACCTTGTACCAAGATGGCAGCTGTGGCACCTGAGGCTGGACATGCTAACATGCTAACATACTTATATACTGTATAGTGTTCTATATCTATGTCATGAGATTAGGATTTGTCAAACAGGTCACCTTAACATGCACTAAAATACAGAAAATTGCATTTAAGAAATCCGTTTTTCTCTGGGGGAGGCCCCCCAGTCCCCCCTCTGGGCTAAGACCTGGTCTTCATCATGTCTGGCTAGTTTGAATCACAATTAGACCAAATTAAAGACCTTCAAGAGTTAGTATGGATGTTTATTTATATTTGAACAGTATAATATTCATCTGTACATTTTTCTTTTATGAATGTTATCAAGACACCTGTTATTATTAAATAGTGAGGAAATTAAATGTTAAATTTCCCCCTGCCTGCTTTAGAGGAATTATTCCATTTGAGTACCTATGTGTGTGTGAGTAGGCCAGGAGTTGACTTGCAGTGAGCTAACACAGTAGCAGCTAACGACAAACAGCCTAGTGGTCTATGGGTCTTTTTTTTTCCTGCCACCTTATCACCACCACACTTCACCAGAACATCCCAGAACCAGACAATTTTTTTCTCATGCAATAAGCCTATACATTGACATGGAACTTGTAAGTTTGTAAGCTAAATCTGTATTCCAGTGCTTGTGGATGGTAGATGATAGTTTATTGGTCAATTAAAAGAAAAAAAGTTTAGAAATCGATTTAACTCTTTCGTTCAAGACAGGTGCCACTGTCAGCGCTGGGGGCTGAGCACCCCTAAATGCTAGAATTGCCCCTGCTCACACCCATACAACTATCCACATGCACAACTGGTAAACAACGGTCCTGTGCACATGTGCAGAAGGACTGAAGCACAGCTGCGCTCTGATTAGACTACCGTTTCGCCCGACGTGTGAGTGTATGCTCACAAACGTCATACAAGCTTATTTTTTTAAAACATACTTTATTTAATTTTGATGTACAGAAAGAAACCTACACAGTTTTACTGCAAATGTCTTCCCCATACATATCAAAGTACATTTTAATAAAAAAAAATTGCCTAAAATCTCTGGCCTGTGTTTTATCATTATCATAATCAACTAAAGACAAAACCACAAAACTGTTAATGATCATGACATTTCAAGTAAAAAGTATTGGTGTTAGTATCGGCCCTGTATTTGCTTTCGATCAACACCAAAATTCCCAGTATCACCTACCATTAGTTCAGGGTAATATGGCAGTATATGGAGTATCCCTTCTTATCTTGACCTGCCTACTCTGTTGTCTATGTTTGCTTCATGTTGAAGGCATTTACATTCATGCAGCTGCTTATATGTCCAGTAAAACCTACAAACTACTCCTGATGAAGTGATTATAACGTTATAGTGAGCAAATACTACTGATGAATTTTTGGTGAACGACTAAATAGAATAATGAGCCTCAGAGCTGGGACTTGAGGTGCAGAGCGAATTAGAGCTTGAGCCGAGGAATTGATTGAGCATGATCAATCAATCAATCAATATATAATAATATTGTATATATATATTGTATATAATAATAATAATATAATAATCAATAATATCACTATACACTGTACAACGAACCCATCCTTCACTGTATATATATATATATATATATATATATATATATATATATATATATATATATATATATAATGTATTTATTTATTTATTTATTTTTACAATCACTGACCAGTACATAATAACTGATTCCAATCTGAAATCACATCATCAGCCCTAGTTTTCAATCATGTGATCAGATTGGGGCATCCCTAACATGTACATAGATACATGTACACAACATCTACACATCACACAAATAGACAGAAGATCCAGAACCATAGACTCCAAATCCAGGAACCAGTTCCTGAGTGAATGTGGTGTTGAAGGTGTAGATGTGGGTCAGTTTGTTAAAGGAGACTGTGTAGAAGGACAGAGATCCAGCAGGGCAGTCGACATACACCGACACTCTTCCAGAGAAGGAGGAAGACTTAGGGAGGTGTATGGATTCATTATTATGACAGACGCTGTAACCATTTTTGTTACACTCCAGTCTCCAGGACTGATGGTTGTTTCCAAACACACAATCTTCACTGTTCCCTTTCCTTGTGATTCCTCTGTAGGTCACTGATATATAAACCCATCCACTCCAGTCCACCTCCCAGTAACAGCGACCGCTCAGACCAGTTGAACACATCACCTGAGGACGGAACTGAAATCTGTCCTGATGATCAAGATATGACTGAACCTCCTTTACGTACTCCACCTTTTGCTGTTTTTCAGACAGTTTGAGGTTTCTGTACATGGTGTTAGGATCCAGGGTGAGTTCACAGAAATCTAATGTACAGAAAAAAAAACAATACAGCTGCAGTTATTGATCACATATGAGTTCATTGACTGTCTGATCACATTCAGTTGGTAAAATTCAACTTTTTGATGGATCGATTATGTGTGAGTCTGACTCTGGACAATAATGATTAGTGATGTGCTGATCAATACTGAAATAATGATAATCTCCTATTCCAGATCTTTACACTCTAGAGTCAATTCACAAATCAAAATATCGATACTTTTGATATTGATATTGATTGTTTTGTTATTTGAGGTAATGTACATCAAGCCAAGCAAATGACTAAATCCTCTGAACTTCTGATGATTTGTCTGACAAAAAGAGAAAAGATCAGTTCCAAACCAAAAAACGAAAAATTTGAAATTAAATTAAGGCTATGTCCACACAGCAATGCAACAAGGTTTCTTTTAGTACTGGGTAAAAAAATAAAAAAGGTGTCCGCACTGGGAAGGGATCAGTGAAATATCGCATGACCATGGCAACGAAACATGCTGAAAATTATGCAATACACATGCAACAGGTCGAGGTACACTAAATGGTAAATGGACTGCGCTTATATAGCGCTTTTCCACCTTCATGGTGCTCAAAGCGCTTTACATTAGCCTCTCATTCACCCATTCACACACACACTCATACTACACCAGTAGGTTTCTGAGGTCAAAGGTCAGTCCTACTCTGGGCCTAAGTCAGGGTTCAGTGTCTTGCCCAAGGACACTTCTACATGTGGACAGCCAGAGCTGGGATGCGAATGCGAACTGCCAACCTCTCGGTCATTGGGCGACTCACTCTACCAACTGAGCCACAGCCGCCTCTACTCTGGCTGTAGAGTCCATGATGGCAGCTCTGCTACTAGCACTACTCTGGTATCCACCATGATGCTCGCTGCCTTGTTTTACCAATTAATGTTGTGCGTGAAGATGCTCTGGTCATTTGGTTGTGACATAGATGCTAGGCATTAAAAAAACAGTTTTACTCCTCCAGATAGCAATACAATAGCACCGTGGTCAAATCTGTCCACTCTGGAATTTGTTCTCAAAAGATATCGTTTTGTGCCACCCAAAGTGTCAGTACCATGTGGACGCGAAGCTGAAATGATAACACTTGAAAACGTTGCTGTGTGGACTAGGCCTAAAATAATGTCAAACCAGGTCTCAGTTGGATACAGGTTGTTGTAATCTAATGACTTACACTTCCTTGGACCTGGTATCAACATTTGGACACCACAAGGCTCCAACCTGAAAGAAAAAAGAGGTTCTGAGCAGATGGACATTTTATCACTTTGATCCACTGAAATGTTTCCGTTCAAATCCACCCAATGGCTTCTTCTGAATACATTTCTTACCAAGTCCCTTTATCTCGGAACACTGGTTGTAACTTGAAGGATGACAGATTGTTGCTATCAGCTCTACCTGTTCTGCAGAGGTGGTCTTTGTATTGAGGCAGAGTTCGGCAACCGCCTGGGGCCCCATGCAACTTCCCCATAGAGTAGGCTCACAGAGAAGCTGGCAACTCCCTATACAGCGGATAGTCTAATTGGGACAGTCACCCCTAGGCATTGCACCTCTTAAGCCTGGTCGGCTTAAAAATTGTGTATTTTTCATTAATTATTAACATATAATAAATCTGGACAATGGAAATTTGTTTCAACTTTTGCTCAAAGTTAAGACCCTAATGTTAATAAAAGTACATATAAAGTGTATTTTAGTGATAAAAGTCACCTTTAAACATGATGTTTAATGTGTGTGTGGTGAAATATAAGTTATTTTTAATCGCCGATACGCGCAATTAATTCATCTATATCTTGTTCTGGCGAGCGATAAGGCAGCCATGTTTGTAGGCGTTTGAAAGAGGAGATTCTCCTGAATCCATTGACACCTGACATTCCATGAAATACATTTCCTCCTGGACAGGAAATGCATGCGTAAAAGGTGAAAGGTTGGCATCATTGCGCATGTCGGGCACATGCATGGGACCGGCCTGGGGCAGACACACGCTGCAGCAGAGTAGAGCAGAGTGCTGCAGATCGGTCTGCTGGTTATAGTTATATTTGCTGACTTTACTCTTAGTTTTAAGTCATTTTAGAGAGTTTTTGTTATATTATATTTATATATATATATTATATATATATTATTTACATACATGAAGTACATTTATCTATTTATTTTGGCCAAATGTACATATTTTATTATGTATTTAGTCTCAAATCATGATTGTCTTCATTTTTCCTAGGTAGGAGGATGACAGCCTTATTTGACACAAATAAAACTGCTTTTTGGAGAAACACATGGACCAGTTCAGTCTGCTGCCAGCCCCCCCCCAACCTAATGATAAACCAGCCCCCACCTGATGATAACACATGGACATTTTTGGACTTTATTGCAATTGTTTGTGTTTTGAATGTTTGTATTAGTTATTTTGTTTAGTAAATTTGCACTAATTTTGATATTTATATTCATTCTAATTGAATTTATCATATATTTTTGCACATTTGTTCAACTTTATATTTGATTTTTACTAAAGTGTATTATTATTATTATTATTATTATTATTATTATTATTATTATTATTATTATTATTATTGATATACTATTATATTGTTTGGAGTAAGTTCTTAATAAAACTACTCCATTTGGAGACAAAATAATCCATGTTTATATGGTTTTATTGATTTTAGTTGTGCACAAAGGTAGAAGTTGATGAAACACAAGGTAAATTTAATTTCTAAAAGCTCCAGTAGACAGTAGACAGACTTCTGTAATGGATATGAGTTGTATTTTCCAGACAGATTTTACTGGAAAATTAAAATAATGTATGTGGAACAGTTTGGCACAACAGTGTGCCAAACTGTTCCAAATGCACTGTCCGCCTGGTGTTATTTTGACTTAAACCTTTCTGGAGGCTTTGTCCTTTGCTCTAATTCTATCAACTTTTGTACCTGTGTTGTAAAGGAGTTACTGAAGGTGATCAATAGTGCCTATATTCATGGAATCAAGCAGGGTGTTTTTTTTTGTCAAAAAAATAATAAATTCAGGCGAGACCAAAAAATTATATTTGATCTTTTAGTTTATTCCAGTTTATTCAGTCATAGTAGTAGCTACACCATTTTAGACAATGGGAATAAATTCTGTAAAGCCTGTAGATGTCCATAGATACAAAGAACATCCATATAAACCTTAGGATTGTGGAGCAATTCTTCATTTACTTTGGGTATGTTTTTCTTAGGCGTTTTTCTCTGAAAATAGGCTCAAGGTAAATGATGATTTTGTATGTTTAAATCAGAAGCAAAAACAACACAATATAAAATACAGAGAAAGAGACTATGTGTTTTCTATTAGCAATCAAGTAGAATGGATTATTTTAAGAAGCAATACAAATAGCACTGTCTGAAACATTGGCTGTGTTCGAAAACACATACTTGCGTACTACTTGTACTAACCTTTTGAGTATGCAGAGTATTTACACTGACAGTAGACGTTTTGAGTATGCAAGAAGTTCCCAGATGCATACTACTGTAGATTCAGCAGAAATGTTGAGTGTGACCTTCCTAATCGTACTGACATAAAGTAGTTTGCAACATTCCTTGTGGTAGCCTGCATTGCATCATCTTCTGTACAAGAGGAACAGAGCAGTCCCATATTTCAAAATGCAACTGGCTTTTCTCATGTGGTGCTGCAAACATGTTAATCATCTTGGGGGGCACCTGGAGTACCCAATCAGATTTCAGGGGAGGCATTTTGTCACTGTAGCCACTCCCTGTAGCTCTGATCCTGGATGCCACCAGTTGACATAAATGTTGTGGAGAAGGAGGATCAGTCGTCAGCTTTTGACCAAGCAGCTAAGCGCTGACGAACCAGACTCCAAAAATACAGTGGAGGATGTGAGTATCAGTGCTAGTGCTGTTTCTGTCTACTCCAAAGAAGAAAGTGATGTTCCTCCTCTTGGAGATGATCCAGAGTATTCAGTGACCGGGAAAGATGTGAATTAGTCAAGGAAGGGCCCGTGCAGCTACAACTCTTTCTCTCTCTCTCTCTCTCTATGTATTGCACTGACAAATAAATGTATTTTATAGTTCAGTTCAGTTACAATTCTAGATAAAAATGGGACTGACTCACAAATATTTTCAGTCATACTGCTTAGCTATTCTTTAAAAAATATATATTTTGCTTTTTGACATACATATTAAAAGATCATTGTAAAAAGTAAGGATTTCATAGGCCCCCTAGCTAAATTTGCCTCGGGCCCCCAAATTGCTAAGTCTGCCACTGTGGTTCTGTCACACGTTATCTGTGGATACATTAGCTCAGACTATACCTGACAGTGGCCAGTGTCCAGTGTGGATCCTCCACTAGAGCACACAACTCCTGTCCAGAGGCTCCTGGATGGTTGTAGCTCAGATCTAACACTCTTAGATGAGAAGGATTGGACTTTAGTGCCAAGACCAGAGAAGAACATCCTTCCTCTGTGAGCAAACATCCTGACAAACTGCAACACAAAACAGAATAAATGGAACAATGTTAAGTCAAAGAGTACACAATTGTATTGCACTAGTTACAAAGAAAGAAGACATACTCAGATTACAGCTACGTTGAGTGAAAACGGGGATTAGTTTGGACTGCAATTGGAAATCAGAGTTGACTGTATACACTGTGTGTCCCAACCTGCCACAACCTTTCCCCCAGATCCACCTGGTCCGCACCGCGCAGCTGCAAGCCGTTGCCGATCTGCAACTATATAAGCAGTGAGCCTTGCAGTTGCTGGTGTGGGACCATTCAGTTTGTCACCTCCATAACCCGGACACTCACCAGAAAACCGGGCATTTCTTCCACCACCACGGACTCTGGCTGATCTACCCCCCAGGTTTTGTGTTTTGTCTCTGTCTTTGTTGTTATTTTGGTTCAGTTGTTTATTAAATCTGTTCTCCCTTCAACACTGAGCATCTGAGTCCTTCGTTTACTTCACCCCCCCCCCTTGACGTGATACTGACGTGTACTCGGACTGAATTCAATGCAGGCCTAAATGGAATGTGACAATGACAACATGGATAGAAAAATGGCTGTAAATCAATATTTGCAAAAACAAATGAATCACCCCCCCACACACACATATCTCCAATGATCACCACCAAAATGTAATCAGTTTGTTGCTTGTTCCTATATCAGCATTTCCTGAAATTTTCAGCCAAATTCATCCATGATTTTTTGACTAATGTTGCTGACTAACAAACACAGGCAAAAACGTAACTCCACCAACTCCTTGGCAGAGTAAAAACCTCATGTGTTTTGTGTTTACTGAGAAATGAGCAGATTGTATTCCAGTGTTCTATAGTTTTTTGTTGAAAATGTTGAAGGTGAACCGATGGGTTTGTTTAAAATATTATTATCGGTGCTATAGAGCCATACTTTAACTGGGCAGAGAATATTGTGTCTCTTTCAAAGGAGCTGATTTATTTCTTATTTACCTGTACTATGTGATCAAGACTTGTGTACATTTATTGTAGGTTTATAAGCTACTGCCCAAATGAGCTTTCTTCATTTTCTTTCATCATACACAATTCATTTTATTACCCAATCCCGAAGCGGAAGTGGAGTAATAAAATGGCTCGGTTTTATTGTTTGTCAGCAACTTTACAGAAAAACTACAGTACCAATTTTCATGACATTTTCAGGAAAGGTGTGAGGCGGTCCAGAATAGACCCCGTAAAACCTTTGGTCAATGTACATCAAAGGTCATGGTGACCAAAACATGTTTTCCAATGCTCAGGATGGGGCCAATCAGGAATTTCTTTTTCATTCTTGTATACTCAGTTTAACATATAGCCTAGTTTTGCTCTGAATGTTGATGTGCATTGACATCAAAAGATTGGTGTGGACAGGTGTAAAGACTCTATAGGTCAAAGGTCAAGGTCACAAAAAATGTCATCATTGAATTTTGGATTTCACCTTTGAACTGTTCATGTTAGACATCTAGTGTACACCTAAATGCTGGTCTTTCAATTCTGCAATTCCCAAAAACTAAAATGGAGTACAACAGGAAAACGAGTAGAAATAGAGACTTAATTACTATTATTAACAGATAGGAAACCTGGCATAAGCTTCAAAATGGTGTCATGACCAGATAAGTGGCCCTGAAAGATCAAACTCAGTTTGACATTTGAAAGGGAGCTAGAGCTAAAGAGATAAAATGTTTGCAAGGGGCAGGGTTTGTTGTGCCTTGGGCAACTTTTTCTATTTATTTTGTTGTTATATTTGGTGTTGGTGTATTTGGTGATATTTGGTGTTTAAGGCACCCAAAAGTAACCAAAGTTACATTAATTTTATATTGTGGTGTTTAGATTATGTTACTGAATAAATATTTTAATGGGCAACTAGTAAATGTACTGTACATTTCTAAAGTAACCCTCCCAACCTCACTTATTGACATATTGCAGGACAAGATGACATTGTCCAGTCCATTAGTTTTTAAATCCAGACCTGAGAGTGTCCAGTTTACATCCTGGGCTCTTTAGTCCATCTGACAGTATCTTCACGCCTGAATCCTTCAGGTCATTGTTACTGAGATTGAGATGTGTAAGACTAGAAGCCTGGGATCTGAGAACTGACGACAGAGCTTCACAGCTTCTCTTTGACAGGTTACAGCCACCGAGTCTGAGTAAAAACAAAAGGGATGAATATCAAGTTATTGATCTTGTTAAAATTATAGATACAGAGTTGTGATAAGGGAAGCACTGACACCAGTACTGGTATGATACTGAGGGCGTGTACTAATACTCGTACTTGTAAAAGTACTCCACTATAAACACACCAATAGAACTTGACAGCAGTAACTACATGGCAGAGGATTAATATCAACAGTATGGAGACTTTTCAAATTTAATGATGGTGACAAAAGTAACAATGACTACAAGTCACGTCAAAGACACAGATGGAGCATTTTGTGTACGCTTTCAGGACATTCTAATGTAAGCCTGTCTGTTTTCGGCAGCTGGTGGATGTCCATAACCGTATATAGATCCTTATAACCAAATCAGTCAGTGCCATGAAAGTTGGGGTGCTCAGCAAAGTCTTTACTCAAACAGTTAATGTAATGTCAAAACTTTTATCTGTTGTAGGAACTAGAAATGCATGCATCCGCAGGCACTGTGGACCAACTGCGGATTGGGCAGATGATACGACAAAAAATATTTTAATTAAATTGGGGCAGATTACGGTTGAATCACTCAAATAATAACAAAAAAACATTTAGCATATTATTCCAAAGGTAAAACACTTTTTAATCAGGTGAATTGGTCACATTGGAATTGTGTGGGTGGATTTTTTTTTCTCCCTTTTTTCCCCTTCTGTTTGTGGTTTGCACATTAGCTTCTGAGTGATTGACAAGGCCACAAGGCAGTCAGGATAGTAAGCCAGAGACTGATCTTATGGGCAGTTTAAGTTCATTGTTATCCAATACAACTTTGTTAAACTGTTAATTCCCCTTGTTACAAATTGTTGAAAATTGTTGCCTGCTACCAGAAGCCTTGCTGTCATTGCAGGAGCTTATAGTTGATAAAACTACTACTACTACTGTTGGTCTGGTCATTAGCTGCTTTGTTTAGACAAGACAGAAAAAAAGATGGCAGCAAAGCCGGTGCATGAGAGATTGAAAACAGGCGAACTTAAAATGAAAGGGGAAGAAGTACTGTCTGGAAATGGTTTCTAGAGAATAGAATCGAATGAAAATAGACCACGCCACCCCTCAAATTTCTGATTGGTTGAAAGATACTGTGCACAACCTGAGTGAGTTGCGGGCTGTCTGTGCACAGAGGGAGAGCTTGGAATGAAACTGAATTAAAACTAACATTGATGTTAGTTCTTTGAATGGGAATCATTATAAAAGGGAATGGTTGTGCTTGGCGGAGGCCTGTGCTCTGGGAGTGCTTTTCTAGTTTTATAATTTATCTTAAGGGACTTTCAATCTATTAAGCGGCAACATCGCTTACAGAATAATGACCTTTTCAGATGTTTACAGATGTTTCAGATGTTTATTTACACAGCTTCATTCCAAAAGACAAAAATGTGTTTGAAATGCCAATATTGACATTTTTTACTGAAGCTTATAACACAGATTCTTGATATCTAGATTCTATAAAGATTTACAAGAAAAGTAAAAAGTAAATACATGAAACAAAAATGGGAAAATAAGCTAATAACATAATTGTAGATGATACTTGGCGAAAGCAGTGAAGCCTTTCAATGCAAAATCACAACCTCAAACATGCAGGTAATTTGGCTGGAAAAGTCTTAGTAGATATTTGTTCACTCCTGCACACAGCTGATATTATTCAGAATCATCCAGTTGTTGGAGAAATTGTGGTGCAAATGGGATAAGCAATATCACTTATTTTGGTCATGCCCTCTGATCCAAAATGTTTGGAATTCAATTTGAATGGAGTTGAATCTTCAAGTAATACTAAAAGGGGATTATTTGGCTTCTTGTCCTTTACAGACACAGATAATGAGACCAAACGTCTGTTTGGCGTGTCACGTTTAACAGCAAGGAAATGTAGATCAATGTAGAACAAAACTAAAGCTAAACCCAGCACCTCCAAAGCTGGACGAATGGCACCATTTAACTTATACCATATGTGTGATGGAAAGAATTACTTTTCCCAAAAATTTGCGCATGAATACATTTGATAAGATATAGGAAAAATGGAGAACCTATACAGTATGTTACGGAGAAGACCGGATTTTCTGTGACCCCCTGCATTACTGTATCCCCTCCCTATATGAACATAAGGATGTACACCCTCTGCTCTATGTTGTATTTTGTGCACTTTTCTTTGTATACATAAAACAAAAGTTAAAAAAAAGAAATTAAAAAAAAGAATAGAAAACTATAGAAAAAAAACAAAAGGAGTAGGAAGAACCCCCTACTGCCCAATGCCAGTTCTCAGACTGCTAGTGCCGAATTGTATAGTATATACCGTAACTTTAGTTTGTAATTAGTTGTAATTGCACTCTGCAAAAAAGTGGTGTCAGTGTATCCCTAGTTGATATTGTTTGATATTGTTTGTTCTCACAGAGCTTTGTTGGAGGCTTTGACCACTGGCAGCAGCCTCAGAAGAACCTCCTCTGAAGCAGAGTATTTCTTCAGATCAAATGTATCCAGGTCTTTTTCTGAGGACAGTAAGATGAACCCCAGGGCTGACCACTGAGCAGAAGACAGATGTTCTGTGGACAGACGACCTGATCTCAAGTACCCTTGGATCTGATCCACCAGAGATTGATCACCCAATTCATTCAGACAGTGGAACAGGTTGATGCTTCTCTCTGTAGACAAATTACAACTGATCTTCTTCTTAATGTACTCAATAGTTGTCTGATTTGTGTCGAAGCTGCATCCTGTTGGTTTTAGAAGACTTTGCATCAGACTCTGATTGGTGGGCAGTGACAGACCAAGGAGGAAGCGGAGAAACAGGTCCAGGTGTCCATTAGGACTCTGTAAGGCCTGGTCCACAGCAGTCTGGTAGAAATGGGCAGGTTTGTCCTTTGATAGTTTGGACCAAACAGATGTTTGTGTTGACAGGAGATTGACTCCAGTGTTGATGAAGGTCTGATGAACATGAAGAGCAGCCAGAAACTCCTGGACGCTCAGATGGATGAAGGAGAACCTCTGGTCCTGGTACAGTCCAGTCTCCTCCATAAAGATCTGTGTGATTACTCCTGAGTACACTGAGGCTGAGCTGATATCGATGCCACACTCTGTCAGGTCAGACTCATAGAAGACCAGGTTTCCTTTCTTCAGCTGCTTAAAGGCCAGTTTTCCCAGAGACTTGATCATCTTCCTGGTCTCTGAACTCCAGTATGAATCTGTCCCAGGGCTTCCATCATACTTGATGTTCTTGACTTTGGCCTGACCCACCAGGAAGTGGATGTACATGTCAGTCAGGGTCTTGGGCAGTTGTCTTCTGTCTGTGGTCTTCAACAGGTCCTCCAGAACCTCAGCAGTGATCCAACAGAAGACTGGGATGTGACACATGATGTAGACACTTCGGGACGTCTTAATGTGGGAGATGATTATGTTGGTCTGTTCTTCATCTGTGAATCTCTTCCTGAAGTACTCGTCCTTCTGTGAGTCAGTGAACCCTCTGACCTCTGTCAACATGTCGACACACTGAGGAGGGATCTGATTGGCTGCTGCAGGTCGTGTGGTTATCCAGAGGTGAGCAGAGGGAAGTAGGTTCCCCCTGATGAGGTTCACCAGCAGCACATCCACTGAGGCAGACCCTGTCACATCAGTCAGGATCTGAGCATTGTTGAAGTCCAGAGGAGGTCGACACTCGTCCAGACCATCTAAGATGAAGACGATCTGGGGGTCTTCAAAGATCCATAATCCTGCTTCTTTGGTTTCAGTGAAGAAGTGATGAAGCAGTTCCATCAAACTGAACTTCTTCTGCTTCAGCACATTCAGCTCTCTGAAGGTTAATGGAAATATGAAGTGGATGTCCTGGTGGGCTTTGTCTTCAGTCCAGTCCAGAATAACCTTTTGTGTTAAGACTGTTTTCCCGATGCCAGCCACGCCCTTTGTCAGCATCGTTCTGATTGGCTGATGTCTGTCAGCTGGTGTTTTAAAGATGTCTTCACAGGAGATTGTTGGTTGTGGTCTGTGTGATTTCCTGGATGTTCTTTCAATCTGTCTGACCTCATGCTCCTGGTTAACCTCTGTAGCCCCTCCCCCTGTGATGTAGAGTTCTGTGTAGATCTGCTTCAGGAGGGGTTTGGGGTTTCCTGCTTTATCGATGCCCTCAAGCACACACTCAAACTTCTGCTGAAGGTTACGTTTCAGTTTGTGTTGCAGAACTGCAGAATGACTTCCTGAATGCAGACCCAGATAAAACCATCAATTTCACAGTAAACCCACATATTTTCATCTGATCAATCTGTAAAGAATCGTCTTACTGCAGCGCAGATGCTCAGCCAGATCCTCCTGTTTCATCATCTTCAGGAAGTTCAGTGTGATCTTCAGAAAAGCCTCTGAGCTCCTCCTCTGCTCTTCATCCTCATCCTTCAGCCTCTCTATATATTCTGGGTAATCTGTACACAGAAGCGTGTGGAACTTCTTCAATTCATTCTTGATAAAACTGCAGATGTTCTCCTCCAGCAGCTGGACCAGAAAACATGAAAAACACAAAATTCAACATGGACAAAAGCTCAGGTCCATGTTGGATACAGTGAGGGTCCACTGGTCTGAAACCAGCAGCACAAGATGATTGGACAAAACAGATAGACCAGAAGATGTTGGACGTGTACACACCTTAAATATGGAGTCCAGCTGTGTCTCATCCTGTAGACCACTGGGAACCCCTGAGCCCTGCTGCTCTACTCTGTGGACCAATCATCAACAAGGAGCTTATATTATTTCTGTCCACATTCAATATGTTTGCATGCACATCTAAGTCAAGTTATTGACAATAACCAAGCAAAGCATTTAACTGGGGTTTCTGAGAAATTCTGAGAATTAAATTACTGAATGAAGTACATTTGAAAAGTTCTTGAAGAACAGGATGCTGGTTAGCTGCATGAGTCTGTAATCAGACTATATTCTGCCTGGGTGCTATTTAGCATGGGATCAAAGCATCACAAGCAAGGACTAAGACAGTCCATGGGTTAGAAAAATTAAAAGCCTTTATGAGATCATGGCAGGTAGTTTAAAATAGGCCAACACGTTTCAGCCTAACTTGGCCTTTGTCAGAGCATGAAGTGACAAAATAAATCATCAAAATGGATGTTCAAGCCCCTTTTTAAACCACAAATCATGTGATCAGTTCACATGCCTGGATCATAGTCTGAAAAGGTACAGTATAAAGGGAGGATGACAAGAAAATGACACATCAAGATGCCTTCAAGAGGAGGAGACAAACTCAAGCCACGACTCCTATTGGAAAGCCACACAGTATCCATGACTAAATAATGAACTAGATTTTATGCCTTTCTTGTAACTTTTCCCCTAATGCTATCCGTTGTGATTTGCCAGATCAATGGTATTGGGGAAATGTGACATCACATCCAAATGATCTATCGTCCAAATAATATCTATATATCACTCAATCAAACTTTATTTCTATAGCACTTTTCATACATGGTGCATGTAGCACAAAGTGCTTGACACACACACACACACACACACATATATATATCAGCTCAGAATGCGTATTCCTTCATAGTCATGAAAGCTTTTTATATATCTGAAACCAATGGGACATTTCCATGGCACTTACGTCTCATCAGAAAATAATGGTGGGTGTCCCATCGACCAGTCACTTCTGAAGGACGCGCATTTGGATTCAGGTCCAGAAGACTCTGGTCTTTGATGGGTCCTGGTTATAAGGAAATAGAATATGAATGATTTTGTGTCCAGCATGACGTCCAACATGACGTCCATGATGAGGAAAGGTTAACTGGGTCAAATATTAGTGGAGTTGGTCAAGTAACACCAGCCTGCTCACAACAGACCAGTTACAGTAATGATATGATCTGACTGATATGAACTAAAACAACAAAATCTGGACTGACCAGAATGCATCAAAGCATTAAACGTGTAAAACCTTTTGACAATAAGTGATGTGAGGAATCAGACCTGAAAATCAAGACACATGAAGGTGTATAAGGTGTTGTTCAAAGCTGCTCTAAAATGTCACAGTAACCTGGTGTATTTTTCTACCGATCAGTTTGCCTCCCAGTAAATCATGGGCAGCATTAATGATCAAATTCAGGCTCAGTTGCACTCACAGAAGGAAATGTTGTGCTTACAGGAAGCTGAGACCTTGCATTGCAGTAGATGCACATCTGAAACAACAGTCCTGACATTTTGCATTGCACATCCAAGTACAGAGGTGGTCAAAGTATCCTCATTCTGTACTGCAGTAGAAGTACAGTGAAAAAATAAATAAAAGTACAAGTACTGTTTCAACTCCTTAACTGAAGTAAAAGTTAAAAAAAACACAACTTCTGAATTATAACAAACTAAAAAGTAAAATAGTATTTTTTTGGCATGAATGCAACAATTATGAGATAAAAAAAAAACAACTAAATTATGAGAAAATATAACCCTCAGAATTATGAGATAAAAAGTCTAAATTCTGAGGAAAAAGTCATAATAACATAAGAAATGGATAATTATGAGATAAAAAGTCAAAATTATATAGTACTGTAAGTCACAATTTCTGACTTATGTCTTATTTTTATATACTGTCACATTTGTGTAGTTTGAAAAAGTAATGAGTCTATTCTGAGAATGTAAGGAGTATAAAGTACATATATTTATATGAAAATGTAGGGAGTAATAGTAAAACGTTTCCAGAAAAATAAATATGGCAGTAAAGTGCAGATATCTAAAAACTGCACTTAAGAACAGTAAAGGAAGTACTTGTACTGAATTAGTTCTACCTCTGGATGTAAACCTTCAAACTAAGTGGAAACATCTGACATTTACATCAAACTTACATTTCTGCAGAAAAAAATGGTGCGTTCTCCTTAGACCAGTCACTGCTCAAAGACTCACAGGTGTATTCAGGTCCAGGTCTGTGAACAGTGGTGTCAGTGGTCTTAGAGCAGTGCTGTGACATGGGGAACAGTGTTGGACAGATGCAAATGGTCGTCTCACCTGTGAGCTTTAGGGGGTTTTTCAGCTCCAGGTCCTGGGTGGGTCTGGTCGGTGGTCCGTTCAGGAGGCATTCCTTTGTCCTCACACCAATCCATTCTGCTGAAAGTAAGAGAGACATTCCCTATTGGGTCAATGTGTTTTCCCAGTTATTACTCCACCCCTTGAAGGGAAGGTCAGGGAGTACTGATTTTGCTTTGTTTTTTTTGGCCCATCTGTGTCTTTTTGTTTGTCCATTTTTCAGCAACTTTATTTTAAAAAAATACTGGAACAATTTCCATTAAATTTTCAGGAGAGGTGGTCCAAAATCGATCCCATTAAATTTTGGTGAATGTAGGTCAAAGGTCAAGGTCACCAAAAATATGTTTTCACAATCATCAGATATAGGTCATGGAATGTTCTTTTCATTCCTGTATACTCAGTTTAGCATTAGGTTAAGCTTGCTAGCACTATTGATGTGCATTGACATCAGAACCTTGAAGGACACGTTTGAAGCAACGCATCGTGAGAGTTGCAGCAGCAGAGACGACACGGCGTCACATCCGGTGAGTGTATTTTTTTTCCCTCTTTAACTCGGCTAGCCTAGCTTCCCTTAGCAGGGCTAGTTCTTCTTCTTCCCGTATTTTCTGCTCAGTGTGTTGTATGTGTGACAGGGCTGAAAGTGCTAGGGGTTTTTATATGCATGTTTTATATTTTTATTAACTTATTGTGTTTTAATCTGCATGAGTTTGGAAATGCATGATTTTATTGGTTTGTATTTTATTTTAATGTGTAAGTACTGCCCTGCCATACAATGTTCCTGATTACCCCTGAACGCAGCACTAGGACACGCAGGCAAACAATCAGCAGAGAACAGGTGTAGCTCATCAGCACATGGAGAAGAAAAAGGAAGAGGAGCGCAGAAGGAGCTCAGAACGGCCACACGCAGCCACCCTGCAGGACCACAAACCAGCAGAGCCTACCGGCGGGACGACGGATGCCCAGTCCCCGAGCGCAGCAGCCCACCCGTTCGAGCGAGAAGACTCCAGCCTGGGTCGGTAGATCGTTACCGCCCAGGCAGACGGTGAGTAGCTCTAAAACGCGGGTATTGGAGGGCCGGCTGCAGCGCCAAGCGGGGGGACGTAGAGCTCGCTGTTGTGGTAGCGTACTGGTTCGGGTCTGCTACCTTCCCTCAGGACGGCCGGAGTAGCAGTGCCACGGGGAGCCGACGCTCGGAGACGCGGAGTAGGAAGAAGTCAGCTTCAGGGGGAAGCGTGGTCGCCGGCGCAGCTCGCGGAGGAGCCGTACTACAGAGGACTGCCGGTTAAAGGACCGGGGTAGTGGGACTCACGTGTCGGTTGGAACCATCCACTTGTACACTTTTTTTGTATTTTTGTTTAAATGTGATTTTTATATGAATAAATTAGTTAACCGTTTTTTACTTGTTTTAATTCTGCTCACCCCCGATCCGTAAGAACCTGTAACACTGTTCAGAGTCCTAGAGCTCTTTTAATCTCTAGGTGGCGTTGTCGGCTTTTTAAGTTATTTGTTTTTAAATATTTTAATTGGAATCATTTTAGTAGTTTTTAAAAAGCAATTTTAATTAGTTTTAAAGAACAATTTTAATTAGAGGTTTTTAAAGGGCAAGTTGCCAGACTCGCCACGGCACATATGTACAGTGAGTCCCCTGCCTCCTTTACTGAGGATAGAAGTAGCTGTTGGAAGTGTAGTTTAGTGTCAGGGTTGGAGGCCAGGGTTTCTGAGTTAGAAGCACGGCTCTGCAGCTTGGAGGCTAATGCTAGGCCTAGCTATAGCAAGGTAGCTGCAGGGACCGCAGGCTGTGCGAATAGCCGTAGGAGTGCTAGCATGGCTAGCCCCTCAGCCAGTCCCGTGCAGCCGGGAGAGTCGAGGGATCGGTTTGTGACAGTACGGGTCAAGCGTGGTGCTAAACTCACAAACGTAGCGCACCAAGAACTTCACGTCTGTAATAGGCCCCATGGCAGAGCACAGGCCAAACCAGACACTCTCTTCATTGGCAGTTCTATTCTTAGAGCGTGAAGCACCAAGCGGTGTCTATCAGGTGTTATCCAGGGGCCAGAGTCGGTGACATCGAAGGAAACCTTAGGCTTTTACAGCAGAGCAGGGCTAGCTTCTGCTGCATCGTGATCCACGCTGGTGGTAACGATGTCCGACGGCAACAATCAGAGGTTCTAAAACTGAACGTAGCATCGGTGTGTAAACTTGCTAAGTCGATGTGTAACACCGTGCCCAATTTGGCCAGTGATGACATCTACCCAAGGTTCTCATCATTTAACCCCTGGTTGTGGTGGTGCTCAGAAAACGATGTTTTTATAGATAATTGGCGTGCATTCTGGGGAAAGCCTGGGCTCATTCGCAGAGATAGCATACATCCCACTTGGGAAGGTGCCTCTCTCTTAGCACAAAATGTGGCTGCCAAATTTAGCCTGTCAAAATGACAATCCGGAGTGCGGGCCCAGGCGCAGAGTCGTAGTGTAAAACACATCAACTTCACTCTAAGCTGTCACAAACACACCATGTAGCAAATAATAGAAAGACTGTGTCTATCCCCTGTGTAGTTAATAATAAACCCCGTATAGTTAAAAATAAACCTAATATTAAAAAACCTATAGGAGTGAGATCAAATAATTTAATAAAAATTGTTTTAAGTAATAATCAGATTAAAATAACACCTAACAATTTTATCCAATGTGGACTGCTCAATATTAGGTCTATTTCTTCCAAATCTTTATAAATAAACGATCTAATTAGTGATCACAAAATTGATATTTTAGCTCTGACTGAAACCTGGCTTCAGCAGGATGAATATGTCGCATTAAATGAATCCACGCCACCAACTCATGTGCACTATCACACAGCCAGAACCAGTGGCCGTGGTGGAGGAGTGGCAGTAATATCCCACTCCAGTTGAGGTCTTAGCCCTAAAATTAATTAGTTTTATCCATTACTTTCTCCAACTGCAGAAACCAAAAAACAGTCCTTTTTGACATAGTCTTCCGCCCTCCTCGCCCTTATTCACAGTTTTTATTAGAAGTCTCTGACTTTCTATCCAGTGGTGTTGAACTCGGATAGGATTATAATAGTTGGTGATTTTAACATACATGTCGATAACAACACTGACTCTCTTAGTAATGCATTTAGTGACCTACTAGATGGATTAGGCTTTATCCAAAATGTTAATAAACCAACCCACATTCACAGACACACTCCCGATCTGATCTTAACACTTGGTGTTGAAATTAATGACCTCATCGTTCTTCCCCATAATCCCATACTCTCAGATCACTTTTTAATGACTTTCCAGGATTTGTTTGAGGATATTTCCACTTCAGTGATTAAAACGCAAATGAAAAGGATACTATGTGACCGTGCTGTCTCAAAGTACAAAGAGTTAATTCAGTCAATAATTGTGCCTGTGTCATGTGATTATCTAAAGGACACATTTAGTCCCAGTATAAGTGATGAGTTAGTCGATAGTACCATGCTCACATTAAAAACTACGTTAGATATAGTTGCCCCCCTCAAGTTAAAAACTACTAAGATTAGATTAACCTCCCCATGGTACAATGCTGACACTCACTCCATTAAACAAGCAACATGTAAATTAGAGAGGCAATGGTGGCGATCCAACTCAGAAGATTCTGTCAATGCCTGGAAAAATAGCTTAATAAAGTATAAGCAAGCTTTGCGTACAGCCAAAACTAGATATTACTCATCCATAACAGAAGAAAACAAGAATAACCCTAGATTCCTGTTCAGTACTGTAGCCAGACTGACAAACAGCCACACCTCCGTGGAACCAGTTATTTCATCCACGCTCCATTCTGGTGATTTCCTGCAGTTCTTTAACAATAAAATATCAACTATTAGAGACAAAATAGACACATCTCTCCCAAACATTACATCAGAAAAAGCAGCGGTTTCAAACCTGGGCCCTTTAATAAATCCCTCTGTAACACTAAATCATTTCACCACAGTAGACCAAACTGATGTCATATCTATTATCATGTCTTCCAAATCAGCCACCTCCAATCCCAACTAAACTCTTTAAACAGATTCTGACCCCCATTTTTAGCACGTTCCTAAATATAATTAACACTTCATTAACTACTGGATATGTGCCGCAGTCATTTAAATATGCTGTTATTAAACCAATTCTGAAAAAGCCTACCCTAGATCCTGACATTCTAGCCAATTATAGGCCTATATCCAATTTGCCCTTCCTGTCAAAGGTTTTACAACGAATAATAGTTAAACAGCTGTGCCAATTCCTGCAGGATAATAGTTTATTTGAACAGTTTCAGTCTGGCTTTCGTGCCCATCATAGCACTGAAACGGCATTAGTTAAAGTTACTAATGACTTATTATTAGCCGCTGACATCGGATTAATATCGGTCCTGGTGTTATTAGACCTTAGTGCAGCCTTTGACACCATTGACCAGAGTATCTTAGTGCACAGATTAGAATGTTATATAGGTATTACAGGACCAGCCCTCTGCTGGTTTAAATCATATTCATCTAATTGCTACCAATTTGTTCACGTCAATCAACAATCATCGCAGTCCTGCAGAGTCAATTATGGCATGCCCCAAGGGTCAGTCCTTGGGCCTATTTTGTTTACACTATAAATGCTCCCTTTAGGTAACATCATTAGAAATCATGGCATTAATTTTCATTGTTATGCGAATGACACACAGCTATATTTATCGATTAAACGAATAGACAAACAAATAGATAAACTAAGTACTTGTGTGCAAGACATAAACATTTGGATGAGTGCCAATTATATTTTATTGAACCCTGAAAAAGCTGAAGTCGTTATAATTGGTCCTAAAAATGCGAGAGACTCCCTAACTGACCAGATAGTTACTCGGACAACTTAAGTGTAACACCCAGTTAAAAATTTAGGAGTTTTATTTGATCAAGATCTTTCATTCAAAATGCACATTAACCAAACATGCAGAACAGCCTTCTTTCACCTGCGCAACATAGCCAAAATTAGGAATATTCTGTCTAAAATGACTGCAGAAAAATTAATTCATGCATTTGTTATATCACGATTAGATTATTGTAACTCCTTACTTGTAGCGTGTCCTAAATATTCCCTAAAAAGCTTTCAACTGGTTCAATATGCAGCAGCAAGATTATTAACAGGATCAAATAGAAGAGAACACATCACCCCTGTGCTCCAAATCCTTCACTGGCTACCAGTTAAATTTAAAATCCTCCTCCTTACATATAAAACTATTAATGATATGGGCCCCTCTTATCTAAAAGATGATCTGGTTCCGTACCAGCCCGATAGAACCCTTCATTTTCAGAATGCAGGTTTATTGAAAGTTCCTAGGGCTTCTAAAAGTACAGTAGGAGCTAGAGCCTTTAGTTATCAGGCCCCTGTCTTATGGAATCAGCTTCCCTTTAATATTAAAGACGCCGAAACAGTCTCTACATTTAAAATTAGGCTGAAAACATTCCTATTTGAGAAAGCCTATGGTCAGGTTAGTTAAAAATTATGTGACTCATATAGTCCTGCACGGGTTCGGGTACCTGTGGGTGAACCGCAAATTTTCACGAAACGGGTGAAAAATGTTGTGCTGTGTCAGATACGGGTTCGGTTCGGGTCGGACCTGGGTGATCGCGGGTCTAATTTGCGGTTCATAGGCTAAAAAGAGCCATAGGCTAACAACATTTTTATTTGGCTCTGCCTTGCTATGTCGCTGTTCAGTATATTCGTGGCAATAAATGTTTGTATTTAAGTTTGGCTATCTGACATTTTCTTTCGGGTTCCGGTCGGATATCGGGTTCATTTATAGCAGGTCGGTTCGGGTGTGGATTTTTTTTTTTTTCTTCAGAAAACGGGTCGGATACGAGTTTAAACATGACGGGTATGGGCTGTTGCAGTATGTCAAAATCAGAACCGTGCAGGACTCTGTATCATGTATATATGATGTATGAGTCACAGTTCAGTCTAGGCTGACCTAGGAGTTAGAATGCTGGGGGAAGTGCAGACACTGAGTTCTTTCTTCTCTTTCTCTCCCTCACACCTGTTTCTGTCATTTTTATAACCTATCTTTTATACCAAGTCTGTTCATGACTAGTCACCTGGTGTGTCCCCCCCCCCCACCTGGGGGGAGTGGTGGCTCTCCTGACAGTGTCTGCACGGGAGCCATGGACGACAGGATCTGCAGTGTCTCACCTGTGCCGACCTGTGATCCCGGACCCCAGCCCCTGCCTGTCTGGACCAGCCCCCCGTCCTTCATTTATAAATGGACGTTCATCTATAGCCTGTCCGTCCATGGGAGTGGATCTCTCCTTCAATGTGGTTCTCCTCAAGATTTCTTCTTTTACCAACTGGGTTTTGAAGTTTTTTCATGCCGAGAAGGAGGGTCCAAGGACAGGGCATGCTTGGGACTTTTCATGTATCTCTGTAGTTGATTGTGTTTTTGTAAAGCCCTGTGAAACGACTTTGTTGTGATCTAGGGCTTTATAAATAAAATTGAATTGAATTGAAGGCTCTAGGTCAAAGGTCACTGTAAAATTCAAAGTTTAATTTTGCATATAACTTTTGAACTCTTCATCTCATAGACTTACAAAATACTGTTTTATTAAATTCTGCATCATGTGTGTATAATTTTTTAAATAATTTATTAGAATTTTGACCTCTTGGGTCAACAATAGGTCACAGGGTTAATTACCTCCCTCAAGGAGGTTATGTTTTTGCCGGCATTTATCTGTTTGTCTTTGTTTAAGATAACTCGAAAACATACGGACAGATTTTGATGAAATTTTCAGGATATGTCGGAAATGTGAACATGAAGAACTTATTTCATTTTGGGGGTGATTGGGGGAGTGTGGGGGTGTCTACCTTGGTGGAGGTCTGCGCTCTCAGAGTGCTTTTCTAGTTCCTAAAAATTTCAACTGGACTATAACAGAAAAACCAATACAGATAGAGACTGAGTAACTATTGTTGACAGAATGGTGTCATGAGAGAATGGTGAATGGTGCCTTGAAAGTTCATAGTCACCTAAAATCCCGTCTAAGCAATGAAATCAATGATTATTTAAAATCCTGATGTCATGTGCTGCAACAACGAAGCACAAGAGACAAGAGTTGGGTCACATGCATGAGTAGTGTCAAGTATTCAGAGAATGCCCAATCTCACCTGTTCTTGAATTAGAGCCAATAATGTGATTTTGACCTTTCTGCTATATATGACCTTGACTTATGTGAAAAAATACTCTGGTAAAAGTAGAAGTACTGATTCAACTCCTTTACTGAAGTAAAAGTAAAAAGTAAAACTGCATTTTTTTTTTGCTATGGATGAAATAATACTGATTTAAGCAGGAAAAAACTGAAAAATATCATTTTTTAAAATTATGAGTAAAATATCAGATTTATGAGATTTAAAAAGCCTAAATTATCAGATTAAAAAGTCATAATTATGAGATAAGAAATGGGTAATGAGATGAAATGTCAAAATTATGATATAGTCAGTCAGAATTTCTGATTTACGACTTATTTTTCGTACTGTTACATTTGTTTAGTTTGAAAAAGTAATGAGTCTATTCTGACAATGTAAAGATTATAAAGTACAGATACAAAAATGTCGGGAGTAAAAAAAAATTTGGCACAAAAATAAATACTCAAGTATAGTACAGGTACCTAAAAGTCTACTTAAGTACAGTAAAGGAAGTACTGCTACTAAGTTACTTCCACCACTGGCAGTTAGTAACCCAATTAATTTACTAACTAACTACTATTACTACTAATTGTAATTGATTACTTTTTCAAAGTAACTTACCCAGCACTGCAGACAGAGACACACACACACACAATGATTTCAATAATCTCTCTCAACCAATGTTGGGTGACAGTAATTAAATGGATATGACAGTATGAAATATATGTGGCTTCAGGGGAGAAGGACCACAACCAGAGTCCTACATGGCTACACTTTCTCTAGAGTACTGAATACTGTGACCTGATCAAACACATCAACTAACTTTAATTTTTACTTTGTTCCTTTTCGTAAAGGAAATGAATCAATACTAGTATTTTTCACAGTACTTTAACCACCTCTGGTTAAACCCAGTTTCAATCAGTAATGAACATCACTAAAATTTTGTAAACAAATCAAACACGACAAAAGGTGGGATTTGAACAAACAAAATGTGGAAGAGAAAACTGACCTGACAAAGAGTCCAAATGTTGGTGTCCCAGATGAACTTTATCCTGTAATGAAGCAGAACCTCACCTGGTCTGACAGGTTCTACCAGTGCCAGTGGGAGGAGCTTAGTTTGAGATCAACATCAAGAAAAACAGTCTGATCCACACTCCCTCTCACCCTGGACATTATCCCTTTGAACAAATGCTACAGCATTAAAGGAGACATATCCTTCAATATGCACTTTTTAATGTTTTTCCCACATGTGTGTGTGTGAGGAGACCCCTTAAATTATAACCGAAAACCATCCATTCTCCTTTTCTCTTGATGCATTACTAACTAACTAACTAACTAACACAAAGTTAGGAGCACTAGGAAAAAAATACAGCTTTGACCATCCCACAATAATGTCATCTGAAATTCCGATTTTGGGTCCAAAACTGTTCAGCTCTACTACAGATGCCTGAAGCATCATGTTGATGCTGGTTGGTTTGACCATATTAGTGTGTATTATTAATATGAATATTTTGCGTAAATGTGATTTATTTGATTCAGGAAGCAAATGGAAATCTCCACTAAACACATTTGAAGAATTCCAGGCTGTGAAAAAATCACCTTCATGGTGCTCAAAGCGCTTTACATTAGCTTCACATTCACCCATTCACACACACACTCATAAACCAGTAGGATTCTAAGGTCTAAGGTCAGTCCTACTGCAGGCCTAAGTCAGGCAGTTGGGGGTGATTGACAGGTGTCCTTGGGCCTGTCGAGGCCCAAGGACACATGTTGAGACACAAACCACCAACCTCTCCGCCATTGTGCAACCCACTCTACCAACTGAGCTACATCCTCCCTAACGATGATGTGGTCTGGATTTATACTGTTGTTTGTATCTTGGACAGGGTTTTAGTGGGTCGCAAACATTGTTAAGGCACCTTCTAAATTCTGGTGGTTTGCTACTTGTCAATGCTGCAATATGGCGTTCCATGTGTCTCTAACCCTAACCCTATCACACGCCAATAACGTCGTAGATGCATTGAAATGGCATTGAAACAAAACAAAGTGTGGTTGTGCGCTGATTGAGTATGTCTTGAAAAAAGGGAAGTAAAACAGAATGTTAAATGTTTGTATGGAACAAGATCTTGTGAGTGACAGAAGACCTAGATCAAGGGTGTGCACTGCACAAGATACCAGTCATGTAATGTGAAATGTATTTATATTCTCATTACAAAGCAAGACATTGTTTTACTTAGTCCAACTGTTGGACTGTTGTACAGTCTCCTCTTCCACCTGCATATATCTCTCTCTACATGTATTCTTACACATGCTAGTTGTCTTGAGTCTACTTCACATGCTGGTAACTGACTCTTTCCTTCAGTGAAACTTGGTACACGCAGGTGGCATCATATGCAGCAAGTTCATACCTGATCAAGAATCTCCTGTCGGATAATATGCTTCAGCACCCCTAAAATTCTGCTCAGCACCCCCTGGTTCCTCACCATCGGTGGAGAGAAGGGACTTAAGCCCCGGATCTCACGCTAAAAGCCCTGGATCTTTTTTTTTGATCCAGTCTGTGTTCTAATCAAAGAGCATACATATAAAGAGGCTTAACTCCCGCTACTTCCGCCGTAACAAAGTGGCGCACGGTGCATCTTGGTCCGAGCATGGAAGAAATGGCCGAGAACAAAAAGCCGTGGGTCGGACGCCAGTTTTGTGCGGCCCCAAAGCCGCAAATTATCGGCGGGGAAGAGCTTCTTTAGATTTCCTAAAGATGATACCAGGTAAAACACGTATTTTGATCAACAAACCGGCTTTTGTTTAATTAAAATACAGCGTTTTAATGTTTGTTTATGGGCGATAATGAGGTAAAAACACAGCCCCTACAATGAGAAATATGCCTGCATCACACACCATCAGATTCACTTTCATTTCATAAACAAAACCTGACAAAACTATGGAATCTGTCATGCAATCAGTGTCATGTCGAAAAACCTGTTGTCCTGTTGTTGATAAGGATTCGCTTGCATCATTCCTTGCGAGAAAACAACACTTGAATTCGTCAAGATGGGCAGATGCACAAGAACAGGAAAACCTTAAAATGTTCTCATGTTTAAATATGTCTTTGATTAGTTTGGATACATGTTTATTTTGTGATTATGACTGATGGTGTATGAACAAAAATTGGCAAGGTTGTTAATAACAATGTTAATGCTCCTCATTGTCCATTCTTTTTTATGTTATATTACTGTGTGATTGTTATTACTTTTATGATTTATTAATAAAGAACAAAAAAGAACCTCATTGCGTTCTTTCTTTTAATATTACATCATATATTGTGTGTCTTGAGAAGGAAAGAGTAAGGATGCAGCTAAATAAAAGAGAATATGGATCTGTTTTTGGAAGAACCAACACAGAAACATCGTATAAAGTAGGTGATGATCAAGTGAGTGCCATCGCCAGGTCTTCCAGTAAACGAGCTGATGCAGAGGCTGACCTTGCTGCCAAAGTGGAACAATTAAAAGCTATCCAAACTTTACATGTTCAACAAGCAAGGCTGGAGAAACTGGAGACCGACTGGAAACTAAAGGAAACAGAAATGCTGGCAGAATTCAAACAAAAGGAGGCCGAAATGAAATCAAAGCTGGGTAAGGAGAAATCAAAGTTACAGCAGCTGCAAGCTGACAGTGAAGTCAAGGTGGCAGAGGCACGTGTGAAAGCCTACAACCAGTTTGATGCACCTGGAGACTTTATTGAAGTGACGGAGAAGGTTCCATTCGGCAGTCTTAACACAGAACACAAACCTTTTTTAAGTCCACTAGCTACCCCTTTTGTGCCTCAACATGAAAGACCTACTCATGGAGATGCCAGTGTTGCTCAAGAAGCCATTTTGACTCAAGCAATGACAAATGCCTTCAGTTTATGCCGTTTACCTGTCCCAGAGCCATCAATTTTTACAGGCGACCCTTTAAAGTTCATAGACTGGAAGGTATCTTTTAAGGCCCTGATTGATCAGAAGCCCCTCCCAGTGAGTGAGAAAATGCTCTATATGAAGAGTTATTTAGCAGGAGAGGCACGCAAGGCTGTGGAAAGTTTCTTTTACCGCAACTCAGAGGATGCATACTGTGGTGCCTGGGCTGAGTATGGCAGTTCCTTTATAGTCCAAAGAGCATTCAGGGAAAGACTCATTAATTGGCCTAAGATAGCCAACAACAACCCAAGAGCACTAAGAGAATTTGCAGATTTTCTTCAAGGCTGCGCTGAACCTATTCCACATGTTAAAGGCTTGTCCATCCTCAACGACTGTGAAGAAAATCACAAACTTCTCAAGAAATTGCCTGAGTGGCTGGTGCACAGATGGAGTCGCAGTGTTGTTGAGGAGTTGGATCGATCCGGTGATTATCCAAGCTTTCTACAATTCACAGAATTCATGCAAAAGGAAGCCAGGATTGTTTGTAATCCAATCGCTTTCCCTTTTTTGATAAATATAAGAACAAGTGAGGAAGGGTTACCAAATAAAGCCAAAATATTCAACACCAACACTCAAATGAAAGGCTCCATATCAGCAACACCAGAAGGCTCTAAATCAAAGCTGTCATATTTAGTCTGTAAAAGTGAAGTACATGGTATTTCTACCTGCCCAGACTTTGCATCAAAAACCATGGATGACAAAAGAGCCTATGAACATCATTTATGCTTTGGATGCTTACGAATTGGGCACATGTGGTAGACGTCATCCCACCTGCTTGCATCAAGAAAATGTGAGATCTGCAGAAATGACAAGTAATGACTCTGTTGCCATAGGGGGCCATATAGACAAAACAGTCCATAAAGTTATGTCCCATGCCTTGTCTCAACATGCATTCACCACATCCAGTATCGTTCCTGTTTTTGTGTCCTCACCAACTGAACCCGGGAGAGAAATACTCACCTATGCTCTTCTCGACGCACAAAGCGATTCCACATTTATTCTGGAAGATTTACTTTGAGAACTGAATGTGGAAAAGCAGCCGGTCCAGCTTAAACTAAGCACAATGACAGCTGTTGATACCATCATAGCCAGTAACACCACTAGTGGTTTTCAAGTACAGGGATTTAACTCTGAAGTACATGTCCAAATACAACAGGCTTATACACGTGACTTCATACCAGTGGACAAATCCCATATTCCTGTCAAAACCACCGCACTTCAGTGGCCTCACCTCAGCCATCTAGCTAATAAGTTACCACCACTTCAAGATTGTGAGGTGGGACTCCTTATTAGCCATGATTGCCCATCGGCTTTAGCTCCTCAAGGGGAGCTAAAGCCGATGGGCAATGGGTGGTGGAAATGAACCCTTTGCTCAACGGACTATTCTCGGCTGGAGCATCATAGGGTCAGCCAACCCTCACCTGGATAGACGGGGGAGCCGTAGTCTTGTGCATCGTGTTTCAGTTAAAGAACAGCTTGTGCCCACTGTTATGGATGTATTAAAAGTTCTGGAGTCTGACTTCAATGAAAGGAGCCATGAGGACAAGTACGTGTCTCAAGACGACGTTCGGTTCATACATTTTCTGAGTGATAATATCAAGCAAGAAGAGGATGGACACTATCAGATGCCCCTCCCTTTTAAAAATAACAGCCCACCAACTCTGCCCAACAATAAAAGGCTAGCTGCTGTTAGGCTGCAACATCTGAAAAGGAAGTTATCTGCCAATAAGCACTATCATGACCAATACACTGCCTTCATGGATGAGATAATTAGCAGAGGTGATGCAGAGCCAGCCCCTGCAGTTTTGGAGGGAGAAACTGCATGGTACATTCCCCACCATGGGGTGTACCACCCAAGGAAGCCAAATAAGCTAAGAGTTGTGTTCGATTGCTCAGCAAAGTTTAAAGGCATCTCTCTAAATGACACCTTACTTACAGGCCCTGATTTAACTAATTCACTGGTGGGAGTTCTGTGTCGCTTTAGGAGGGAGGAGGTTGCTGTAATCTGCGACATTGAAAAGATGTTTCATCAGTTCCGTGTTTGTCCAGAAGCTCGCAACTATTTGCGCTTCCTTTGGTGGGAAAGTGGGAGGTTGGAAAATGAACCACGAGAATATCGGATGACCGTTCATCTCTTTGGAGCCGCCTCCTCACCTGGATGTGCCAACTTTGGTCTGAAGTATTTGGCACAGCAGTACAAGTCCCTCCATCCTGCAGCATCCACCTTTGTTGAAACAAATTTCTACGTTGATGATGGGTTAATTAGTGTTCCAACTGTTCAAGAGGCCAAAGAATTGATTGTCGAGGCACAGGAACTGTGTAGTTATGCTGGTCTAAGACTGCATAAGTTCAACTCAAACTGTAAGGACGTTCTCGACTGTGTGGCTCCTTCAGAAAGAGCAGAAACAATGGAACCTCTTAGACTGAATCTAGAGGTAACATCACAAGGACAGGTACTTGGCATTCAGTGGTCAATGACAAGCGACTCTTTTGGGTTTAACGTCAATATAAAGGACCACCTGCCAACACGCCGTGGGATCCTGTCAGTCGTAGCCTCCTTGTACGATCCACTAGGATTTATGGCCCCTTTCACTCTGAGCGGAAAGTGCATTTTACAGGAGATGTGTCACAAAGGCATAGGATGGGATGAACCAATACCTGACCATTTGAGTTTACGGTGGGAAGAGTGGAAAAATGACCTTAAAACACTGAAGGACATTACTATACAAAGATGTTACCACCCTTCACACTTTGGTAACATTGTAAGCACTGAATTACACCATTTTTCTGATGCTAGTTGTACAGGATATGGGTCCTGCTCCTACCTGATGTACAAGAACGATCAAAATGAGATTCATTGTAGTCTGGTTATGGCCAAGGCCAGGGTCGCCCCCTTAAAGATTACAAGCATTCCAAGATTGGAACTTGCAGCTGCAGTAACTTCAGCCAGGATGAGTGCCATACTGAAGGAAGAGCTTCAGCTGGAAATAGAAAGGGAATGCTTTTGGACTGACTCTCAAGTTGTGTTGAGAGTGTGTGTGTTGAAATAACGAAGCACGAAGGTTCCACATTGTTTGTCGCAAATAGAGTTCAACACATTAGAGAGAAAACTGATCCAAAGAATTGGCATTATGTCGATACAACCCAAAACCCTGCTGACTTCGCTTCCAGGGGACTTCGTGCTGCAGATATCTCCTCATCTGGCTGGTTGTCGGTCCTAAGTTTCTATGGGAACCAGAGGTACTTCAAACATCCAAACCCTCTATTGAGCTCTTGGTTGGTGACCCCGAGGTCAAGTCTGTTCATGTGTCCGCGACTCAAGTAAATACACAGGCAGATATCCTAGGTCGACTGGAGAGGTTTTCTTCCTGGACCACACTTCTTAAAGTGGCCGCAAGAATAAAGAGGTCAAAGCTAAAGCATGTCGATCTTGTAACTGTAGCAGAGTGAAAGAAAGCTGTTGGGGAAGTTTTAAGTCTACTGCAACAACAAGCATTCCCTTCTGAGATGAGACTTCTCCAAGGAAAGCTGCAGGGATCAAGTCTTCCAAAGTCAAGTCTGCTCTTTAAACTCAATCCCATTTTGGAGGAAGGACTTCTTCGTGTTGGGGGAAGACTTAAAGGATCAATCCTCAATGAAGAGCAAAAGCACCCAATTATTCTCCCAAAAGACAGCCATATCACCAAGCTGATCTTGTCACACTTTCACAGTCAAGTATGCCATCAAGGTTGAAATCAATCCTTGATGGAGTTGTGGGCAAATGGATTTTGGGTGATAGGTGGGAGCAAATCAATTGCCAAGTTGATATACAAATGTGTGCAGTGTCGTAAGCACAGAAGACCAGTGGAAGAACAAAGAATGTCCAATCTTCCAAAACAACGCTGTGATATCTCAGCTCCGTTTACATTCAGTGGAATGGATTGTTTTGGCCCTTTTGTCGTAAAGACTGGTCGTAAGGAGACCAAGAGATATGGACTACTCCTCACATGTTTATCCTCGCGTGCAGTTCATGTTGAGATGCTTGATAACCTATCCACTGATGCTTTTATCAATGAGAGATGAGATGCTTTATTAGTCTGAGAGGAGCAGTTTCTCAACTTCGCTGTGATCAAGGCAGATGGAGAAAGGAATACCTACTGAACCTCACCTTGAGACAAAAATGGCACGTTCCTCGGCGCAACCTAAAGGTTAATGACATTGTCATTGTCAAGGAGGATACTGTCCCAAGAAATGAATGGCTCTTGGCTCGAGTGGTTGAAACTATAGTTGGGCCTGATGGATTGGTGCGTCGGGTCAAGGTTAGAGTTGGAGAGCGCAAGTCAGCCATAGAAAAGCACTCTCCCTCAAAGCCCTCAATCATTGAACGGCCTATTCAAAAATTAGTACTTGTCCTGGAAGGTGTTTGATGAGGTAAAACCTCCTGTCAGACCTAATATTGACCCGTTACATTGCGACCTAAATCAAGTTTGTTGCCATCAGGAAAATCATATATGGTTATTTGTTGGTCTTTGTTTTGTTTAATCATATTATGATTTGGTGGGAGTGTTATAGTGGCCAGTTGAGTAAGTTGAATGAACCATTCATGTTCTGGGGTGATCCACAAGCTGAATACCTGTGCTGATTGCCACACCTGTGTTGGTTTGCCATACTTACCTGGGTGATCACACAGAGAGGAGGTTATGTGGAGCAGAGCAGAGAAGCAGAGTAAGTCTAAATGTTTGACATTTTATTTTGGTCCATTTATATGCATATAAGCATGACATTGATGTGAAATGTTTTTGTTATTCAAATGCAGTTTGGGCCAGGCGCTTGTGGCCTTCTTTATGTTTTTGAAGGAACCAACCTCGCTCCTACCAAGGCGGAGCGAGGTTGGTTCATTCTCTTGATATTTGTGTGTTGCTTTAATTAATTGTTGTTTAATCATATACAAAAATGGATGATGATATTGGGAGTTTTATGGTTGGATGTATAATAAATTGTGTGTTTTTGGAGAAAATTGAACTTTGTACCTATTATTATTATTATGTGTTTGGTTTTTTTTGTTAGTTTCACGGTGCTTGAAAATGCAATAAAGTTTGTACCGGTTGAACTCTACGCTGTCTCATTGATGCCAAGGGCTGCTACATTGAAACATTGAAAACTCCAAACATTACCATCTGATAAGGATGTGCTATATCTGATAAATTCTTTATGAATTATTCTTTTAGTAATTGTCAACTTTTGATGATCTTCAATCTCAATCAATCTATCATTAGACGATTTTATTACTCTAATTGAAACAGCTAAATTGACACTATTCAAATCAAGTAGTGTGATCGTTTGATCTGAGTAATAAGGAGTCTACCAACTTGATATAAACAAAAGAACAAACCTTTCTTTGAATAGAATGGTGAGAAAGATAAATTTTATGGAAAAACCAAAACTAAACTAAAACTAAGGATTCAGAGAAAAGATAACTAATAAAAACTAGGAAAAGTAGTTTTAATTGTGAAGTGATATAAACACTTAACATCAGTTTGTCTTGAGTTTTTGACAGTTACATTTTTACAGGATAATAAATGTTGGTACTTTGAGCTTTTCTTACAGAAGTAGCCATCAAAGCCTTTCAGCTTCTTTAGAAAGTAGTCTGCTAAATTCTGGTACAGATGTTCTGACTGGTTCCAAATAGGTAAAAAGACTTATATTTCAGTAAAAAAGTGCATGCTAATAAAGACAAATGCATGAACCCCCTTCTCTGCAGATTGTACTGATGGGACATTGTAGCTGTTTCATCCTGAAAAATGTTTTTGTTTTACTGCTAAAGCTGGATTCAGAGTTCAACCAAGTATGCGAGGGAAAGGGAGATTGGTTCATCAGTGTGAAGTAAATATTTTAACGTGTGTATTTAGGATTCCTGTAGTCACCTTCATCTGTCATGCATACATACATTTAGTTATTTTCCATTAGGGAACAAAGGAGTGTTAATAATCTCTTTGTTCTAGGTTAGAATTTTCCCGCCTGGGAAGTAGCCACTCCTTAGAAGTGTTTAACCAATGAGATGTTCTTATGAAAATACGAATTTCTTACTGTACCCAATAATATGTAACTATGTGTCTTTTTCTACCCAGTGATTGACGTCACTGGGCGGGGGGTGTGGTTCCAATAAATTCAACCTCCACGGGGCGGGAACGTCAGAAGGAGACTCCGAAAGGACACACCTAGGAGCCTAGTTGCTCAATTGTCTTTTCATGGCCTTCTCCTCCCGCGGGGGTAACAAAAACAACATCACGGTTTTCCCTGTGTTTTGTTCTTAACCTGTTTTTGTTAAATTAGACTTATCATCAGAAGATGGGAAGCCATAATCATTCCACAGCTGAGGGAGGTTGCTGTCAAGGAGAAAAGTGAAATCGCATCTCTCACTGAGGGAATGAATGACCGTTAGATGGTATGCTTTCAGACATTTTCAGCATTTTAACATGTTGGATAAGTGAATCAGATCAGATGTTTTTTTGTTTTTTTTTAAAGGCATTTCTTCTGTTTCTGAAGCTTTCAATGGCTTCACATGATTGAATACATCTAAATTCCTTTGCAGATAAGAAGACCTACAAAATGCTGGTTGTTCTGACCCATCTTCTTCCTCCAGTCGCATCTAGCCGCTGCAGTGTCAAGTCTGCCATAACGCACCTGATTGATTTTGTACCGGTAACTTATGATTGGTTGGTTTTAATACTAATCTAACAAGTTACTGTAAAGATTTGGCATTTAATTCCTGATCCTGTAGAATTTGAGCCTGCACTACTCTGATTCCAGGATCAACTCTTAACCATTAGACTTACAGCTCCCCATATTAACTCCAAAGCAGGGGCAATCTAAGGTGATCATAAAAGTCTTTATTTGTGCTTTTCATATTTGTATCAATTGTTGTATAATCAAAAGCCATTTTGTTCATTCTTAGATGGACAAAACTGGTTCATAGGAATGTCCACTAATACCTTATATGTAATTTTATTAATATTATTTTGTGTTCCTAAGAAGAAATGCGATTAAAAGAAATTTAATACAAAAGATGTAAATACTATATGGATTGTAATACCCAGTCCTAATCTGACAAAAGGGAAAGTTGTAACTGGGAACGGTTGAAATTGCAAGTCCATATTAGCGAGGAATATTTGTGGCAAAAGTTTCTCAACACAACTCTTGTTTGAAAATTTCCAAAGTTCCTCATATTCTGTTCTTGTCTTTTTCTGTTTCCTTTCAGGCTGGAACGAGCATCTCGTCTCTGTTGTACTTCTACTTCTGAGCCCCAAGCCCCTCAGCCACATCTCCTGTCCATCGGTAGCTTCAGGGATGCCATGCGACAGTACGTTATCATCGGAAAAAATTACAAGGTCATCATCCCGCTTCAAGAAGATCTCACCGGTGCCATTGACAAGCTCTTTAAGCTCTTTTGGGTCTGCAACCTGTCATATCCACCGCAACTCTCATCTGTGTTCTCCTTCCTTGAACACATCTACAGTATCCCCCTGTCAACTAACAGAAAGGCAAGGGCAATGGACCTCATTTCGAAAATGAAATCTATCAGTAATCAGTAGGAAAATGTATGTACGTCCAAAATGCAAGTTACACTTCAAGCAAAGTAAGACTCTAATTTGGCACCTTCGTGAAATCCATGCATTAACAGACCAATTGGACTTTACTCTGATTTGTAGCCAGGATGGCTGCCCAAGAACTTACCACAGCATTAATTCATTTTCCAAGCACGTAAAAAGAGAACACAATATGACACAAGACTTTGAAGATCTACCTCCTCAAATCCCCATGGAAATTACTACTTGTGAAGAAGCTGTAGAGATCTCCACTATGGAGGATGACATTGTTGCAGATGCCATTGTTGAGCCTGAAAGGTCTGTAGCCAGGCCCAAAGGGGCTAAGGAAACATTTGTTGCAAAAACATATTCGGGTCAAATGTTTGTCTTGTTGATGTCACCAGAATAGTTAACAATGTTAAACAATTAATTGAATCAACTGTAGGTGATTTGCAAGATTCAGTGACTTCAACTTTAAAAGATTTAAGAGTGCCAGAAAACCATGAACGTGTGCAATCTCTAATGGAACGCTTTGAGAGTGCCAAGCACATGTTTGATGACATTGATACACTGTACAAAATGAACACCTATTTTGCAGAGAAGTTGCATATGGTCAAGCCTAGGGAGATATTTCTTGGACACAGAGCAGATACGTTAAGAAAAGATGGTCAGGTAATGCAAGTTTTAGCCCCTGATACCTACCAGTATGTATCAATAATTGGCACAATTCAATTTCTCTTCTGTAACGATAAGATGCAGAAGCTTTACTTTAAAAGCAAGAAAAGAAATGATGATAAAATGTCTGATTACAGTCATGGATCTCGCTTTTTATCGAATCCATTATCATCCTTCCATCCTGATTTTCTTCAAATTCAGTTATACTATGACGATGTTGAGACAACAAATCCTTTGGGCTCTAAGACTAAGATCTATAAAATGGGTGCCGTTTACTTCATCATAAGAAACCTGCCACAGGAATTCCATTCCTCTCTTGCTCATATCCACCTATGTCTTCTTTTCAATTCAATAGATAGAGAGACTTACGGGCTTGGGAAAGTAATGGAACCATTACTAGAGGATCTAAGACTCCTTGAGAATTCTGGTATTGACATAAATATTGATGGACAAAATCACAAGTTGTATGGGACCATCACAGTTTTAACTGCAGATAATTTGGCAATGCACACCCTGTGTGGTTATGCAGAGAGCTTCAGTGCCAACAAGCCTTGCCGGTTTTGCTTGATTGACAAAGAACAAATACAAACTGTGTTGGATGATGACAATGTTGAAATGCGAAATAGAGAGAGTTACACAGAGCATTGCCAGGTTATGTGATGCAAGCTCCACTGGTGTAAAGGAAAATTCTTGTTTGAACACTTTAAAATACTTCCATGTTGCTGAAAATATTTGTGCAGACATCATGCATGATGTTCTTGATGTTCTCTTCATATATCAATCTTGAGATTGATATATGAAGAGAAGTGTTTCATGTTAGAGGAGCTTAACCACAGAATTGTAACATATGATTATGGCTATATGAATGTGAAAAATAAGCCAAGTGTGATTATTAACTTAAGATCATCTGAAGGAGCTGTCCGGCAAACAGCCTCTCAAATGTGGTGCCTTTTACAGGCTTTACCATTTTTGATAGGAGATCGTATTGAATCAAACAATGAGTACTGGTGTTTGTTTATTTTATTGTGTGAAATTTGCAGCATTATCTTTGCGCCAGTAGTGACAACAGGCCTTGCTGTTTTTTTAAAGCAAGTAATTATAGACCATCATTTGCCTTTCAAAAAACTATACAATAGGAATCTCATTCCAAAGGACCACTTCATGATGCATTATGCAAGGTTGATCTGTTTATTTGGTCCCATCTCTCAGCTCTGGTGTATGCGTTTCGAAGGAAAGCATAATCCTTTTGAGAGACATGCTCATGTTGTATGCAATTTTAAAAATATTGCCAAAACTCTAGCTTATAAGCATCAAGTGCAACAACTTGACAATTTTAAGATGAGTGACCCCTTTTGCACTGTTCCTAATGTAAATAATGCAATTCCAGTACTGGTTGGCTCCTTGCAGGTACCATCAAGTGTTCTTGATGAGCTTAAGGAAGTACTTAAAAATTAGTCAACGATGACTAGCACTATTTACGTCACACATATGATCAACTGAAATGGGCAAGAGTATAGAACTGGTTCTGTGCTCTCCTTGAAAGAAAGGAGTCGTGGTGAATGTTTATTTGGAGAAGTTGTTCATCTCATTCCAAACAAACAGGACTTTTTAATGATCATTAATACACTGGCTGTTCTGTATTTTGATTACCATTTCTATGCATATGTGGTTAAAGTGTCAAAGCAATACAGACGTGTTACCTTAAAGCTAACAAGTTACCTTTGTTACCTTTTTACTCTGATAAACTGTATATAGATTCAAGACGGTGTGAGTTAACATGTAGTTTAATTGAAAGACGTTTACACTGATCAAATGTCTACATTTAAAAAATACAACTGTATTCATGAGTTCTGTTGTATGCTACGTGATGTGTGTCATCATAAATAATAAATGGAAAATTTCTTAACTTGTTTTCATTTTTGGATACTAGTAATAGTGAAACATAAAGTAGCCTTTAAAGAAGCATAAATTACACATATTTGTGTTAAAAAACCTATTACACTTTACTCACACATAGTGTCAGAATGACCCATTTCTGTGTCAGTATAGAGACACATCTAATGTGTGCAAATTGACACAAAATGTGTTGTCCCTGAGCGCACACACACACAGTTGTGTTGAAATTCTACACTATTTGTGTCATTTCTGACACATTACTTCTTAGAGTGTAGGTAATACTTATCCGGTGTGAATAGTACATTAGTCATGTCAAACATAAATCATTTTACATTGCACTCCTTAATTATCTTGCCTTTCAGTGTTTTTTTAAACGCAACAGAGATCTACACTGTTTGAAGTTATTACTCAGTCCATCCCATATTCTAACTTTCAAATATCAAACATATGTGTATTTTACATTCCTTCTCACAATCTCTCTTTCAAAGACGCCCAGGCCTTTTAAATTATAATTTTTTTCTCATAGTTTACAAAATTGTTGAATGCAGTTGGGAAGACTGTTATTCTTTACTGGAAACAGTATTTCCAATGTTAAGCATTAATGACAATATGTGAAAATGTATTTCAGTTAGTAGAGATGTTTCTCTCCTCTTTTCTTTCTCAACCAGGTGTCTGCAACCCTGGTCCTAAAGACCCACTATCCTGCAGCTTTTAGATGGATCCCTCTCTCAACATGCCCACTTCAGATGATCAGCCTATCATCCATCTCTTCAGAAGCCTGATAACCACCATCAGGTGTGCTGGAAGAGGGAAAGGTCTAAAACAGGCAGGTTGAGGCTCTCGAGGACCAAGGTTGCAGACTACTGTTGTAGGCTTTCCGATCATTTGTGGTCTTAGACCACCACCTTCTGACTGATAAATGTCATTTGCTCTTCAATCCAAGTGGCTGAGGATCATAAGCTTCTTCCAGAGATGTCCAGCGAACACATTTCTCTCTCTGCGACAAAGTGGATGGTGAGCATAGAGAGAAGGGTGGCCTGGGCTTTACAGATGCCTTGTTTTCAACATAGGAGCAACATTAGAACTCATACAAAGGTAAGTACTTGTTCTCTTCTTGCCACATTTGCTGTTAATTGAAAGTTGATCTTTTTCACATTTTTCTGAGATGTAAAAAGCCATGTAGATGTATATGGATGGATGCCCCCCCCCCCCCCCCCCCCCCACACACACACACACACACACACACACTTACTTTTTTCTCAGTCATTTTGCCATTTCAGAAGGACTGAAGCACACAGCATGGACTGGTGAAATGTTAGAGGTTATCCTGCTGAAAGCAACAGATCAAAGAGGCCATACCAAAACCTCAACCAAAGACAATAAACAGGGACCACGGTGCATCCACCTGATCATACACCTGGGATGAGGTCAGAGCTCACCCCCTGTTGTCTGACCAATCCTCCTGAAACAGCGGAGAAGCTGACAAGAACAACATGTGATGCTTGTGATGGAGGCTACAGGAAGGAGCAGGCAAACAAACACTGCTCCTTTCTGTTGAAAACAATTAAACTTTACTGTGGTGTTTATTGTTCATGTATGTGCTTGGTTATCTGCAATATCTCTACTTCTAATTTCACAACAATGGTGGTGCTGATTGTTAGTTCCACTTTAATTGGAGGAACTAAGGGAAAGGAAAAGGAAACTTATTTGTTATGTCTTGTGACATGCCAAATGAAAATAAAGCTGACTGTGAAATAAATGTTTGCATCCAGTTTGACATTATCCTCCATATGAGTAAAGAATCCTTCTGGATCTCTCCCACCTGTTTGTTGTCTTGGTTTGAGCACAGTTCAAAGGTCATTTTCAGAGGTGAGCAGTACTTTGCTACTGTACTTAAATATATATATATTTTTAGGGATTTTCCACCTCAAGGAAAGCCGCGCACCAGATGGCTCGATTAGGGGCGATACTAGCATCTGACCTTTAGAGGTGCTCAGCCCCCAGTGCTGACAGTGGCACCTGTCTTGAACGAAATTTAAAATAGACTTCTAAACTTTTTTTCCCCTCTAAATCGACCAATAAACTATTATCTACCAATCCACAAGCACTGAAATTAAGATTTAGCTTACAAACTAACAAGTTCCATGTCAATATGTAGGCTTATTGCATGAGAAAAGATGTTTCTGGGTGTTGATGTTCTGGTGAAGTGTGGTGGTGGTGATAAGGTGGCAAGAAAAAAAAATTACCCATAGGACCACTAGGCTCTTTGTCATTAGCTGCTAGTTCACTGCAAGTCAACTTCTGGACTACTCACACAAATAGGTACTCAAATGCAACAATACTCAAATTTACCATTTAATTTTTATCTAAGAGACCTTCCTTTAATGATAAGCCACAATCACATATATCTTACATTCAGAAAGAAATGTAATAAAGCCAGGATTGACATAAAGCCTCTGCTAATCAATCAATCAATTAACAGAAAAATACTGGTCCAGTTCCAACAAAAATCTCTGTTTTGGCCAGAGGTAGAACCAGACATTGTCAAGATCCGGGATGTAGTCCAGAGGGGGGTCTGGGGGCCCTCCCCCATAAAAAAAATTTACTTCTTATATTAAATTTCCTGTATTCTAGTGCATTTTAAGGTGACCTGTTTCACAAATCCTAACCCCATGCTAACATAATGATATACTGGTCCCCAAATTGTGGCCCGTGGGCCGGATGCGGCCCGCCTCCACCTTTGGCCCCCTGAACAACACCAGGGAGCATTTTTATTTGTTTTTCATATATGTGTATTTGTATTTCATAATAATGTTGGACTTTTGCAATAAAATATTCCTCATTTTTGAACTATTTTCATTCAACATTTGAGAGGCTGTTTGCCGGACAGCTCCTTCAGATGATCTTAAGTTAATAATCACACTTGGCTTATTTTTCACATTCATATAGCCATAATCATATGTTACAATTCTGTGGTTAAGCTCCTCTAACATGAAACACTTCTCTTCATATATCAATCTCAAGATTGATATATGAAGAGAACATCAAGAACATCATGCATGATGTCTGCACAAATATTTTCAGCAACATGGAAGTATTTTAAAGTGTTCAAACAAGAATTTTCCTTTACACCAGTGGAGCTTGCATCACATAACCTGGCAATGCTCTGTGTAACTCTCTCTATTTCGCATTTCAACATTGTCATCATCCAACACAGTTTGTATTTGTTCTTTGTCAATCAAGCAAAACCGGCAAGGCTTGTTGGCACTGAAGCTCTCTGCATAACCACACAGGGTGTGCATTGCCAAATTATCTGCAGTTAAAACTGTGATGGTCCCATACAACTTGTGATTTTGTCCATCAATATTTATGTCAATACCAGAATTCTCAAGGAGTCTTAGATCCTCTAGTAATGGTTCCATTACTTTCCCAAGCCCGTAAGTCTCTCTATCTATTGAATTGAAAAGAAGACATAGGTGGATATGAGCAAGAGAGGAATGGAATTCCTGTGGCAGGTTTCTTATGATGAAGTAAACGGCACCCATTTTATAGATCTTAGTCTTAGAGCCCAAAGGATTTGTTGTCTCAACATCGTCATAGTATAACTGAATTTGAAGAAAATCAGGATGGAAGGATGATAATGGATTCGATAAAAAGCGAGATCCATGACTGTAATCAGACATTTTATCATCATTTCTTTTCTTGCTTTTAAAGTAAAGCTTCTGCATCTTATCGTTACAGAAGAGAAATTGAATTGTGCCAATTATTGATACATACTGGTAGGTATCAGGGGCTAAAACTTGCATTACCTGACCATCTTTTCTTAACGTATCTGCTCTGTGTCCAAGAAATATCTCCCTAGGCTTGACCATATGCAACTTCTCTGCAAAATAGGTGTTCATTTTGTACAGTGTATCAATGTCATCAAACATGTGCTTGGCACTCTCAAAGCGTTCCATTAGAGATTGCACACGTTCATGGTTTTCTGGCACTCTTAAATCTTTTAAAGTTGAAGTCACTGAATCTTGCAAATCACCTACAGTTGATTCAATTAATTGTTTAACATTGTTAACTATTCTGGTGACATCAACAAGACAAACATTTGACCCGAATATGTTTTTGCAACAAATGTTTCCTTAGCCCCTTTGGGCCTGGCTACAGACCTTTCAGGCTCAACAATGGCATCTGCAACAATGTCATCCTCCATAGTGGAGATCTCTACAGCTTCTTCACAAGTAGTAATTTCCATGGGGATTTGAGGAGGTAGATCTTCAAAGTCTTGTGTCATATTGTGTTCTCTTTTTACGTGCTTGGAAAATGAATTAATGCTGTGGTAAGTTCTTGGGCAGCCATCCTGGCTACAAATCAGAGTAAAGTCCAATTGGTCTGTTAATGCATGGATTTCACGAAGGTGCCAAATTAGAGTCTTACTTTGCTTGAAGTGTAACTTGCATTTTGGACGTACATACATTTTCCTACTGATTACTGATAGATTTCATTTTCGAAATGAGGTCCATTGCCCTTGCCTTTCTGTTAGTTGACAGGGGGATACTGTAGATGTGTTCAAGGAAGGAGAACACAGATGAGAGTTGCGGTGGATATGACAGGTTGCAGACCCAAAAGAGCTTAAAGAGCTTGTCAATGGCACCGGTGAGATCTTCTTGAAGCGGGATGATGACCTTGTAATTTTTTCCGATGATAACGTACTGTCGCATGGCATCCCTGAAGCTACCGATGGACAGGAGATGTGGCTGAGGGGCTTGGGGCTCAGAAGTAGAAGTACAACAGAGACGAGATGCTCGTTCCAGCCTGAAAGGAAACAGAAAAAGACAAGAACAGAATATGAGGAACTTTGGAAATTTTCAAACAAGAGTTGTGTTGAGAAACTTTTGCCACAAATATTCCTCGCTAATATGGACTTGCAATTTCAACCGTTCCCAGTTACAACTTTCCCTTTTGTCAGATTAGGACTGGGTATTACAATCCATATAGTATTTACATCTTTTGTATTAAATTTCTTTTAATCGCATTTCTTCTTAGGAACACAAAATAATATTAATAAAATTACATATAAGGTATTAGTGGACATTCCTATGAACCAGTTTTGTCCATCTAAGAATGAACAAAATGGCTTTTGATTATACAACAATTGATACAAATATGAAAAGCACAAATAAAGACTTTTATGATCACCTTAGATTGCCCCTGCTTTGGAGTTAATATGGGGAGCTGTAAGTCTAATGGTTAAGAGTTGATCCTGGAATCAGAGTAGTGCAGGCTCAAATTCTACAGGATCAGGAATTAAATGCCAAATCTTTACAGTAACTTGTTAGATTAGTATTAAAACCAACCAATCATAAGTTACCGGTACAAAATCAATCAGGTGCGTTATGGCAGACTTGACACTGCAGCGGCTAGATGCGACTGGAGGAAGAAGATGGGTCAGAACAACCAGCATTTTGTAGGTCTTATCTGCAAAGGAATTTAGATGTATTCAATCATGTGAAGCCATTGAAAGCTTCAGAAACAGAAGAAATGCCTTTAAAAAAAACAAAAAAAACATCTGATCTGATTCACTTATCCAACATGTTAAAATGCTGAAAATGTCTGAAAGCATACCATCTAACAGTCATTCATTCCCTCAGTGAGAGATGCGATTTCACTTTTCTCCTTGACAGCAACCTCCCTCAGCTGTGGAATGATTATGGCTTCCCATCTTCTGATGAACCAATCTCCCTTTCCCTCGCATACTTGGTTGAACTCTGAATCCAGCTTTAGCAGTAAAACAAAAACATTTTTCAGGATGAAACAGCTACAATGTCCCATCAGTACAATCTGCAGAGAAGGGGGTTCATGCATTTGTCTTTATTAGCATGCACTTTTTACTGAAATATAAGTCTTTTTACCTATTTGGAACCAGTCAGAACATCTGTACCAGAATTTAGCAGACTACTTTCTAAAGAAGTTGAAAGGCTTTGATGGCTACTTCTGTAAGAAAAGCTCAAAGTACCAACATTTATTATCCTGTAAAAATGTAACTGTCAAAACTCAAGACAAACTGATGTTAAGTGTTTATATCACTTCACAATTAAAACTACTTTCTAGTTTACTCACAATCCATGCCTCTCCACCAAGTCAGCAATGGTTATTTTTACCAGCTTCAGTCTACTTTTCTCTGAAACGATGCCATTGGTTTGAATTTCTTGAAATATTTCAAGAAACTTCTTTTGTAGCAGAGATTCTAGGCCTGTTGTGTTGTCTTCCTGGCAAGGTTCCTGTGTAGAGAAAGTGTTACCAATATGCCAAAGTTGACATACTGCTACAAGATATTCAATAGTCAGTGGCAGCTCCTGGTTTTTCAAATAGAGGAAGTTCAGACTACCCCTTAAGGAAAAAAACTGCATTGTACAGCAGTATTACTGCAGAAAATGCAGTAATACTAATAATACAGTTGAATGAGTTCTATGTAGGTAGGTACCTAGGGCGTCCTGTAGGTGGCGTTCTTACACCAATGAAAATGCATAGTTAACTGTAAACTAATGGTAGAAGATTATGTGTTACAAGCAAGGTTCTTTGGCTGTAACCTATTTTATGAATATTTTATTGACAAACTTTTTGATGATATTAGGGGACTCTGAGCTTCCCTTCAAGTCTTATAGTAGCCGCAACTGTCGCATCTAAATAGAAATGTGGAACCCATGTGGGCCAATGAAGAAAAATAGGATTAAATTTTACAAAAAGGGACACTTACTTGAACAACATAGACAATGGTAGTTTCAGCTTGAGAGTTGCTTGATTCACACAGGTAAATGTGAAATTTATCCAAGTCGCTTATAGAAACAGTTGGGTCAACATCAATAAATTCTGCAAAATCAGCACTGAATTTCATAAGCCTGTCAATTTGGTGACCAGCATCACATGTCTGATTTAAAAGCTGCTGTGTGTTGTGGACAGTATATATCTTTCTGGAGATCTCAGCTTCTTTCTTGAACACTGTTGCTAAAATTCTGAACGTCTGTTCATGATCCATGCCCTGGAAATACAAAGCCAAGATTGCACATGTTTAAATACATTCTTTCTTTACACTATAATTAAAGCTATCAGCGCTATCAAACATTCAAAAGGTATTTCACTGGTGTTGAAATGGTAGCCAACAGTGGAGTGGCATGTGGGGGAATTTTGGAGATGCTATGCATGATTTAGAATAAAACAAATGGCTTGTCTGAAAACTACTCAGTGCGCTTCACAGCCACACTGCCACACATAGCCTAAACACTGTCTCACTACCGCCATTTTAAAACCCCATCATGTAATTACAAGCATCGCATCTCATTGCATTGCAAACTTGGTTCAGTATATTTGCTGTGCTCGTGCACGCTTATCACTGCGGGCGGGACTGGAATGGAATGTCAGGAATGGAACGTTAGCTTTTCACCTTTCGCGCTCAAACGTGTGTTAGCAATATTAATTGAAACTGAACCACTTCAGTTATCGACATACTCCCCCAACAAAGTACAAGTCATTCTGTTATCAATTAATTTTCGCCGTACAGAATTATGACCACGACAGAGCAACTTGTACATCAGCTAATTGTGCTACCACTAACTTAGCTGATAGCAATGTAGCAGCTAGTTGGGAGCAATTTGTAATGCAGTGTTACCAGGTAATGGTAACTTCAAAAGAATATTAACTAAAGTTTAACTTTTTGACAAAAGCAAACTCAAATATTTTAAACGGATGCACTGGTGTGAGAACAAAAGCACAGAGACATGGATTTCCCCCAAGAGGCACAATTTCATTGCATATAAAAAAGGGATCACAGACTAAACACTTTATTCTGGAATTAAGAATAAAAGAACACCTAATGGGTTCATTAAAAGAAAAGAAAAACTGCCGTCAGTCCAAGAATGTGCAAGGGACTAGTGAGGGCCGGATCGAGGGAAGTACTCACCACACTAACACGAACTACCCCGTGATTTTGTGACAACACGCACACACAACTGAAAAATAGAAAACAACTAAATTAGTGTAAAATGGCCAAAGAAAGCATGCACTCAAAGGCATCACACAGACACAATAAAACAAAAGTGAGGTGCACGGCCTACACAAAATAGGGGTAGTGAGGTCGATCAGTGAGGGCACCCTCGTGGGAAGAGTCGCGTCGACAGTCACTAACAACCTGCAGTATTAAAACAAAACACACAATAAACAAGAAGATAAAAACACACACTTCATGATAATAACAACCTCTTGGGAGAAACTAACACAAGAAAACAATACCAAAGTGAAATAAAACCGTGATAGGACAAAACAGCAGTGTAAATCTAAAAGAAAAGAACACAATTATTACACCAAGGCAAATTTACATAAACACATATCTGCGTAAGCCTCAGGAGGACGGGAGGTTACCTCTATGCCGTTAAATGCAGCCCCAACAGCAGACAGCAACCACAGACCCACGGTACCTGCTACACTGCGCCACACATACACACAAAATCAAGCCAGCTGCTAATGCTAAAAACAGATTCCCTTCTTAAAACGAAACGTCACTTACCCAGCGACATGCGGACGGCCTCGCCACATCAACTGGCAACGCTGGAAACCGAGAACGGATCTAACTACACGCTAGTCCAGCTTTTATATTGAATGATGAAAATACGGAAATATGGCACAGGTTACGCTACCAGCTACGGGGGCTTGGGAGGGACAAACAACCGAAACGCGCACTATCCGCCGGCTACATCCTGCCCCCAGGGTTTTAAATTGACGGCCTGACAATTTATTAGAACCATGGCCTGAAATAAGCTGCACTGCTGCTTGCTGCCTGTGAACTTGAAGCCCCAATTGCCCTACTCCCTGCTGCCACTGGTAAACGGTGGGGATTTGAGTGTTGGCCAGCTGTTTCGCGTGCCGAGCGTCTTACCGGAGGAACATCAGGGGTTGCGCCAGCGCTAGTGGGTGCATTTCTTGTGCTGGGTCTGGGGGAAAGAGGCACTATTGCATCGTTAAGAGTCTGTATACCGACAGAAGGGGGTTCCATTGTGTTGGTACAGGGACGAGCCAACACCCACTGACCTTGGTCCTCTTCTTCAGGGTTCCTCGTGGGCGATTGTTGTGTAGCTGGTAGTGATGCGCGGTTAGGGGGTTTTACAGAAACCCGCCCCGCCCAAACCCAAGACGTGGCTCGGCCCGCCCCGCCCAACCCGCATGATGTCACGTATCGATAAACCCAACCCGCTCGCTATCAAGTATCGATAAACCCAACCCGCCCGCTATCAACCCGCGAGCTTAAATTTGTCTCTAAACTCACATAGTACATTCGCAGCATCTTTACCTTGTGCTTCTAATGTTAAAAGTCATGAAGCATCATTTTTGCCTCCTTTCTAACGTCTCAATATGCACTCCAGCACATAAAATAGACTCCACCCACATCATCACTCTATAAAGCCAACACATACAACGTTTCCGTACAACCTTCGCATCGCCTGTTTTAATCTTCTCCCTGATCAAGTCCGACATTTTCACTCTTATCTCTGAGTGTTCAGGGAGATTTGGCGCTAATAACAAAAAGTTGGGATAAAACAGCATTCAAAACAGGAACTGACGGGCTTGCACATGCGCGAGCCGAGCACGCACGCACACACACACAACACACATTTCAACGGGTATTGATCATCCCTGACCCGCCCCACTCGCATCCGCAATATGTATTAATACTGCGACCCACCCCGCCCGACTCGCGGGTCATAGGAGAATTAAGTGTATGAGTAATTGGAAGGAGAGGAGAGACGAGGATGCTACTGTAGGTTAGCGGGGCTCCTTTCCGTTTCATAACACGGCTGTGGAGACTGCTCCATGCACGCACACACCACTCTATCCTCCCTCATCGGTCTTAACATGGTCTGTAAAGATAAGAAGGCAACCCTTTCCTGTTGATGGCAATGCAAAGGATGTGAAAATAACGTGGCTGTTACCCATTCATTCTGACTGGAGCGTGCCGCCTCTCGTGGAATGAAACTGCCGATGTCAATTGAGTTGTCTTTCATCATCATATTTTTTATATGTCGTTGATTATTCTTACTGAGGTTATTTTAAGTTGAAATATTGTATACCTTCAGTCTATCCATATTGTGCCATTTTTGGGAATGTATGGAAAAATGCGGGTATTGATCGTCCCTGACCCGCCCCACCCGCATCCGCAATATATATTAAATATAACCCGCCCAACCCGCAATATGTATTAAAAACTGCGACCCAACCCGCCCGCCCCGCGGGTCACCCGCGGATATCCGCGGGCCAGCGGGTAGCCCGCGCATCACTAGTAGCTGGCAAAACTAGAGGGTGATTACCTGGAACTGGCTTCAGCATAGAACGGTGGACGTACCGTACCTCATTTGGCTTCTCCTGTGGTGCCACACCGTACACTACATTGCCAGGCTCTGGGGGCCTCACGACCTGGAAGGGCAACGGTGCCCAAATGTCCTGAATTTTATTCCGCCCTCGGCGGGAATGGTCACGCAGGTAAACCGTTTGTCCTAATGGTAAGGGTCCTTCTCGAACATGCTGGTCGGCTTTCTCTTTTCTTTGTGCTGCTGCCAATCTTATCCTTTCCCGTGAGCTCTCCACTGCCACTCGTAGCCGACGTTGATGCTCCTGCACCCAGCTGCAGATGTCACCATCAGTAGGCTCTTCTACACGCCCCAGTAGAAAGTCCACTGGAAGTTGGGATTCCCTGCCAAACATCAGAAAGAAAGGAGACTGACCAGTGGTTTGTTGTGGGGTGGTATTGTAACTAAAGAGCAGCTGGGGGAGGTACTCAGGCCACCGACCTTTTTGTTCAACAGAGAGTGTACGGAGAAGATCATGCAGAGTCCGGTTAAAACGCTCACACTGACCGTTTCCCTGTGGATGATAAGGAGTTGTTCTTGATTTTTGGATCCCATAGAAGCCACACAGTTGCTGGATGATGGTACTCTCGAAACTGCGCCCTTGGTCGGAATGTATACGAGCTGGGACACCATATCTGTAAAACCATTCTTTAACAAGCACCTCTGCCACCGTGGAGGCCCTCTGGTCACGAGTGGGGAAAACCTGGGTATACTTAGAAAACACATCAGTGAGCACTAGTACTTGTTCTCTCCCATCCCTGGCGGGATCCAGTAACGAAAAGTCAATAGCCAAGATGTCATTGGGTTTAGAGGCCAACAGATGTCCCATAGGAGCTCGAACCTGTGGCTGAGTTCTTTTGGCGACTGAGCATCTCTCACATCGCTGGCACCAGTCTTTGATGGTCTGTCCCATACCTGGCCAGTAACATCGCTGCCGGATCAAGTCTGTGGTGCGTTCAATACCTTGATGCCCATGGTGGGTGTGGAGTTGCTGGAACATCTCATCCCTCAAACACTCTGGCAACAACAGCTGGTCCACCTGCTCTCCGCCATCAGGTCGTCGATAGGTCCTGTACAGGAGCTCTGCTTTCATCGTTAAACGGTTCCACTGTCGTAACAGGCCAAGTGCTGTAGCAGGAAGGTGTTGCTTTTCCACTCTACCTGGGAACCGCTGTTGGAGCCAGAAAGGAAGGATGGCACCAATGGCAGGGTCAGCCCTCTGAAGCTCCACCAAATCGGCTGTGGACCGTTCTGGGGCGGCAGAAATTGCAACCTGGGCTGCTGGTACGTGTCTTGCACTCTCTCTTATTGTCGCGGGGACTGATGTTCCTGGGGCTCGTGGCTGTCGAGAGAGTGCATCTGCATTCTGATTAGTACGTCCCGGCCGATACCGTACAGTATAATCGAACACAGCCAACTCTGCCACCCAGCGTTGCTCCGTGGCCCCCAACTTTGCAGTACCCAGGTGGCTCAAAGGATTATTGTCTGTCCAAACAACACACTTCTGTCCAAGTAAATACTCACAGAACTTTTGAGTCATGGCCCACTTCATAGCAAGAAACTCTAGTTTCATTGAGCTATAATTTTTCTCTGCTGGGTGGAGGCTGCGACTGGCGTAGGCAATGGGCCGGACTCGTCCATCTTGTTCCTGGGATAAAACCGCTCCCAAACCCTCATGGCTGGCATCCACCTCTAGGATAAATGGGAGATTAAAATTAGCATAAGCCAACACAGGTGATGAAACCAACTTTGCCTTGAGGTCCCTAAAACTCTGCTCACACTGAGCTGTCCACATCTCCCTCAAGAGAGTTCCTCTGTTTTTGTACTTGCTCTTGGCTGTCAGACTAGCAACTAACTGGTGGAGGGGTGCAGCCAGCTTTGCAAATCCCTCCACAAAACGCCTATAGTAGCTGACAAAACTGAGAAAGGACCTTAACTCTGACACTGTAGTTGGTATCTGCCATTCAGCCACTGCAGTAGTCTTCTTTGGATCAGTTGAAACACCAGCGGCAGAAATGACATGTCCCAAGTACTGTACCTCCTGTTGGAAAAACCGACACTTCTCCAATTTAGCTTTTAAACCTTCCCGCTGTAGCCGACCTAGAACCAGGTCCAGATGATCGAGGTGCTGGTCCACTGTGGAGGAGAACACAACAACATCATCTAGGTAGAGTAACAGAGAGCGACAGTGTTCATCGCCGAACATCCTCTCCATGAGGCACTGAAAAGTGCTCGGGGCATTGCACAAGCCGAACGGCATCCTCTGAAACTCAAAGAGCCCAAAGGGGGTGCAGAAAGCAGTCTTGGGTCTGTCTTTCTCTGTAACAGGGACCTGATGGTAACCACTTGCGAGATCCATAGTAGAAAACCATCGAGACCCAGAGAGCGCATCAAGGGACTCTTCGATCCTTGGAAGTGGAAAAGCATCCTTGCGGGTTTTAGCATTGATCAGTCGGTAGTCCACACACAGTCTCAGGCTGCCATCTTTCTTCTTCACCAAGACGATGGGAGAGGCAAAGGGGCTACAGCTCTCTCGTATTATCTGTCTTTCCAACAGCTGATGGATATGAGCCTTAACCTCATCACAATCAGAGGGGGGAATACGCCTGTATCTCTGTCTGATGGGGTTGTCATCTAGCAGGGGGATATCATGGGTCACAAGCTTACTGCACCCCAAATCCCAGTCAGAGGATGCAAAAACAGTCTCTCTGTTGAGGAGCATTGATCTGGCCTTGGTCTCTGGCCTCTGACTCTGGTAGGGCTGATAAGTCCATGGCCTCTATCTGTGACCTGACGGAACTCCCCTGACCCTGCTGAGAGGAAACTGTGGCTGTCACCTTGTCTGGTTCCTGAGCTACCATGGAGATTCCCTCTGGCAAGCTAACAATGTGTGCCTGGCTCAGCTGCCCTACTGGATGGCGAGGGTGCAAAAGGACATCTGTCTCTCCCACATTCACCACTGGAACGTAAACTGTGCCCCTAGTGACAGTAAGTATGGCAGCGGAAACCAACAAACAGTTAGGGAGGGATTTCCCATCATTCAAAGGCTCAAGTAATGCAGCACCAGAGGGCTCACTAAACTGCGAGGAACATGTTGCCGCCACCCACTTCACCGTACCCCCGGGTATAGTTATCGGACGCCGACCTCTTACCCTAGCCAACCCTGTCCTAGCCGGTGCTGTATCCACCTCAACTCTGTGACAATGCTGTAGCGCCTGCTGCCACACCTGTGGGGTCTGCTGCACTGTAGGAAGGTCAAAGAGAGCAATACCATGTTGAACAAACAATTGGTAGTAACATTCTCTGATAACATTCATGCCCAAAACTCCCGGAACAGCAGAACCACGCACTGGACCTGGGGGGGTCCTTGACAACCAAAATACCTCAGTTTGGTACAACCTTGCCAAAAATCTCTACATCTAGCTCAACATATCCCACATAAGGGATATCTAAACCATTGGCAGCACGCAACTGGAGCCAGTGGCAGGCTCGAGGGGAAGACTGGAAATGCTCAAGGAAGAAACTCTCGTAAATGGTTGTAACCATAGACCCAGTGTCAAGCAGGCAGTTAACCGGTGTACCTTCAAACTTAACAATCACCTTTGGACAGGGGGCTACAAGGTTATCAGACAGGGTTTGCGAAATCTGTGTTACATTTGAGCCAGTGAGATTCCCTCCTGATGCTTGACTCCTCACATCAGGGGGTGAAAGTTTTCCATCTCCTGCCCTGCACTAATGGCTGCAATAGAGGATCGGGCCCTAGGCTGCTGTCTCTGTGGGTCAACATGCTCATTTACACATTCTCTGGCAAAATGGCCGGGTCTTTGACAACGCCTACATATAACAGTAGCAGGACGCTTTGATATAGCTTGCGGCTTAGCTGTGGCCTGTAAAGCCAGAAGGCTCTGTGTCAACTGGTTAAGCTGTTCCTGTTGCTTCTGTAACATGCGTTTCAACTCTGTGAGATCAGGGTTGCCTGAACCGATCGCGGACTGCATCGCATCTAAAGAGGGTACAGAATAACTCCTACGTCTAGGCTCATCAGGTCGCCCTTCCCGCTCCCACCGTATAGCCTCAGCCCGTACATCAAGGAGTGTGTACTCAGGATGTTGCCGCACCAAACGTTTCAGCTCTCTACGCAGGTTAGTATCATGCACATGTTCAAACTGATCCCTAAGTAGGTTAGGAGCATCAGGCACTTCACCAGGGGCACAACGCTTAATTTTCTCCTTGTAACAGTACAAAGCATGTGAAAACTCCTGTAGTGACTCCCCCTCCTGCTGCCTTCTAGAAAAGAAACTCTGTTGCAAAGAAATATAAGACTTAGCACAACCATACAATTCTTGAAGGATAGCAAAAAGTTTAGTTGGGTCCTCCCTGTCTGCTCTCGGACGATACCTGATTTCATCCTTCGCTTCACCCTCGAGATGATCATAAATAAAATACGCCTGATCAACAGATGTTAAGTGTCTGGTCCTCAGGGTAGCCTTCATTTCGTCGATCCAGTCCTCCACAGGGATCCCTGATGTACCCCTGAATGTTGGACATTTCCTCTCTCTGGGGATATAAAGCAAACGTTCAGAGGTGGGGGGAGCACCAAGTCTGTTCTGCTGAGAACCAGCTGAGGGACCAGGATCCGTCTCAGAGTCCAAATCCACGCGACTCCGGGCACCTTGCTCCTGCAGCAAAGCCTCCTTCTCAGCTCGAAGTTGCTGGACTAGGTCTCTCAACTCCTGCAGCTCACTGGTCATGGCTCAGCTTCCAAATGCGCACACTGCTGTTTTGTCTCAATCACATACACACAAAAAAAAACAAGAAACCTAACAAACCCTTGCCTCTGTGCAAACACCAGTGCGATCCTGCCGACAACGCCAGAATGTGTCATGGTAACTTCAAAAGAAAATTAACTAAAGTTTAACTTTTTGACAAAAGCAAACTCAAATATTTTAAACGGATGCACTGGTGTGAGAACAAAAGCACAGAGACATGGATTTCCCCCAAGAGGCACAATTTTATTGTATATAAAAAGGGATCACAGATTAAACACTTTATTCTGGAATTAAGAATAAAAGAACACCTAATGGGTTCATTAAAAGAAAAGAAAAACTACCGTCAGTCCAAGAATGTGCAAGGGACTAGTGAGGGCCGGATCGAGGGAAGTACTCACCACACTAACACGAACTACCCCGTGATTTTGTGACAACACGCACACACAACTGAAAAATAGAAAACAACTAAATTAGTGTAAAATGGCCAAAGAAAGCATGCACTCAAAGGCATCACACAGACACAATAAAACAAACGTGAGGTGCACGGCCTACACAAAATAGGGGTAGTGAGGTCGATCAGTGAGGGCACCCTCGTGGGAAGAGTCGCGTCGACAGTCACTAACAACCTGCAGTATTAAAATAAAACACACAATAAACAACAAGATAAAAACACACACTTCATGATAATAACAACCTCTTGGGAGAAACTAACACAAGAAAACAATACCAAAGTGAAATAAAACCGTGATAGGACAAAACAGCAGTGTAAATCTAAAAGAAAAGAACACAATTATTACACCAAGGCAAATTTACATAAACACATATCTGCGTAAGCCTCAGGAGGACGGGAGGTTCCCTCGTTAAATGCAGCCCCAACAGCAGACAGCAACCACAGACCCACGGTACCTGCTACACTGCGCCACACATACACACAAAATCAAGCCAGCTGCTAATGCTAAAAACAGATTCCCTTCTTAAAACGAAACGTCACTTACCCAGCGACATGCGGACAGCCTCGCCACATCAACTGGCAACGCTGGAAACCGAGAACGGATCTAACTACACGCTAGTCCAGCTTTTATATTGAATGATGAAAATACGGAAATATGGCATAGGTTACGCTACCAGCTACGGGGGCTTGGGAGGGACAAACAACCGAAACGCGCACTATCCGCCGGCTACAGTAGCAATGACGTAAAGTAACGTTCATTTCTTTGAGTGTTTAATTTGTTGGAGTAATCACCTTCAAATCGGTGATTAGATTTGCAACAACTTCATCTACACAAACTATATAGCTTTATACATAGCTTAGGATAACCTAGCTAATCACTATTTGTGACCTTGCTGAGGCTATACTAACCTACCTCAGCAATTAAAAAAAAAACGAGGTACAGTAGCGAACTTAAATAGTGAACTTAAATAGCTTGCCAACACCGCTTTTCAAAATATAATGAAATATCTACATGTAAGTTTAGTTGAATGTTCACCCACCTCCTCAAGAGGATCCATCCTGGCACCATGTCACCATTGAAGGAGGCAGGGAGGAAGAGACCAAATCGGAGTTGGCGCGGTGCTATATTAGTAACCGTCATGGAGGTGAAAGGTCGGGGGATATTTCAAAATTTATTCAAGCCACATTAAAGCCACATTCTTGGTTTGTGATGAATAAATTCTTGTGTATTAGTTTACTTTGTATATTGAAATTAATTTAAAATAAAGGATGTACAATTTAACACAAAATGTGTCAGATAATTTATCTGAATAATACACATGTTGTGTCATTTTCCACACCTTTTGTGTTAAAAACGTCTTAACACAATAAATGTGTAAGACAAATGACACATTACTTCTTAGAGTGTATGGACCACTGATCATTCGCAATGACTCCCGTACCTCTGTGTTATTGTGTGGCACATTCGGACGGGATAAGCAAAAGTCTGTAATTCATGCAAATTACAGACATTATGACGACATATATATGTCGCGAGTTCCAACACCCTGTTTGGTCTCAATACATTAATAAGGTAGTATGAAAACAAATTATGCATAAGAACAAAGGGAAAAATGCCATGGATAGGGATGCAGTCTGTATATTTGCTCCACGCCTTCAAAATAAGGTCAGTGCAGATGAAAGCAGTCTCGATGTTACAATGGAAGTGAATCAACAGTTGTTAGCATAGGCTTTCCCTCTGGCAAACGACCGACTGAATCTATAGAGACAACCTCAGATAGCTATAAATGTGGGTTGGCATGCTACCACACAATCCCAGTCTCTTCCTGCATTATTAACTCCAGAAAAAGACAAGAGGTGCGCAATTGAAATCACAAACACTGACATTCACATTCACACGGGACTTGAATTGCCACTGGATGTCTGTTTTTCACTGAAACACGGTAGGTAATTTGCGGCGGAATTATTACTGAGCAAATCACATGGCACATTTGCACGGGACTAAGAACTCTTCTCCGTAATTATTCAGAATTACCAGTAGTCCATAGGTTATACTTATCCCATGCGAATAGGGCATAAGATGAATTCCTTATATGCTTATGCTTTTTTGGATTTTCTAGCATAGGCTAAATAAGCCCAGGCCTCTGCCTATTCCTTTTTCAGTTCCAGAACTTGTAAAAAAATATATTATTATTGTATCTGCTCATGTGTTTACTATATGTGTTTAGGTACTTGTTGACTATCAGTCTGGTGTCAGTATTTAGCCTCAGATGGAGTTTACAACCAGCACAAAAACCCCGACTGAGAAGACCGGACCCCGGCATGGCTAAAACTGTAAATTTTTCTTTATGTATATATATATATATATATATATATATGACAGGGGTTCGACAGAAAAAAGCTTGCATTGGATGTTATGACCCTCATTCCAGATTGTAAGCATATCACTAACCAGGATTCTGTCAGTAGCAGCAAGTGAAGAGGGAAGAGCCCAGCACTGACTCCTCATCCCACAGGTGGGCATGGGAAATGTGGCGTACGGAAGACCGCTTGCCCGGTTGTAGCCGTGCTGGGGTCCAGTCTTCTCAGTCAGGGCTTTTGTGAATGTGACAGCAGATGGTAAACCGTTGAGTGGTGGTGCCCGCACAGTTGGCCCCCAGGATTCAACTTCAGCGGGTCAGGGTTGGCCGCTCAGTACTGTAAGGATCCTCTTGCGGGACCTCACCCCGGGTCTGGTTTCCTCCGTGGCAGTGCGCTCAAGGTCAGGAAGGGGGTGAAGGTGGCTCGGGGCTCCGGCAGTGAGCTTTACAGTCCCCTCCGCCCAAATTTCGCTGCGCCTTCCTTCCCAAGGATGTGAGGCCTGGGAAGGGACAGGGCCCATTTTCCTCTGGCAAGCCCACGATGGGGGCCTTCCCACATACAACAGGTGCCAGCGGTCAGCTGCGATGTTGACAACCCACCCGACCCATGTTGAATCACAGGAATCTAATGCACAGGTGAGTCAGATGGTCTCCCAGAAGCCCCACGCCACAATGAAAGAAATACATATATATGTATATATGTGTGTGTGTGTGTGTGTGTGTGTGTGTGTGTGTGTGTGTGTGTGTGTGTGTGTGTGTTAAATGAATGCACAGAATAGTGCTGTCATTTTGTAATTACAAAATAAACAAATTAACTAAAATAATAGCTTGACAGTTAAATTAACATTATATGTTTGGTATATTAAAAATGTACCCTCAATCCCGAACATTCACTCCTAGTAACATAAGAAATGTAAATATTAATATAATATCAACTATTAATGTCATATTACACTTACCTATTACACTTACCTACACTTATATTGCACAGTGTATTGCTTTAAATTTTTTTAAGAACACATTCTACAGCTAAAATTACAATACACCAAATATGACTTGCCTTATTACAGTACTTCACTTGCCAAAGAAAAAAACAAGATAGTCGAGAGTAGATAATGGGTTGAACATGCCTACCCAACAGTAGCAAGCATACCCAAAGTTCTGTTGCTGAATGTTTTGCTATGTTGCAGCCAAACAAATTGATCAATCAGGAAACCGTAGATAAACATTGCAGAGGTTGAAAACATTTGACCACAACAGCTACCGCTGCAATTTATACCTTGAAATGTGACTTTTTGTCATGTGACGACAGATGTAGTTGTCATATCAACCTCCAAAAATGCAAAGATATAATGCAAAGATATAACTCCAGATTCCTTAAGGCTGTCATTCCATGGTTATTTCATTAATATTGCTATATTCTCCATTGTTATTGAATACATTGTGTGTTGGTTCTATTTAAAAAAATGTCCAGATTGCTTTGTTTCCAGCTGTTTTTGCATGGTAGGAAAGTGACTTGTGGTTGAACAACCCTCCCCTCTCACTCACTATGTATGTCTACCAGAGTAACATCCAGCTAAGTTTCGTGCCGTCGCTTGTTCTGAAAACGTGCAGGAAAAAAACAAGGCTTTATTTTCACAGAGAGCACATGAAGCAGTTTGCTCCGCCATTTTTTTCAAGTTTGTGCAGCAGCTACTGTGGCGCTGTCTTCTCTTGTAGATGCTAATGCTAATGCTACTTTAGATTCGCTACAATGGGAGATGGGTCTAACCCCACGTGGGTGACGCTAAAGTCCATCTGACGCCATTTTCTGTGAATGCGGTATGCAGCCAGTGGAGGTGACAAACCACTTTCAAAGGCAGCATGTGTTGGTAAGTCAGGGTGACCCATCAGATTCCAAAAGGAGCATGGAAAACTGGTTTTCAGCTAAATGACACCTTAAATATCATGCCAGAACTGAGAGAGGTTTTTAGCTAAAGGGTGAAACACTAGCTCCATAAAACAAGTGTAGCATATTTTAACTGAAGTCTTTAATTCAAAAAGTCAAACATGTCTGAAGAATGTTATTCATCTGGGTCATATTAGTCAGTGTTATGCCAGTAGTCACATTGCTTTCCCTGAAGACAATTTAATGATTTTTTTCACAAAGCATTGTACACAAGGATGTAGGCAAGACCACCTTTGTTGAGTCCAAGACAAGTCCAAGACCAGGACCGGTCAAGACCAAGTCCAAAGAGGTTCAAGTCCAAGACAAGACTGAGTACAAAAGACTGTACTGTACTTGATTGCAAGTCCGGGACAGAAAAAAAACCAAGTTGTATGCATGATGGTATAAAGTCAATCATTTTGGGTTATTATTTGTTGATCCAAATGTAAAGACAGTGTCACAACACCCAGGAGTTCTATATAGTATTAAGTATAAAGTAAACCATTCCCCTTGATATCACATAATCTAATTTAAAGAAAACACAATTCTATAAGGTGATCGATACCTATAGCTACAAGTACAACTGATACAGACACCAGCCACTACTATTACCACTGATAGGTGCTAGTACGGAGCATTTTATCAACTAAATTACAATCTAGCTTCAGTCCAGATATAATCAGTTTACTCCTATGGTTGGTTTATGGCTTCACTGGAAAAAACATATTGTATAATTTTATTGAGATGTGTGTTAATGAGGAACACATCTATTTTGAGAAAATATTAAAATTTGGTTAAATAAAAATAAACAGAGTGCAATTTAAAATATCTTCTTTTTATTTCTGGACAAAGTGTAGAAGTTGTTTACGGCGAGTCTTAAATGCTGTTTGGCTCAAATCTCGAAGATAAATCTGGGGTCAAAGTGTTAAATTCTGAAAATGAAAAAGAGAATAGGTTTTAGTCCAAAGGAATATGGGTCTCAGATCTATCAGATCTACTTTGAAACACTGTCTGCACATTATAATCCATTAATTTTACAGGTTTCTTTCTCGTGGAATATTTACAAATCCATTGTATACATATATGTATACCATCATATATGTGGAATAACACACATATATGCTGCAACCAGCACTAAAGCCATTTGTTTTCCGATTCATCTTATTAAACTATGTAATGTCTGAAGAAGATACTTTCTGAAAAAAATGTAGACCAGTGTAAGGGAGAAACGTAAATGCAGGTAAAGTAAAGGGTGCCCAAGTCTTAATATAAAAAAACCCAACAAAAACAATTGGCAGATGTCTCCCTCACTTAAAATGTTGGTGTTCATGAGCCTAGCCCTGAAATGATAAAAATGTTTTAGTTGCATAATTTTCTTGTCGATTTACAAAGTGAATCTATAAGTTTCAAGATCCATAAATTACATTATAACATGAGTACAGTATTGTCACTGTACTCATGTAGATATTCATTCATAGCAGAAATAACACCACACTACTGACGTTTTTTTGTTTTTTTCTTTTTTGGTGTTTTTTGGTCGCCCCGGGCCCACATGGATCAGGGGCCCACATGGATTTAAGCCACAACTATTTGATTTATTTGAAAATATATATTATATTTCTAAATGCTTATTTCCTGATTGCATGGGAAAAATAAAACAACTGTAAATGTGCCCTTGTTGAGTATGTTTTCGTAAAGTTAATCTTGCATGCTTCGCTTTTGCTACAAAGTAACAGTCACCACCTGTACCCTGACTAGTTAAAATTCCTACGGTTCGTGAACGCACCTTGCCTCACGCACACCGTTACTGACATGTTTGTAAACTAACCGAATGATGCACGCGCAGCCAGGACTTTCTGAAGACCGGTATTTAAAGCTGTCAGATGTAGCCTTTCAGTCTCTTCATTTAAAAATGTTTATCTTCATGTCATGGGGTCAAAGATATAGAACACATTGCATTGACTACCCCTGTCAATTGGAATGAATGTTTCAGTTTAATCAGTGCCATCTTTATATGGGGGTAACACTTCTTGCCTGATCATCAGTTGACAATATCTTCCCTGATAGTGTGAGAAACATAGGGACCTTGTACCAAGATGGCAGCTGTGGCACCTGAGGCTGGACATGCTAACATGCTAACATACTGATATACTGTATAGTGTTCTATATCTATGTCATGAGATTAGGATTTGTCAAACAGGTCACCTTAACATGCACTAAAATACAGAAAATTGCATTTAAGAAATCCGTTTTTCTCTGGGGGAGGCCCCCCAGACCCCCCTCTGGGCTAAGACCTGGTCGTCATAATGTCTGGCTAGTTTGAATCACAATTAGACCAAATTAAAAACCTTCAAGAGTTAGTATGGATGTTTTATTTATATTTGAACAGTATACTATTCATCTGTACATTTTTCTTTTATGAATTTTATAAAGACACCTGTTATTATTAAATAGTGAGGAAATTAAATGTTAAATTCCCCCCTGCCTGCTTTAGAGGAATTATTGCATTTGAGTACCTATGTGTGTGAGTAGGCCAGGAGTTGACCTGCAGTGAGCTAACACAGGAGCAGCTAACGAAAAACAGCCTAGTGGTCTATGGGTCTTTTTTTTTCTTGCCACCTTATCTTCACCACACTTCACCAGAACATCCCAGAACCAGACAATTTTTTTCTCATGCGATAAGCCTATACATTGACATGGAAGCTAAATCTTTATTTCACTGATATTTCACTGATTGGTCAATTAAAAGAAATCCATTTAACTCTTTCGTTCAAGACAGGTGCCACTGTCAGCGCTGGGGGCTGAGCACCCCTAAGTGTTAGATGCTAGAATCACCCCTGGTTGTTTGGTTGTCATTTTTCAATGTTGTTACCAGTGACCCCCTGCAAACTGATTAAGAACAATTGTAATTGGTGGATCACTGCATGCAGTGTGTCAGAGACCCTTGAAATTAGATGGCATAGATGATACAGTGAGTTAATTTACCTCCTATGTGGCAGAACTTGTGAAGTAAACACCACACACACATATGCTCACTTCAGATTATCGCTGCCCTGTCGTTCCTTCTGCTTTTGGAGTGGACACTTTTCCAGATGTAAGTTATCACTGCTATGCATAGATATTTTTGCTAGAAATATTCCATGACAAATATGATGTGAATTGCTGCAGTTTTTGTAAATGATTTACTGACAGTGTCTTTGAATGCAGATCTATCTTCAAACATGATGATGCTCAGTTTTAGAAAAGGCATTCGTATCCTCCATGTTGCTTTAAAGACCCAGCTATAAAAATGCACAGACACTCAGCTGAATCTGTGGGGACCATGTGGTGCAGACTGATTTATGCTGATTCCCTCTGGGTACCCCTTCGGAGTAGCTAAAAATAAATGCTTAAACATTCATGTATGTTGAAATGATGAATTCATTTGCACAATGGATTACTTACCTAAATATTCACAGAACCAAAGTAACAGAATCCAACTACCATATTTTCCAGACTTCCTGTTCTGCCCCCCATGTGCCCAGCCATCCCAATAGCATCTACCATTCACCTACCACATATCTTGCCAGATTAAAAATAATATTTGTCACTTTTACCTTTTTTGCAGGACTCCAGAGAACGTGTCCAACAACCACACCTCTCCATTCCTCCACCAAGAGTCAAATAATGGCCCGTGCAGCGAGCTGTACTTTGGTACCGCAGTGCAATTGTTGGACTAAATAAGAAACAATAAGGCTTTTCAAACACAAGTTTTCTCTAATGATATTCTCTGCCTCAGCTAAGAACACTGATACCCTCGACAGGAAAGGCCAGTCACCTCTATTTTCTAAGGCGGCTGAGGTCCTTCAACATCGGACAATGCTCAGGATATTCTATGAGTCTGTGGTTGCCAGTGCCATCCTATATACCGTGTTGTGCTGGGGCAGCAGGCTGAGGACGACTGACACCAACAAACTGAACAGACTCATCCATAAGGCCAGTGATGATGTTGGAGTGAGGTTGGACTCTCTAAAAGAGGTGTCAAAGAGGAGAATGTGGTCCCAGATACTGTGCATCTTGGACCATCCATCATGCCCACTTCATCAACAGACGGTCGAGTACAGGAGTACTTTCAGCCAGAGACTCTTAGTACACAAATATACCACAGAGCGAAACAGGAATTCATTCCTGCCAGCTGCCATCAGAGTATACAACACCTCACATTGAGTGTCACATACCTATGGGCAATAATGAATGTGCAATATTCTGGTGCAATAACTGTGACTGTACTGTATTGTAGGCTCTGGTACAAAGTTTTATATATATATATATATATATATATATATATATATATATATATATATATATATATATATATATATATATATATATATATATGGGCCATTCTACCGAAAGTGAGCAAAGTTCATGGTTGGGACTTCGCTTTTTAAAGTGTAATTTACCCCAAAACTTTGTCCATACCTAGGTTCTACCATATCTAAGGTACAGATTTCTTGTAAAGGGCAATCAATATTCATATTTTAATTTCTTACATTTTCTTGAAATGTTTTTTCTGCTCCCAAAATGTGTCACAACCGAAACATAGCAACAAACTGCAATAACATGTTTTATGTTAATCTGTTCATATTGTACTTCCAAAAAACCTCTAAGTAAGATTTTTACAAATTTTAATTGAAATGTTTTATTACAAAATCAATAAAAATGTAATTTTAAATATTTTCCAAAGTTTTATTTCCAAGACTCATCAAAATCAACATCCAATAGTTTCTTGTAAAATGAATTCCACCAATTATATAGATCTCAGAGTTAATTTGCTATGAAATCAAAAACACATTTAACCAATGACCATCACAGAATGTAAATTGAGTACTCACTATCTTTAATTTTTTACAAAACACCCAGTGTTTCGGTTGTGACTGCTCGGTTTCGGTTGTGACTGCATGATTTCGGTAGTGACCACTATTTTTTTGTTTGCAAGATAATATCATATTTCCTCTACCTTATTGCCTAATATTAACTTCTAACATGCCTTACATTGGCAATTTCATTAAAACAAATATTTATAATAAATGAAATTAAGTCATTTATTATGAAATACATTTATTTCGAAGGCCAGTATTGGCCAACTCAAACGTAACAACCCATCAAATGTAACATTATTTAAAACATCTTAATAACACAAAGAATACACCCACAAAAAGTAGTATGCAAGAACTTTAATGAACTTTATAAAAAAACAAGCAACTTCTTAAGCATATTGTGGTGGTGCTGGCCTAACGGTTAGTGCATGTGGCAGGCCAATGCATATGCTCTGCCTCCGCTCACGAGGAGTTTGCTGTTGGTGCGGGTTCGCTCCGGTCATGCACCATGTGCCGCATGTCTACCCCTCTCTCTCCCCCTTTCTCTGTCACTTTCTCTCCAAAAAAAGGCAAAACACGCCCAAAAAACTAAGAAGAAAGAAAAGAATAATGTGGTGAGCATCCTAGGGCTAACAATCTAGTTTTTCACACATTGCGGTGAACAGGCTTGGGCTGATTTGGACATGCCTGCCCGTGACCCTTTCTGGTGGAGGGATTAGGGTGATGACCTTGTCCATGGTGTACCATATCTTGTCCTCCATTCGCGGCCAGAAAAAGCGGTTTCGCCCAATGCTACTCAGGACTTTGACCTCCAGGCAATCTGCAGATGAAGTGTAAAATATGTGTTAGAATTATAATTCCACAATTGGTTGTTCCTCTTTTAGATACTGATTGGATAAAACCAGTCATGTGGTCAAGGGGGATTTGACCAACCAGACAAACCACATGACTGATCACATGACTGCCTATCAGCCACTCAGCTTCTCTGTTCATCAGAGCCAATCAGCTGCCAAGCAAACTTCCTTATTCAGCCCACAGGAAGTGAAATGACCAATATTAGCATGTTATGCTCACAAGCTAGAAGGCTAGTAGCAGAATCAATGCTGCCATAGGGCTATGTTTGGGATAAGGAATCAATACAAATTAACTTGTATCATCAGAGTGTGTATCCTTTAAGTAAGCGGAACATTACATGTTGTCACAACCGAAACGATCATGTCACAACCAAAACCCTGTCATCTGTTTCGGTTGTGACCAAACCTGTTTCGGTTGTGACCGTTTCAGTTGTGACAATTTTAGCTAATTTGAGCTAATAGCTAAAAAATGCTAAAAAGCACATGGCTAGCAACTGGACAGTTGAAAAGGTGTACACAGATAAAAACAAAATATGTTGCATTAATCCTCGAAAAGTTTACCTAATTGCAGAAAATATGTGTTTGGTAGTGACATTTCAAAGTGGTTCTTAATAGATTTTCAGATTTTGGAACGCATTTACTACAAAATGAAGAGAGGTATCTACTCACCATGCAGCCATGAGGGAGAGGGATACTGAATCTCTGCCTGATCAAAAATGCAGGGGTGTGGCTAAAAACCAGGCTGGGGTGGGGCTTAAAACTATTTGTGTTTCGGTTGTGACATGAAAGTGTGGGACAGCATTTTTTGAATGATCTTTTCCAATTTAAAAAATAAACCCACAAAATCATCCAAATCTTTTCAATGCTGTTTTAAAGAAACCAACAAGATATTTTACAAAACATAATTTAAAAAAAATACAAAAATCTGTAAAGTATTGTTTTCATAGGTTGAAATTTAGGGCTTTGGTTTTGGGACAACTCATTCCCTATAGAAAGTGCACTGTCTAGGCATATAAATTATGCTTTTTTATATATTTAGCTTATTAGTATGTATTTGCTGTTTTGTGGGTTTAATAGATTATAAGATGATCTTAGTAACTATTTAAAGTCTGAATTCTTAATTGTTTAGTTTTATAGTTTTTTTAGTATGGGACAGCAGTTTGCTCACTTTCGGTAGAATGGCCCATATATATATATTGAAGATATATAAATATGTTTGTATCACTTAATTAGAATGAAGATATATAAATATGCTTGTATTACTTAATTAATCACTTATTAATTCTACTCACAATCAAGTTTTATTGTTTGCTTTGTATAACTATTAAATGAAGTACAAATTGCTCACACATGCAAAACTAACAAAGTGTTTATATGACTAACCTGGCATTCCTTTACACCCCTAAATCAGCTTGTTTATCTAAACACGCCAAGGGTTTATTCCCTAAATTACCTTTCTTATCTAACCCATCACCGGTCTAAACTGGGGGTGAAATTCCTGTCTGGTTTTGATCAAAGTACCCAGTATACAGGCTTGAAGGACATCTCTCTCATCCTGGGTGCAGCTGTGATCCTAGGGCAACGAGGTCATATATCTTCAACTCCAGCGTGAAGAAGATGATGTCATCAAGACAACTATAAAATATCACTTCTGTGTTTCTTCTGTGTTCTTTTTCTCTCTGTAGCTCCCCGGTTTCGTCCGGACCAGAACAGAGAAAAAAACCCAGATATCTGTCGCACAATTTTTCTAGATTTCTTTGTTAGGGTTAATGGTAATTAAACTTCTGAAACTTTATTTTTGGATCCTGGTGGTTTCTTCCCGATAAAAACGAACACGAGTAAGAGGAAACTAAAAACATAAGATTTCCTACAATATATATATATATATATATATATATATATATATATATATATATATATATATATATATATATATACTTTTTCATTTAATTTCTTACACTTAGATTTTTACATTTACATTTCTTAATGTGTCCTTGCACTTAACTTGTACTTGATTGGAACATATGTATCAAGCAATTTCCCCTTGGGAATCAATAATGTATTTCTGATTCTGAAAATCTGAATATTTCTGGAAAATAAATACTGGAGGCAGAGACATGAACAGTGATGAAATACTCTGCGACTTCAACACATACACAGAATATTGTTCCCAGAGATCAATATGTGTTTATAGGAAAACTGTTCTCATGGGGACGGTTGTCATCTAATGCTGAATGTGATGCTCATGTGATGCTGTGTTGAGTCAGTGCAGGTATTGAGCTCCACAGTCTGTGGCAGTAGTTAAACTTTGTGGATTCCTCTAATTTACTGCCATCTGGGGACCCTCGTTGTACACTATACATGCACTATACCAATACATTCACATTTCAACATTCTAAGAGTTCACACTGAACCACATGGTTTGGCCTCATTCAGTTTTCATTTCCCCAAACTATGGAACTGTGGATCTGAGGTCTGCTGCCAGTGTTCACATCTTTAAAGCTAAACAGAAAACCTACCTTTTAACCATATCTTTTAATTAAATTCTTATTTAAACATTACTTTATTCTATTGTTTTTAATTCATTATTTAGATATTTCTTTACTTATTTATTTTAGATTATTTTATTTTTAACTGTACCTGTGGGATAATGTGGAGCCTGATGTAAAGCACTTTGTTCTACATTCACCATACACCCAGTGTGACAGGGCTTAATTAGTATTAACAAAATACATTCTATTAAGCTCTACATGGAAAAAAAAACTTTGTGCAATTTGGTTTGTTGTTATGTTGAGTTAAGGACATTTTAATTGTTTATCAATTACATTTTACTCATTTTTGATTCAATAATATCAGCTGAAAATCACTCAGTAGAAATTAATCATTTTTGATTCAATAATATCAGCTGAAAATCACTCAGTAGAAATTAATCAGTAAAGTAAATCAATATCATCCAGATATTTAGGAATATGAATGAATTCCACCTTAGTAAGTCTAAATTATGTTTTTGCAGATGTTTGGGATATTTGAATTCGTATTGTCCATATAACTAGGAAATATTGGACAGTTTTCCCCCTAACATTTATTTGGATTTCCTCAACATAGGCTAAATCTGATGTAAATCCAAAATAATTCAATTATTAATTGAATTATTTTGGAATTCATTATTATGTTTAAATTTACTTAATAAAATCAATAGTTTTTAATCAAAGTTGAAATATTAAAATCTATTAAATTATTTTAATTGTCACTTTGTTACCAAGATTTATTTAAGTAGACAATGATCAAACTTTTCTCTGTATGGAAAGTTCTATATAAATAAAATGTCTATCTGGCTTATTATTTGTCAGACCAGAACTCGAGTTGAGCGGGGGGGTGGGGGCGGATGGCATCCCCCCTAAAATAAAAACTATCAAAATCATCCCCCCTGTAAAACTGCCATTCCCCCTTTCCATCCGTTCACTTTTACAGTAAATTGCAGAAATATAACTTATAATTATATTGAATTATTTCATCATTAGAAAGTAGTATGCATGTTGAGTGAAAGAAATAATAAAATCTGTACAACATATATATATATATATATATATATATATATATATATATATATATATATATATATAATATCAGTGATGCGCGGGTCGATATATAAATGACACGCAACTGACGGCTTTTTAACTTAACCACCCGCAGCTCGGACCGCAATAAATGTATTTGAAAAGAATGGACCCGACCCGCACTCGACCCACATTTTAAAAATATAATCAATGGTCTTTATGAACATCACATGACCTTACTCACATACCTGCATTAATTTCCATGTTAAAATCCTATGTCATCGGCATCGACAAACTGTGACAGCCACAGAGACATTTGGTGCCACATGGTGACATGAATAACACAGTGCAGTTCAGATATTAGAATGGTGTGTTATTTATCTGTGCATAACTTAACACTGTTTAGCGTTGGCGTGTTGTTGAAGCTAATACGGTAGCTAGCTATGCTAGCTCTCATCCGAAACGACAAACGACTCGACCTACCACAACCGAAAATATTTTTAATGACCCGTAACTGCGGTTGACCACGGGAACCCGCTCACTTCGGGTCAGCCCGCCCATCACTGGTATATATATATATTGTGTCCTGGGGGTGTCTGCTGTGAAAATGGTTATAAACCATTTACCTATCCAACTTTAGCTGGTGTCCATCTTTCCTTTTTTTCTCCACGCCGTCATTCATTGTTTCGTTTTTGCATAAGTCTACTGTGTTTTATGTTCAGCGTTAACTGAACGCTGCAGGGGCAGGCCCACGATGGAGAATAAAGCGACTAACCAATCACAATGAGTTTCTTTAAAAATAAAACACACACACACACTACCAATCCCTACTGCTCTGACTCCGCCGAGCTCCGGGCACGTTATCATTGTTGACAGGCACGCTGATTTTTTGTGAGGAGGGGGGGGCATGTCAGGCCAGGCAGGCCACTGAGCAAACGGTCCTGCATTCAAGGCAGGTGACATTAAAGAGTCACCGAGTTTTTCCCCCTTCTGTGGCCTGTAATTTAATATTACAGACATATGCTAAATGTGATTTAATCTAAATTAATCTATGATTGATTTTGTTGTTTTTGGAGTGTAAAGACAGAGAAAGGGAGCTGTAGCAGGCCCTGACGCCCCCCCCCTTTTTTTTTCTCTTTTTTTTGTAATGGTGAAAAAAAAAATTTAACATCCTCCCCCTGAATTTTTTTACAACTCGACTACTGTGTCAGACATTGTTGGGTATAGACTTGTTGTAAATAATGAGATGTGGTTTCCTTTTCTTAGCCTTGTGACAACTGAAGCCGGAAGAGTCTAAACACTGTGTTTCAGGTCAGAATGTTCCCATCTTCATTGACCATGAGTTAAGCGCTGCTCAACTATCTGCTCTAAAATACAGCCGGGACAGTTAATCCTTATCAGTGAGTAAAAACAGATTCAGCAGCATGTGCACAAGGACATGGCAAAGGACTAATGCCAAATGCTGTTGCCTAATTCTTTTCCACTTTTATGTATTAATAATAATAATAATAATAATAATAATAATAATAATAATAATAATAATAATAATAATAATAATAATAATTTATATTCAATTTTATTGATAGAGCCCTAAATCACAACAATGTCACCTCACAGGGCTTAATTTTTTTTTTTTATTAAATTACAATCACAATTAAAAAAAACAAAACAAAACACAATCAACCACGGAAATAGATGGAGTCCAAAGCATGCCCTATCCTTAGACCCTCCTTCTCGGACAAGGAACTCACAAAACCCAGTGGAAAAAAGAAGAAATCTCAAGGAGAACCACACTGAAGGAGAGAACCACTCCCATGGATGGACAGGCTATAGGTAAACGTCCATTTGTAGATGAAAGGAAGGGGACGGGCAGGTCCATCCATCAGACAGGTGAGGTTGAGGGAGGATGTCTGAGGTCACAAGTCAGCCTCGGACACATGTGAGGCACCGCAGATCCTGTTGTTTTTGGCTCCTTATGTGGATACTGCTGAGAGAGGGGAAAGGGACTAGCCATGAATAGACTTGGTATGTAAGATAGGTTTAAGTAATTACAAATACAGACATAAGAGTCAGTTAGGGAGTCTCTCGCATTTTTAAGGCCTATTTTAATGACTTCAGTTTTTTCAAGGTTCAGATAATTGGCACTCTTCCAAATCTTTATGTCTTGGACACATGTACTTAGTTTGCCTGGTCTGATCAGGTTTAATCGATAAATATAGCTGTGTGTCATCTGCGGAACAATGAAAGTTAATGCCATGATTTCTAATGATGTCACCTAAAGGGAGCATATACAGTGTGAAAAAAATAGGCCCAAGGAGTGACCCTTCAGGCACGCCATAACTAACTGGAGAACGGCAATGATTGTTAATTAACGTTGACAAACTATTACCAATTAGATAAATATGATTTAAACCAGTAGAGGGCTGCTGCTCCTCTATTGCCTGTTTACTAGTGATGCGCGGTTAGGGGGTTTTACAGAAACCCGCCCCGCCCAAACCCAAGACGTGGCTCGGCCCGCCCCGCCCAACCCGCATGATGTCACGTATCGATAAACCCAACCCGCCCGCTATCAAGTATCGATAAACCCAACCCGCCCGCTATCAACCCGCGAGCTTAAATTTGTCTCTAAACTCACATAGTACATTCGCAGCATCTTTACCTTGTGCTTCTAATGTTAAAAGTCATGAAGCATCATTTTTGCCTCCTTTCTAACGTCTCAATATGCACTCCAGCACATAAAATAGACTCCACCCACATCATCACTCTATAAAGCGGATACAACGTTTCCGTACAACCTTCGCATCGCCTGTTTTAATCTTCTCCCTGATCAAGTCCGACATTTTCACTCTTATCTCTGAGTGTTCAGGGAGATTTGGCGCTAATAACAAAAAGTTGGGATAAAACAGCATTCAAAACAGGAACTGACGGGCTTGCACATGCGCGAGCCGAGCACGCACGCACACACACACACACACACACACATACACACACACACAACACACATTTCAGCGGGTATTGATCATCCCTGACCCGCCCCACTCGCATCCGCAATATGTATTAATACTGCGACCCACCCCGCCCGACTCGCGGGTCATAGGAGAATTAAGTGTATGAGCAATTGGAAGGAGAGGAGAGACGAGGATGCTACTGTAGGTTAGCGGGGCTCCTTTCCGTTTCATAACACGGCTGTGGAGACTGCTCCATGCACGCACACACCTCTCTATCCTCCCTCATCGGTCTTAACATGGTCTGTAAAGATAAGAAGGCAACCCTTTCCTGTTGATGGCAATGCAAAGGATGTGAAAATAACGTGGCTGTTACCCATTCATTCTGACTGGAGCGTGCCGCCTCTCGTGGAATGAAACTGCCGATGTCAATTGAGTTGTCTTTCATCATCATATTTTTTATATGTCGTTGATTATTCTTACTGAGGTTATTTTAAGTTGAAATATTGTATACCTTCAGTCTATCCATATTGTGCCATTTTTGGGAATGTATGGAAAAATGCGGGTATTGATCGTCCCTGACCCGCCCCACCCGCATCCGCAATATATATTAAATATAACCCGCAATATGTATTAAAAACTGCGACCCAACCCGCCCGCCCCGCAGGTCACCCGCGGATATCCGCGGGCCAGCGGGTAGCCCGCGCATCACTACTGTTTACCATTCTAATCTCTGCACTAAGATACTGTGGTCGATGGTCCACTAATCCATTATCAGCGGCTAATACAGTAATAAGTCATTACTGACTTTGATTAATGCAGTTTCAGTCTGTGATAAGCTCTAAAACCAGACAAGAAATGTCCAAATAAACCGTTGTCCTGCAGGGGCTGACAAAGCTGTGGCAAAGACTGTGGCACATATTCGGTAATTAATGAAATGTTAATTATGTTTAGGACAGGGCTACTAATTAGGGGCAGAATTTTTTTTTTAAATGTTGTTGGAATTGGATTTAAGAGGCAAGTGGCTGATTTGGAAGACATGGTAATAGATATTAAATCAGTTTGGTCTACGGTGGTAAAATAATTAAGTGTTACAGAGGGGTCTATTGTGAAGTAAATATACTAGTATTGTATTTTGAATTCCTGAAGTAGAAATTTTCCACTAAGTGAGCAAAGGAATGTTAAGAATTCCTTTGTCTCAGCTTAATATTTTCCTGCCGAGGAATGGGTCACGCCTTAGAGGCAAATTGACCAATGAGATGTTCTCATGAAACTGTGTAATATGACGCTCCCCCAACCTACCAATCCCATTTAACCACATGCCCTTTCTTCCTGTTCAGTGAGTGATGTCACTGGGCAGGGCTTGTGGTTTAAACAAAACTCTTCTGCCAGAGGAAAAACCGGGACGTGAGTGCCATTTGAATTCAGAACTAGAAGCCGCGTTGCTTTTTTGCCTTCTCTTGGTCCTCACCTCTGTCAGCTGAGATTAAATTACATCAAAGGTTTTCTCTGTGTGTATTTGTTAATTGAATAAACTTTTAAACGTATCAGTTTTTGGTGCCGAAACCCGGGAATCCTCGGACTGAGACTTCTCTGCGTCAGGGTACCGATCGCGGCCGCTGTCGACAGCACCTCGATTTTCACAGGTGAGTCTTGTAGCTCGATTCCTTGCCGCATTTGAAGTCCAGCGATGGATTCCAACGGGCTAGAGACCACACAGCGAAAACCGGTAAGGCAGACACTGTTATCTAATTGTACAGACGTGTGCAAGTAGATAGTTGGTCTGGGGCCAGACCGGGTGTGCCTGGAGTCCGAAGGTTTCGGAGTTTGAGAGAAAGCAGGTCTGTCTTTTTGATGTCATTTGTGTGTGTGTTTTAAACTTTTCCACGTGACAGAATTGGGGGTCTCGCCTGGGGCCCAGGAGCTGCTGCCGAACCGGTACCGGGTGGTTTGTAGTTCTGGGAACTCGTCACAAAACCGGTACCGACTGAGTGGGTCGGAATCTGGGATTTCGATTTGAACCTAGGGTTCAACAGCTGTAGTCTGCAGAGCCGGTACCGGGTGGCTCAAAATCTGGGATTTTGCCACAGAACCGGTACCGAGTGGTCAGATATCTGGGATCTCGCTGCAGAACCGGTACCGAGTGGGTTGAAGTACTTCATATTGGGCCTGGGGCCCAAACAGAAGGAAATCTGGCCAGTGATGTTGTGTGTGTGTGTGTATGAATGTGTGTGCTTTACAAGCTGGGGGTTTTAATCTGTTTTATATGTGCACGGTACCGAAACTCTGTATGAATTTCCTTCGGACCGATAGTATTCGTAAAAGTACGACGCGTAAAATAGCGTTGCACCTAAAATCCCATTGTGGAACAAAATCGATGGTTAAATTAGATGATAAACCCGCGGGTATATAAAAACGTGATATAAAAATTATCTGAAGGACATCCAGAGTAACAATCAGAAACAAAACTGATACCATAAAAAACAAACGGTTCACCGGATTTATGTTGTGTTAAAAGACTGCACGCGATTAAAAATATAATTATATTAAAAATAATGAGAGAGCATTAGAACAGGTAATAACTTGTATGGAGAAGTTTTTATTTTTGCAGGTAACAGAGGCAGGTAACAGAGGAAGGACGTCAGAGGAAGCGGCCGGAGCCACAGCAACTGCAGCTGTCGCACAACCCTCACCCTCCAATGTAATTACAGCCATGGTCCTGATACCTTCGCAACGCCCCCTGTGGTCACCGCACTAAATCAATCAATCATCAATCAAGCCCAGCAGAAAAAATGAAGGCCCATGTCATTTTGCAACCGATTGGAAGAGGTGACATAGCAGTCACACAGAGGTGTATGACGACGCAGCTGCCCATATCAGGTGAATCAAGACACAACACCCGATGAACAATTTCCACCCATCCATTAGTGATCAAACATTGCATCGCACCCCACACACTAAGCAAAGATGAAGTTTTCCAGTGGGTCTCATATGCATTCTGAATCCAACAGCAGAAAGACAATCACTAAGTAGCTATTGCCATGACCCAACATTGGCCACACTCACGCTCCCCCAGATCCACAACAGTGGGAGTGATATTAGGTTTACTTGGAGCAAGAGCCTGGTTCCAACAGGCTGAAGAATGAGAAGATGGGAAGAGAACTAAAGATGCTATATTCCATGAAAAGCAATGCAGTCAGAGATTAGATTTAAATGTGACTGCTACAAAGGTGGAGAGGCCAGCAGGGATGTCTGTGCCATTGCACCCTCCCCTATAATTAAACGATTTCTGTTCATTTAATTATATATTTTGCTGAAAAATATAAGTCTAAACTAAACGTTTCTAAAAAATCTACATGATCAGTACATTAAATAAGGGAAAATAGATGATTTTTACTTTGAAATGTAAACTACAGAATATAATACAATAAATAGTGATAAATCACCTGGGAATGGTTAAAAATACTGGAGGCAGAGACATGAACAGTGATGAAATACTCTGCCACTTCAACACATACACAGAATATTGTTCCCAGAGATCAATATGTGTTTATAGGAAAACTGTTCTCATGGGGACGGTTGTCATCTAATGCTGAATGTGATGCTCATGTGATGCTTTGTTGAGTCAGTGCAGGTATTGAGCTCCACAGTCTGTGGCAGTAGTTAACCTTTGTGGATTCCATCTGGGGACCCTCGTACACTATACATGCACTATACCAATACATTCACATTTCAACATTCTAAGAGTTCACACTGAACCACATGGTTTGGCCTCATTCAGTTTTCATTTCCCCAAACTATGGAACTGTGGATCTGAGGTCTGCTGCCAGTGTTCACATCTTTAAAGCTAAACAGAAAAACTACCTTTTAACCATATCTTTTAATTAAATTCTTACTTAAACATTACTATTACTATTATTATTCATTATTTAGATATTTCTTTACTTATTTATTTTAGATAATTTTATTTTTAACTGTACCTGTGGTACAGCCTGTGGAGCCTGATGTAAAGCACTTTGTTCTACATTCACCATACACCCAGTGTGACAGGGCTTAATTAGTATTAACAAAATACATTCTATTAAGCTCTACATGGAAAAAAAGACTTTGTGCAATTTGGTTTGTTGTTATGTTGAGTTAAGGACATTTTAATTTTTTACATTTTACTCACTCACTACTTGGACTTCGAGACAGCAATAATGACTAAGCGAAATAGAAGAAAATGTATGTACACTCAACAAGGAGCAGTCTAAGGTACACCTGTGCACTAATCATGATGTCAGGTCAGCATCTTGATGTGGCACACCTGTGAGGTGGGATGGATTATCTCAGCAAAGCAGAAGTGCTCACTATCACACATTTAGACAGATTTGTGAACAATGTTTGAGAGAAATGGTAATATTGGGTATCTGGAATGAATTTTAGATCTTTGAGTCCATCTCATGAAAAATGGGAGCAAAAACAAAAGTGTTGCGTTTATATTTTTGTTGAGTGTATGTAGACTACAAGAAAAGACTTTTATTTTATTATTTTTATTACGTTTTACTTTAATGACCTACATAAGACTTTAACAACAAAAATGTAGAGATTGTAAGGCAAATAATAAATGAATATATGAGTCAGTAGGAGTAGAAGTACTGATTCAACTCCTCTACCTAAGTTTAGTAATGAAGTTTTTTTCTGTTTTGAAACCTTTGGGAAGTGGTTATGATGATGCTGGTTACAGGTGACATGACTGGTAAATAGTTAATGATTTCTTTTATAGACCCTGCAGGTCCCTGCAGTATATGTAGATTTCTCCTGATAATTCGCCCCCACCTGTGATGTTTGAACATGATTCCGATTATGCTGACAGTGATAGAAACTGACGATGATGTGTGAACCCTTATTTCCGATGATACAGTCCATAGAGGAAACCTACATCACTCTCAATGATGAACTTTATACATGCACATTTATGAAGATGGCACCACTACTTCATAATCTTATTAGGGGATCAAATGTTCCCCCTGAACACAAACAATGATTGATGTGTTGTGTTGTGAAGTAAATATACCAGTATGTATGTATTTTGAATTCCTGAAGTAGAAATTTTCCACTAAGTGAGCAAAGGAATGTTAAGAATTCCTTTGTCTCAGCGTGTAATTGACAGAGATGAACCAGAGAAGGATGAGCATGATTGGTTCCCAGATTCGGAGGAATATGAGTAAGGGGACATGTATCTCTCTGTGTAGCAGTATTAGAGTAGATGTGTTTACAATCATAACTGTTAATGCTTTTATAAGTGTGTTTAACAATGTAAGTGCTTTACTACTGTTGATTTTACAAATATTCCTTACCATTTCTTAGTTTTTGATTTTACAAATATTCCTTACCATTTCTTCTTTTTGTTTTGTTTTTTATACTATTGTTATTGTTGTTCTTAGTCTTATTATAATCATGTTATGTCTACTTAGGTACAAGCTCAGGGAGATGAAGGTGGAGGGGGATCTATGCATAATGATGTTTTAAGTTTATGCTCCAGGCCATTTGGTGTTCGCTCCTTGTGGACGACGGAGGGGAATTTTGACCCATAGTACAAAGGAGTGTTAAGAATTTCTTTGTTCTAGGTTAGAATTTTCCCGCCTGGGAATTAGCCACTCCTTAGAAGTGTTTAACCAATGAGATGTTCTTATGAAAATACGAATTTCTCTCTGTATCCAATAATATGTAACTATGTGTCTTTTTCTACCCAGTGATTGACATCACTGGGCGGGGGGTGTGGTTTCAATAAATTCAACCTCCACGGGGTGGGAACGTTAGAAGGAGGCCTCGAAAGTGCAGACCTAGGAGCCTAAGTTGCTCATTTGTCTTTTCATGGCCTTCTCCTCCCGCGGGGGTAAAAAAACAATATCACAGTTTTTCCTGTGTTTGTTCTTAACCTGTTTTTGTTAAATTAGACTTATCACCATCATGCATTGCACGAATCGAAAAATGGCCTAAGGAAATGTCAGAGGAGATGTGATATATAAATGTAAGTAAATGCATCTTTTCATTTATGTTGTTCAAAATGGTTTCTTAATATGAAATACTTGTAGACATTCAATAATGTACAGGCTTGTACATGACCCAGGCCAGAGAATTATAAACGTTAGCCTCCGTGTTTTCATATTGAGCTAAGGTTGACAGTGAAATAAAAATGGACTTTAACTGATTAAGATTTATCAGTATTGTGAAAGATTTAAGCACAACGGAAGCTCGTCAATTTATTGTAGCCTTTTCAGGGACCGACGATGATGTGAGGAATCTCATCCCGGCTGCGGGGGGAGAAAGTTGCTCTTTTTTCAGGCAAGCGGTTTGCCACATCAGTCGGATGGGTGTGACTTAATGTTATGTCATATTCTTGTGAAGCATAACGACTGTGAAATTAATCGAACTCTTGACTAAATTCCCAGAATTTCATATTAACAGTATTCATGCCATTGTTGTTATTGTTATTTTAATCACACTGCTTTTTATTGCATTTTGTAGAGCAGTACTGAAGGAAATGGGGCTGACTGGGGTATTGAGTCCTGCCAGGGCTACCAAGAAGTGTGAGAATCTAAAAAAAAAAAATACAAAGTTAGGATTCATCATAATTAACTACTTCTATTTTGTGAAAACACAAACCAGGCATGTCCAACCTATTCAACAAAGGGCTGTGTGTCCACAGTTTTGTTCAACTACCCAAGAGCACACACTTTGACCGATCAGCTGTCTGAATTATCTGTCCTGCTGCAAGCACACTTTTTTCAGTGTTCTCAAGAGACTGGATATTAAATTGGCTTAATACATATATAATGAGCTCCTGGGGCTTAGGTCAACAGAATATTGCATATCCTCAGCTGAGGCAGAGATGCTCATAGAGAAAGTAAACAGTGGATCTCTCCCTCCATATAGATGCTGGTTCAGATTAAAGCTGTAAATTAGTAAAATTGTAAAAGCTGCACTTTTATGGATGACTTTAGGAGTTACCTGTGAAAATAATCTGGTCCAGACCAAGTTATGTGCTACTTGGTCCTCTGTGTAATAGTTTGGACATGTCCAACAGGTACAGACTTCTACCTACAAATATTCTCTCTGCTGTGTTTAGCATTATACTTACTACTACTACTACTACTACAATGTACACTACATTAATTGCACAGATCAAAGTGTATCTATTAAAATGTGTGCAGGAGCTGAGGAGGCCACCTACTACAGGGAGTGGTACTGAGTCACGGGAGGCCACTCCTGGGACATGGAAGTGGTTCTCCCTCATGAATGAGGCAATAGGTGGGAGGCCGTCTATTCACCCGCTTGCCTCATTGCCTCAGCCTGGGGTGAGAACCCTCCATTCCCAGTATCAACCTCCCCTGATTCAGTGTCACCAGAGCCAGAGGATGAGAGTCAGGGTGCAGAGCAGGACTCAGGGTAAGAGGTTCCACCTCCAGCTAAGGGACAGCGGTGTGACCCTGTTTTGGAGTTACTGGAGAGGCAGGAGAAGAGGGCAGACGAGAGGGAAAAGTGGGAGGAGTCGTTCTCCACACTCCAAGTCACGCTGGATGTGCTCACCGCCATCATCTGATTCAGGTGTTTCTTCCTCCACAGGCTCCAGAACATCACCGTCTTTCAGACAGAGGTTGTGCAGGATTGCACAACAAGCAATAACTTTAACGTCAAAAGTCGGCTTTACTTCCAGGGCCTTAAAGAAAATTGAGCGCCACCAGGCTTTCATGATCCTAAATGACCTCTCAATAACTGAACGGGCCTTGGCATGGTGCCTGTTGAACCTGGCCTCAACAGGATTCCTCACTGTACCCGCCATCCCCCAGAATGTGGAAGCCCTCAAGTGGGTACAGCTGCTGGACATAGAGAGGGTTGTTTTTTTAAAACTCTGGCATCATGGACAGAGCCAGGGGAGCCAACAAATATGTCCAGGAACTGACACTGATGGTCACATACAGCTTGAAACTGGATAGAGTGGAACAATTTCCGGTTAAAATAACATTGGGCATTCACATTTGGTGGCTTTATACGGACATGGCGGCCATCAATACTGCCCACAACCCGCAAAAAAGCCACTGACCCTGCCAAATGTTTGAAGCCAGCACTGGGTCTCTCAAACAGATAAGCCTATTTTTCAGCTGGAGTAACCTGTGAGTGGGTCACTCACAATGTACAATACAGACTGTTGAACGTGGGATGGCAAATGCTCGTGACACAACACGATAAGATGTTGCACTTGCCATCCAGAAGAGGAAAACCAGAACTTCTACATCATGACCCCAACCGTGGTCGAGTGGTGAGCGAAGGAGACGGGTTAAATGCTCAACAGTTGGCCTGGAAAGGCAGGGGGCGTAGTTTGAAGGAGTTATCACTCACCATTTGACGACGCCTTGCCTGTACCACAAGAGCAGCACGTCTTCTCCTTTCTCTCTCTGACCATTCTATTTCTCCTCCTTATGATAATTATTTGAATTATAGTTAAAACAAATACGGACAGATTGAGATTGGACGGCATACCGGAAGCTGTTAAGTAATGGTAAACGTTAAGTGCATGAGACAAGAGTTAAGTGCGCGAGACAAGAGTTGTTTAATAGGTAATAACAGTTAATAACAGTAAAACAGTCATCAACCAAGTTTATTTATTTTTTATTATATTGTATAATATAATTGTATTGTATTGCATTATCTTATTTTATTATATAATACAAAAAAAACATTAAAAAGTATTTTAATTTTGAGAAACGATACTGTTAGGTTTTAATTGTTCGACGGTGATGACGCAATTAAACAGCGCCGTAGTAGTTTCCGAAACGTAATGCCCTATGTAGGGAGTAGGGAACGAGTGAGTGGTTTCGGACACAGCCCGAGTCTCCACACACATAAGCACTAATTTGTAAGAAAATGATGTCCAATATATACAGAAGTTATTATGAAATAATAACATCGTACATTAAAAAAAAAAAAAATAATAATAAAAATCATGAAAGTGCTGTTTTAATTCATTCATTTATTAATTAAAATTATATTTATTTTCACTTGTGCCATTGGAAGATTTTATTTATTCATTTATTTCCTATTTCAAGTTATTGTTTTATTTACTTAATTAAAGCAAACAATTTTCAAAATGAAAACATTTATTTTCTTACGGTTACGCCTTTATTCTCAAAATATTCTCACTTTAGTCTGACAGCCAGCAGCTCTCGATAGCCAGTGTCGTAGTTATGAAATTTTTTTCATTTTTCATTGTGGACAGAGAAAGAACAAAACATGAATCAGACTAATTGGAAAATGAACCAGAAACAACATGACATGACACGACAATACTGTCAACATCATATTACAAGGAAAATATACTCAACTAAACAATATGGACTGATTATTTCCAGCTAATTACATTGAAAGAGAAATACTTACCCTGCTGTTTTTATTTGGGCTGAAGTCCTTTCATTTGATATTTTTAATCCAGACCTTCCAAACAGTCCTCTTTAAGTAAGGACTGTGGATGTCATGGATGATTTTGGAGTTGCGTAGAGGTCAGACCACGTTTTGATTGGCTGAAGGTGCCTCTGGCAGAAACGTATAAAGCGCACTGGAGACTGGAGAGGTGTCAGTACAGCAGCTGTCCTGCACATTGCTTCTATCAAACCTGCATGAGGAAAATACACTGACTGTCAAGTCAGTGTTGAGTTGTTTTTATGGTGTTCTTTTTTTCCTCCGCGCGAACGGCTGAACCCACTATTCCACTGCAGGTGAGTTTGACCCCCCAACATTTAAATTGCTTTTACGCGTCCTTTGAATATAGGATAAATAAATATCATATACAAGTATGTGTTAAATGTCTCTTAAAAAACAAAATATTGTGATGGATAGATAGTGCGATTTAATTGCAATGTGCCTATTATTGCCTATTGATTTCTTATAGAAGGCGTTCTACTACTGTAAGATATAATAAGTGTAAATGTTCTGCAAAATGTCTGATTATCTTCGAGGGATTTTAGTAATTTGATGTTAGGGGGCGGGGGGGACGACGACGACAAAGCTTCATTATTATACCAACAAAAACTTTTACATGTTCTTTAATTACTGTATGGATGTGAGCTGAGTTTAATTTACTGTCACAGCAAATATACAGATATGTAACATTAGATAAGTTGTTCATCTATCTATCTATCTATCTATCTATCTATCTATCTATCTATCTATCTATCTATCTATCTATCTATCTATCTATCTATCTATCTATCTATCTATCTATCTATCTATCTATCTATCTATCTATCTATCTATCTATCTATCTATCTATCTATCTATCTATCTATCTATCTATCTATCTATCTATCTATCCATCCATCCATCCATCCATCCATCCATCCATCCATCCATCCATCCATCCATCCATCCATCCATCCATCCATCCATCCATCCATCCATCCATCCATCCATCCATCCATCCATCCATCCATCCATCCATCTATCTATCTATCTATCTATCTATCTATCTATCTATCTATCTATCTATCTATCTATCTATCTATCTATCTATCTATCTATCTATCATCTGTCAGAAAATAGGGAATAAAGGGAATAAAACAATTCAAACTAAAAGGAAATGAAGGAATAAACTACATTAAACAGGAAAATAAATAGGTATATGTATCTCTCTATCCTGCTGCATCATTCAATCACGATTGAATGATGAACTGAGGTAATTCTAGTGTTTGTTAACCTAAATTAACTCTCATGCATCAGCTGGAAAATACAAAAACACATGATGATCTTTATTGAATATGAAACATTTTTGTAAATTAAAAAGCCAACAGCATATATGTTGGGGCATCAGCATGTACGATTTCCATAATTATCTTGCAGCATCTATTAATTATTGTTGTTGTGTGTGAAAGGAAATGACCCTTTACTTCTTCTATGGTCTATGGCTGTAATGAATCTGCTCTGTGATATAAAATTTTAGCTGAAAGACATGATTTTAGGGAGGATTAAATGTGCCATTAACTGCTTTTATAATGACTGGTGATTTTCACTGTGGGGTTGACCAGGAACAATTATCACACTTTGCGCAAGTTGTTGCTTGTTGTTTGGGCATGTAGAACCCATATTTGTCTGCTATAAAATACATTAACATGTACATTTAATACATTGTCACAGTTTAACTTAATATTGTCCAATACGAAGTGGTATAGTGTTACAACCGTCCCCTGTGTAAAGACTTTAAGGGAAATATGAATTTCCCTTCCGCTTACCGGGGGACATAGGCACACACAGATAGATGCTAGGTGGTGCTAGAGCACTTGCCTCTTTGCCCTTTTATCCATGAAAGTGCCCTTTTGAAATTTTTTTTTTTTTTTTTTTGGGGGGGGGGGGGGGGTTTAATGATGATGATTATTATTATTAACACTTTAGTGGGGCCAATGTTCTTATAGAAAAGGTGCACAATTAAGAACCCCTGAAAAAAATTGGGCCACCTCCTTACACACTTTCGACCTCTATCTCTCTTCCTTTGTCACGTGAACTCGTGCGCAGTGCACCCAATGAGATGTGCTGCAACTGCAGCAACTGAGCGGCTGAAAGCTGTCATTAGCGCACTAGGAACGGCCGCGAATAGGTTACTCCTCATGTGCCATATATACCAAAAAGCCACCAACACATTACAGCAAGCTGCAACTCTAGTGACCATTTTTTCTGACGGAAAATAGATGTATTTTCCGATGGTAGATGCTAGATTGGAATGGACGGGCAGGCGGGAGGTGGGTCTAAGGTTCACAGCTGCAGATTTAGTTGCTATAGACAACTTTACGCAAAACAAACCCTGGGCGGCACCATTACCATCCAGATATGCAATTAATTTCCGCAGGAAGTAAGTTGCACAGTGTTTGCTAATGTAAACAGACTTTGATTGATAGCTTTTCGTGAGCTATAGTGTACTAGGAACATAGTTTAAGTTAATATCCTCCATCCGAATCCTCCACTCAACGTAAAGTACAGCAAGATTTGTGCGTATTTCGTGGACTCCATTGCAATAGACGGGAAAGCTATGGACAATCTGAAAGCCTCCGAGTCGTATCAGTATCTGCATCGCGACAAAGTTGGTTGTGTTATGTCATACAAACACGATCGTTTTCTGGATCTGAAAGCAAATGCAGAGCCTAGTCAATGCTTGGCGTGGCATTATGCGTGGCATAATACTTGCATGTGCACGCACACACCCAGATTGGGCTGCCAACTCCGTGAGGGGAAACTACGGGACACTATGGCATATCCCATAAGATTCACAGACCTCTGATTTTTTTTTATGTAATCCTAATATTCATTAGCCTTTCTTTTATCATGTTTATTATTTTGTGTATTAGGGCAGGCTGTCCAGTCTTCTCTCACTCTCATTTTATCATCTCTAGGGGGCCTATGTTTATGTAGTAATTGTAATTTCTAACTACTTTTCAAACTATAATTTATGGTGCTTTTTTCAGTCAGGATGGGTTAATATATATATATATATATATATATAAAATATAAAATATAAAATATAAAATATAAATAGGACTCGTGAATAAAAATCTAATAAAAATGAAAAAACCCTTGAGAAAATAGATTTGCCATTCATTTTAGGTTAGGCCTAGCAGGTAAAGTTTTAGCTGGCGTTAGTAGAAATAGACATAATGTCTACAGTAGCTAGCCTACAAAAAACTACTAAAATTCTACTATCTCAATTTAATGAAAAAATTTATATTTTTAGACCCTAAAATAATCATGTAGCTAGACCTACCCTTGACAATATAAATGAACACTAAGGGTGTGACGAGATCTCATGTGATGAAAACTTGTGAGATGTAATTTGGCGAGATTTCTCGTCTTGTTAAAATTCTGTCTCGCTGGATTTGTTTATCCAGCAAGCAGCCAGAAAGCACGTTGGAAAATTCTGGTATTACCTGGGTGCGATTTGCCACCCCTAGTTTTGGACATTGGGTTCATTATGGTCCACTGATTTTCTGTGTCCGGACCCCACGGCGCCAGGATCACGCTTTAGCCAGCGCGCACCAGATGCCCTGGGGTTTCTGGAAGAATTAGACTGGGCCAGTCTGTGCCCTGACGATGTGGTTGGTGCACCGAGGGAGAAGTCCAGGAAGTGGCGAAGTTCGGATGGATGGTTCTGTAAAGCCCGGAGCTTGTCGCAGGGCACCACCGTGAAAAAAATGCACCTGGAGAAAATTCACCTGGACTCCGCCAGGTGCATTTCTTCATTTGGACCTCAACATATTCGGACCTCAACTTCCGCAGTCAAGAGCCAGATTTGATTTGGAAAAAAGGAGACATATATGATTTTATTTATTTTATTTTAACTTTCATAACATTTGTACAGGAAGAAGTGACATGTCAGTGACATACTTGGATCTGTATTGACAGAGAATAACTTTTTTTACACATATTGTCTGCACTTGAAAAAAGGAGAAATATATATTTCCATTTATAGGTTGGAGTGCCCCAGTTGTAATGTGTTCTACATAGGTAGAACTAAAATACGCTTACAAGACAGACTGGCGGAACACAAATACGCAATTCGCACCTGTAATTTAAAATATCCCATGGCAAAACATTACAGTGAACACCATAATAATGATCCAACATCTTTACAGGTTGTTGGTATTGATCACATCCCTTTAACCGTCAGGTTGGGTGAGAGACAGAGAGCACTGAATCAGAGAGAATCAGAGAGATTGTCAATCCTTTTGGATTGACAAACTACAGGCTACTAAATACCCAGGATTGAATGATGACCTTGATTTTAGTGTTTTCCTCTGATTTTTATTGCTGAGTTTTTATTGCAGAGTTTAGATGTATTTTTTTTATGGAGATTATTTATTTTATATGTATGAAATTTTTACTTTGGTTTTACTTTTTCAGTGTGTGTTGTCATTTTCTTTTCGTTTACTTGTTTTTAACTTGTGTATTGGTTGTTTTTTAGAGCTTTTATTTAGTTAAAATTTCATTTTATGGCTTGTTCACTTTTTTAAGGATGACACCTAGTGGAGGTTTTATTTATTACACTGCTTTCTAGACTACGCTTTTTATCTAATTAGCACTGTTATGTGTAGGTTTGTGATTAGTTGGCTCTGTTTTAAATACCTCTTCCTGCTTTGTGACAAGTCTGACTCCCTGATGAAGGCCATTATGCCGAAACGCGCTGGGGTTTTTATATGTTTTTATATGATTTTTTGGGTTTTTGTAACCAAAGCCAGTTTAATAAAGGCTTTTTATTCTTCACTTATAAGAGAGTGCCTTGGAATTTTTCTTTCATTTTGCTATTTTCCTATCCAATAGAGCACCTCCAATTATTATTACTTATTTTGAGTCCAGGTAGCACTCCTTTAAGCAAACTTTTTTTTTTATGTAATTTTATTTATTTTCTTTTAAGTTTTATAGCATTTTATTTTAGTTTTAATTTGTAGAGTAAGAAGTTCATTTGAACGGAAGAAGTTCATTAAAAGTTAATGCTTACAGATTTATAAAATACATGTCCAACTCAGTAAAATAAATTCATAATTTAGTTTGATTGAAATCTCTTCTCGTCTCCATCTCGTGAACCCAAATCTCTTGTCTCGTCTTGTGATCACACATGTGTTCATTAGGGGTAATGAACAAGAAGCATTTAATCTCCAAATAACCCCAATTTCCTGAGAAAATATCCCCATGGTACCTGGTACCAAAAAGGATGCTGCTTTAGAGTGGCCAACTTTACTAGTCTGTCATTAGCAAAGGGTAAACAGACATTTATCTACTTCGAAAAGATATCATTGACACACCTCTGTCCAGCCATTTGAATGACTGTAGGTATAGATAATATACGATATAGACTTCATCAGACTTTCCCCCATTGAAAACACGTTGAAATCTCACTTTCATAGAAGGTTACAAATAAAAGTCAAATTGCATTCAACATGTGCGTGTAATGCTTTTTCTTTTAATCTCACACAATAAAAACATGTTCCGTGTGTGCAAAAAAGTGTCCCCCGTTCCTCCCCTGAGCACTTGCCCCCAAAATCTGTGCTCACCACTGTTGGGGGAGAATTTGAAATTAATCTTAATTTACTACCAAGGGTAACCTGAAAGTGATTTGAAGATACCCCCTTGATTTCAGATTACCCCCTCAAATTACTTAGCGATTCCATAAAAAAACAAAACAAAAACAACTTTTAACAGGTGTTACTTTTTCTTGATCAGGAATTATTGTAACACTTCAGTTGTTGTTTGTGTTGGAGAACTCAGATTTTGACATGTAGAACCAATATCAGTCCACCCCCCCCCCCCCAACATATAAAACACAAAATAAATAAAATAGAGATCTATGGAATAATTAATAAATCACTTTTCAACCTATCAAAATGCCATTTACAGGCCTATTAATCAGAAATTCTTTACGTATGAGTTTCATTGGGTTGGGCACAGAAGTGAAAGGCTGATCTGCCTTTTCTAGTTGGAACTGAAATTCTATTCTAATTCATTAAGACGTGACATAAACAATAAAAAAAAAATTATTTCTACATCATACTAAGAATTTATAATGTGTTGTACTATCTTCAATTCTCAAATAAAATTGTGAATTTGTTTACCTCGTAGGTATTTTGTGTTTTATTTGTTTCCAAGAGAATACATGTTGTAAATGTGCTGACTTTGACAATTGAAGTTGTGTGATGCTGCATTTGCCTTAATGTCAGACAGGCAAAATCATGTAAAAAAAAAAAAGGCTGAAAACCATACCAATTGTTTTTTCTGACAAAGACGAAAGCTATAGCAATCTATGGTACATATTTGAAGGATGTGATCAATTGGTGAACTGTGGCCTTCAAAATTGCAATTTTTTTTTTTTTTTTTTTATTTAAAAAATAAAAACCGAACATAAGAAAATGTACAAATAAAACTACAGTGGAATGTCCAAGAAAGGGATCAGGAATAGTCACAAAAAGGTTTAAAGCTTCAGTTCTTAAACTTTATGATCCGTGCCATTTAAAGACATTTTTGTGATTTTTGGCTTTTGAACCAACTTTGGAGCCACATTGTGGAGAAACTAAGGTAGATAGAGCTAATCTGAGCATAGATTGTGATTCTAGAGAAAAAGTTATCCAGGGAGACCAAAAATCTAATATGTAGCAGGATTCTCACCAGGAATTTTGTGCAGCGTAATGTTAACCAGGATGGCCCAACAACTATGCGCATTCACTAACAGTGGCACCTGTCTTGAACGAAAGAGTTAAATCGATTGACCAATAAACTATCATCTCCCATCCACAAGCACTGAAATAAAGATTTAGCTTACAAACTTACAAGTTCCATGTCAATGTATAGGCTTATTGCATGAGGAAAAAAATGGTCTGGTTCTGGGATGTTCTGGTGAAGTGTGGTGGTGATAAGGTGGCCAGAAAAAAATGACCCATAGACCACTAGGCTGTTTGTCGTTAGCTTGTGTTAGCTCACTGTAGGTCAACTCCTGGCCTACTCACACACATTGGAACTCAAATGCAATAATTCCTCAGGGGGGAAATTTAACATTTAATTTCCTCACTATTTAATAATAACAGGTGTCTTGATAAAATTCATACAAGAAAAATCCATACTAACTCTTAAAGGTTTTTTAATTTGGTCTAATTGTGATTCAAACTAGCCAGACATTATGAAGACCAGGTCTTAGCCCAGAGGGGGGTCTGGGGATTTCTTAAATGCAATTTTCTGTATTTTAGTGCATGTTTGACAAATCCTAATCTCATGACATAGATATAGAACACTATACAGTATATCAGTATGTTAGCATGTTAGCATGTCCTCAGGTGCCACAGCTGCCATCTTGGTACTTGTTTCTCACACCATCAGGGAAGATATTGCCAACTGATGATCAGGCAAGAAGTGTTACCCCCATATAAAGATGGCACTGATTAAACTGAAACATTCATTCCAATTGACAGGGGTAGTCAATGCAATGTGTTCTATATCTGTGACCCCGTGACATGAAGATAAACATTTTTAAATGAAGAGACTGAAAGGTTTCCCATTAATTAATGGGAAGAAAATGTAAATGGGTCCATAGTTAATTGAGTCCATGTACATATTTAACACTGAGTAAATATTAACACATTATAAATAAAATAGGAGAATGTAGAAATGTAAACTAATGATCAGGGTTAGAATAGTTTGGATTTCTCATTATAGTTTTGTTTTAGTTAGTTTGGGCTTTTTCCTCTAATTCAGTTAGTTTTAATGTGTGTTAATGTGTTTGATTAGGTTTGATAGTTTTTTTCTGAATGCTTGGTTTTAGTTTTTTCATATATTTTGTCTTCCTCTCCATCCTATTCAAAGAAAAGAGACAGAGACATAAACATATAGACAGATAAACTCCCTATAGCAGGTTGGGGGGGGGGGGGGGGGTCGAGTCAAATAAGAACATTTTAAAAATGGCAATCTGGGTTTTGATGTAGGATTGCTGCCCAAATATCAGTTATAATATGTGTTGTTTACACGGGTGACTTTTTTTGCCGAGATGATTCAAACCCTGTTATCAGAAATGGACAAGAGTGTTTAACATGCATTCTAACCTAATTTGTCATCTGGCTGCGTTAGGCCTGGGAAACCGTCCCATTGCCTGGGAAACCGTCCTGGTGAATTACACACTTTACTCAATTTGCAATAAAATTGGAGAAATAAATGAACAGATTATTTATTATTTGACAGTCATTGTTACGTTGTTTATGTCAAAGCTTCTATACAATAACCCCATCTGTCTTATTCACAATGTTACGGTGTCAGCTTTAATGTGGGTATCCGCCCACATTAACTTTCACTGTACTTCTGCCTTGTACCTCCAAAAACAGCGGTTGGAAGCTAGTTTTAACGTGTCCACATTTCTTTAAAATAACTTGAATGACTTGAAAAAGGCACTGTAGTGTCCCTAATCACAGCGTAACATTTTAAGGTGACAGCATGACATTATGTTACGCTGAAATGCGCTGGTGATAACCCTGTGTAGGTCAAATGAAAAAGGTGCAGTGGAAGCTCAAAGATGGACCAAACACAACTTTGTCAAACTAATGAATACAGCTGATAGTGAAGCCAAACTTACCTTCAAGGTCTTTTCATTTGTGCCTCATGCAGCTTAATTTTGTGTCTTATACTTCAGTAGAGTTTGCCAATGCAGTTGTTGTGTGCCCACCTCATGGTTTCTGACTCATCTTTCTTCTTTCTTCTTCTGGTCTTGTCATCAGCACTGACCTTCATAGTGGATGAGCAGAATGTTGCTTCCTTTTCAAGCTGCAGAAAATGAACACCACCATCTGTGATTCAACATCTGCTATGTTTGACCTGATGACACAGTTTTATACCAACATCAGCTGCAACTGCACCCCCCACCCCTCCAACTGTACGCACAGGGGCGATGCCTTGCAGCTGCCCACCTTCACCACAGCGGCTAAAGTCAGAGTGATAATTACTTTCATCCTGTGTGGCGTGTCGGCCTTTTGCAACCTGGCGGTGCTGTGGTCAGCACACGGCGATAACAAACGGAAATCCCACGTGCGAATCCTGATTGTCAACTTGACGGTGGCGGATCTGCTGGTGACCTTCATCGTGATGCCCATGGATGCCGTGTGGAACATCACAGTTCAGTGGCTGGCTGGGGACTTAGCCTGCAGGCTGCTGATGTTTCTGAAGCTCCAAGCTATGTACTCCTGTGCTTTTGTTACCGTAGTGATCAGTCTGGACCGGCAGTCAGCCATCCTAAACCCTCTGGCCATCAGCGAAGCCAGGAAGAGGAACAGAGTCATGCTGGTGGTAGCGTGGAGTATGAGCGTGATGTTATCAGTCCCTCAGGTAAAGTCCAAGTACACTGGAGGTCAAAGGCTCAGGAGTGTGAGCCTTTGACCTCCAAGGCTCACACTTTCATTAGATTAGTATTAATTATTGTTATTTTTCTAAGAGTGCTATATTTACATTTATAGAATGAAGGTACAGAGTGTAAGATTTGGATGAACAAATGTTTGAAACAGTACAAATAAATACAAACATAAATGCATGAAACAGTACAAATAAATACAGACACAAATGTATGATACTGTACAGAAATTTAATGGAAATTGGTCCAGTATTTTCTGTGTAACATTGCTGACAAACAAATTGACAAACAAACCGATAATAATTGAGTATCAGTCCTTAAAGACCTCAAATTATTTTTGCATTTACTTCTATAATTTATTGAGTGATTTATCACCATTTATTGTATTTTTCACTGCATTGTTCATTTCTATGCATTTCTATACCTAAAAGCAGGTATTTTCCTATTTGCATGTTTTTTTTATCATATCAATGTTCATCATATGCCATAATGAAAACTGAAAGTTTTTCATTTTTTGTGTCTTTACTGAAAGGTGCTGACCTCCAGCACCTTATATATTAGACTGCTATATTCTCGCAGTCTAGCATATATATATATATTACACTGCTAGAATGAAAATCTCAGATTCACAAAGTTAAGAAATGTCGGCAAAAACATAACCTCCTTGGCGGAGGTAATTTTGAGGGAAAAAGTCACTATTATGATGGGATACCAAATGGATAATTACGAGATAGAAAGTCAAAATGATGATATAGTAAAGTCACAATTTCTGATTTACGACTTATTTTTCATACTGTTACATTTGTCTAGTTTGAAATAGTAATAAGTCTATTTTGAGAATGTAAAGAGTATAAATTACAGATATTTAAATATCTGTAATTTATGACATTATGTATAATCTGTAAGTACAGATTATAAAGTACAGCTATTTATAAAAAAATGTATGGAGTAAAAGTCAAAAGTACAGATACGTAAAAACTGTACAGTAAAGGCACTACATTTTTGTCGGCCTTGCCCTATTTGTTCGGGTGTCGCAATCCGTCGGAAAAGGTTAGTTTAATCTTTTACATCCTGTCTTATTTTGTACAGTATAGAAAGGCTGCTGCCTTTCTATCTGATAGCTGTCTCAAGGGTCAGTATCAAATATTTTTTGATTCCCTCTCCTGATCACCCCCAGGAAGAAAGAGGTTGTCATGAAAGTAGACGGGTTTTTAACCTTACAGGATGGCTCGTTGCAAAAACAGGACCCATAAGATATAATATCTTACATGAATATCACGGATAGCACTGCCATTTAAGTCAGTTAGAGATGTGACTAAGTCCTACTCATTTCTATATAAGGGTTAGTATCTCCTAATTCCCCTTCGGTATTTTAACCCCAAATCATTTCACCAGTTCCCAATGTTCTGACCTCACCTGGTCTTGAGAGGAGAACGCTGGGTTCCTTACTGGTTCCTTGGTTTGGGTAAGACAGTCTCTCTGAGCACCGTTACCAGTTACCAGAACCGTTACCACCGTTCTCCTTGTCTTTTCTTGTATCAAAAGATACAATAGATTTATTTAAAAAATGTAAAATAGAAATAAAACAAAGATTACAACCTCAACCCGGGTCTCTTTGTTGAATAAAAAACCTTAAAATACCAGTGGACAACTATTTATTGAGGGTTTTTAGTTAGTTGTAAATCCCACTATTCTTGTCTGTCCTCCCTAATCCTGATCTTGATCTGCCGACTCGCTGTCCATGAACTGCGCCTGCGAACTGCCGAACTTTGAACTGCTCCTCTGTCCTTTGTCTCGGTCTGTTCTTATACTTCTTGACGAGTATAAATCTCTCCTTCCTCCCTGTCTCCGTCTCCTAGTTTCTCTCTTTAACCCCCCCCCTCTCTCCACCAGATAGTCCATAAATCTTAAACTGGTGACTAGGTGGAGGGATAATTACAACTTTTCATCTGAATACATTCATTTCTGTGAGCTGACCTGGAGTTAACCCTCCTCAGACTATTACTCAGACTGACGCTATGTTTTCTCTGTGATCATGTATCCTCCCTACAGAGTCTACTTTAGCAAAACATTTGTATGTATAGCATTGTTCTTGGTTACATATGAATACATCTTGGTTACATATGAATACATAGCATTGTGATCTTGATTACACATTTGTTTTTGTTTGTTTTGTTTCTTTTTTTTTCTTTGATTTACCACACATAAGTCTCTTAAGTGTCTTTCATATGGGGCGTAGCCTTGGCCCCCATAATTATGTTCAGGCCCTCTAGCCTGGAAATCAAAAGGGAAGGTCATCTGCATCAGTGAGGGCAAGGGAGGGGCCTGAGTGACATCTTGCGCAGAGCGTCTGATACTTTTACTCAGTTACTTTCACGTCTATGGCTTAAATTGTGTTCCTTTTATCACCAGGCTTTTCTTTTTCACAACGTGACCATCAATGACCCGGAGGACTTCACTCAGTGCTCCACACATGGAAGCTTTGTCACCCACTGGCATGAAACTGCCTACAACATGTTTACATTCTCCTGCCTGTTCCTGCTGCCGCTGGTCATCATGATCACCTGTTACACCAGGATCTTCTGTGAGATTTCCATGAGACTGAAAAAGGACAACCGTAAGTTCAAACCAAGTAATTAAGCATTCTAATTATTGCCTTATTCAGATTAAGGTCTTAACTGGAGTTTCCCAGAAGTCCGTGTTTACATGCACCAGAGAAATTCAAATTATTGATTGAGATATATTGGACTCCCAGTGGTACTATATGCCCTTCCACATTAGCATATGCTTCCGGTTGGCGCCATAGAAGTAAAACAATAAAAAAAATGGCAGATTTGAAGTAGAAGAGGACAACAGCACCCAGAGAAGGTATAGACCACAACCATGAAGATATGGACCACAAGGATGAAGATTTAGACCACAACCATAAAGATATGGACCAGAACCATGAAGATATGGACCAGAACCATGAAGATGAAGATATGTCTTTTTATATCACAATATATAGGTTAAAAAAATTATTTTCTAATATTGTGCAGTAAAAGTAGAAGTACTGATTCTAAAAAGTAAATAAGTACAACTTCTCAATTGTAATAAAATACAAAGTAAAATTTCCTCTTTTTTTGGCCTGGATGAAATAATACTTATTTAACCAGGAAAAATATAAAGGTTTTAAAAGTATCCAAAAAATAAAGGTTAAATAACATGAACTTCTGTCCTGTGTTCTGTTTTCAGTTCAGTCCAACGAGATGCATTTGAGGTGTTCAAAGAATAACATCCCCAGAGCCAGGATGAGGACTCTTAAAATGAGCATCGTGATAGTGGTGTCTTTCATCGTCTGTTGGACTCCCTACTATCTGCTGGGACTGTGGTATTGGTTCTTTCCTGATGACCTGGAGGGGAAGGTGTCCCACTCTCTGACCCACATCCTGTTCATATTTGGGCTCGTCAACGCCTGCCTGGACCCAGTCATCTACGGCCTGTTTACCATTCACTTCCGTAAGGGGCTGCGCAGGTATTACCACAAGGCCACCAAAGCATCAGACCATGAAAACAACACAGTTCTAACTGGATCTATCACTTGTGCTGCTAATTCTTCCCAGCTGCACAAAGAGGCAAACCCTAACGGACAGGAAAGTTTTATGTTGTCCATTAATGACGGTAAGATGACAGTGTCACAGAGGAGCAGCTTTTTAACAGCAGACAGGGAATCCATTCAGTCTGACACTGAGAGTATCATATGACCAGTAGAGGTAAGATCAGGCCTAAAAAAATCCAGCCCGACCCGACCCAGGTCCGCAGGCATTAAAGCCAGACCCAGCCCGAGCCCGACCAATTACCTTGATTTGCAGGCCCAAGCCCAAAGCGAACCCGAAATTTCAATTTATCCCATAGTATATTTTTGGCAGAAAAAACGCAAAATGTTTTCAATTCATTTTTTTATTATCATGATAAATGCGTTTACACAAAGAAATAACGCTGGAACACAGAGTAAGAGAGTGAAAGAGAGATCTTGATGCGCACTCGCTTAATTACGCGGAGAAAAAAAAAGACAGCGAGAGAGAAGCCCGAGCCCGGACGTAATGATTGACATTTTAGGCCCGACCCGACCCGAATTTCTGGCCAAGCTCGGGCCAGAAATTCTCCACCTAATGACCAGAAACTCTTCACCTAATAACCAGAGGTGGAGAGTAACTAAGTAAAAGTACTTTGTTGCTGTATTTAAGTAGATTTTCTTTAGGTATCTGTACCTTGTTCTGGATTTATTGTTCTTTACATTTGTTTCCTCCCACCATCCAAAGACATGCATTAATTGGTTAATCAGAAAAATTGCCCATAGGCATGCCCATGAATGTGAGAGTGATTGTTTGTCTATATATGTTCAGCCCTATGCAACCCTCATACAGGGTGTACCCCACCTTCGCCCCACCTTACTGAAAATACAGCGCCATCAATCAGCATGTCTGTTGCCTTATTTCCACACTACATTTATAAAATGTTCAAATATCTGAAACATATATTGTGTCTTTCCTATTTTTGTCTGTTGTACCATAATAGTAATAATAGGCCTTTTTACTTTATTACAATTGATAAGTTGTACTTTTAACTTTTTGGAATCAGTATGTCTACTTTTACCATATTTTGTAGCTGTACTTCTACTTAAGTACAGAATGGGACTACTTTGACCACCTCTGCATATGACAGCAATGCAGAATACAGGAATACATGGATTTATACTGTTGTGCAATTGTATTACCATATTTTTCTGTCTAAAAGTCACAGTTTTTTTTTTAATTGTTTGACCGTGTCAAATTATTAACACATTGAGATTTTGATGTTATTTTCACACTGACAATGACGATGCTTTTTTTTTTTTTTAATTTGTCATAAATTATTGCATACATTTTGTATAACTAAATAGACAACATTCTGCCAGGCGTGATGACATGGAAATAATAGAAGAGAAAATTAAATAAACAGCAACAGAAACAAGAGAATGGGCTCTATGCACGAGAGATGATGATGTAGTTTCAGTAAAATCTCAGGATGGTTGAAAGTTTCTGGTCAGCACTGGCTGTTATGTAATGCTAGCAACAAAAAAGCTACCAAAATGGTATATATATACCATATATACTTCTATATGGAGTTATTTTTTTACATTTTTATTACCGAGTGATATCATCTCGTATTATTTCCACCGAATGCCAGGATGACATGTTAATGTACAAAGGTGTGTTTTCACAGACAGCACTGGCAGCCACCACTGTTGTGTGTTGTTTTGGCTACTAGTAATTCATTCCTAAGTTTCCATGCGTTTCCTCAAAACACAGAATTACAGAAACGGTGGGTCATCAATATTAGAAGAGCTAATTTTATTGTTAAAAGTAGCTTAGCTGGGACCTGACAGAGCCTCCAACCCCAGCTGGGCACAGTGTTCATAACATGGAATTGTGATTTTTTTTTGTATGCTTTCTTACTATTAGTTAAGCTAATAAGTAGCAGCAAAATTAATAATTGGTAGCTCAACAAATTCCAGGTCACACATGTTTTATTTTATTCAAGAAAAAGGTTCTGTGAAATGTGTGCAATGTTTTTACTTTAATGTTATGACTGAGACAGTAAAATATAATAAACATTAAAAACATACAATTGTCAGTACATTTCATTTGCAATCTGTTGGTGCTTACCCAGTGGCATTCTGGCATAGGTATTATTATTTTTATTTTTTTTATCTCCGCCAAGGAGGTTGTGTTTTTGCCAGAGGCTGTCTGTTTATCTGTTTGCAGTGTTGGGAAAGTTCTCCTTGATTAGGAACTAGTTCAAAGTTCAGCTCAAGTTACTCAATATGAATTAGTTCAGTTCATCGTTCATTCTTCCAAATTATGAACTTGAGGTTCATGGATCCCATAATGAACTTTTTCGTTCTTTTTTTGTGTTATTATTGTAAACTTATTAATAACCGTTATCCTGTAAGTCAGGAAATCAGGGAAAATGCCGCCCCTCCAGGGCTGAAGTAAGTACCTTAACTTCCCTCTGCAGGTTCTTAGAACACAAGGAGCGGTTTCAGTGAGCTTTGTTTTCAATGTTTATTTCCAAGAACGGGACAACACCTGCTCCGGTCGCCGGTCACACTCTTTTTCTCCGCTCCCAAAACTCCCAAAGTGCCCTACGCAGTGCGCGTTATGTGCGTCTGCGGAGCTACGGCGCTGGCTCCTTCCTGATGGAAAGGACGAATCTGGGTTCATCTCAGTGTATGCAGATCCAGGATTGAGGGGGCTGGTAAACTTGTTGGAAAATTGTTAAATTTTAAAACGGCACAGACCATTGTTGTTGGTTTATGTTGCCTTTGTTTTGCTTCAGTGTATGTATTCACAGTGTATGGCTTCACATCCTACACCCTGCCACATAACAGCAGTCGGTGCCAGTAGCCAGTAGCCAGCACAAATGGCTGTGAATTAATTATTGTCATCTGCAAAATAGCGATTCAATAATGAATGGATTTTGAAAATGAAGAGTGTCTTCAGAGTAACCTGCTCTGGTCTGTTAATGCCGGAGCCAAAAGAACAAACAATGACAGTACAGTTTTCAGTTAGAACATGCATACACATAAGAATAGCTAAGCATGTGGAATATTTGTGGAATATTAATTTAGCCTTAACATTTACTTTAAAGTGCTTATTGCATAATTTACATTTTCAAATGCATTCAGGCCACATCCCACTCTGCTTTCCTGTAACTGCCCTGTAATAACTCGTAGATGTCATTGCAAATGTTACATGTACATCTCACAAGGAGAAAAGCAAGACAAAACAAAAGGAAAGGGGAAGAAAAAAATCATAAAAAAAGAGGAAAAAAAAGAGGAAAAAGAAGTAAAGACAAAAACTTACTTACGATCACATAAAAGGCTCAACAGAACCATGAATGTGACAGAACATGTTTACCTAATCTTGTGTAGTGTCTTTGCTTTCTTCATAGAGCAGTAGCAATGAGCTCTCACATAGATCTCCGTTGTGTCTCTCTATTGAGAGTCAAATTTTGTTACCTGATTTATTCACTAGATCATTATTATAAGACTGTGACAACCAATTCAGCTGGCTAAAATGATCTTAGCACTTAGGATGATGAGACGTAAAACTTGAAACCTTTTTCAAGTTTGTTCTGTGATTTTGTGCTGGACACCTGGACAATTCTCCATACGTCATTCACCATGATCTTTGCCAACTCCATTGTATGAGAACAAACTCTGCCATGATATGACTTTGCACTTGTTTTGCCTGTCTAACCATCCTTACCCACATGTGTCTTGTGCATAGAGCCCATACATAATTTCAACTTTAGCTGTAACTTAGAAAAACAACTGAGGACTGATGGCATCGAAATCATCATAATAATCATAATCTGCAGATTTCAAGATGTAAGTAGTGAAATAGGCAACTAAAAATGATAATCGCACAGCAGAAAGAAAGTTTGAAGTGAGCGAGAAACTTGTAAGGGACTGGTGGAAATCTCTTAATGAAATGAAGAAAACAAAAAAATATATCTATATATAATAAAGACCACAGTTAGAGGAACAGATTTGCAGATGGGTGCTTGAATGGTGAATTGCCTCATGGTGTCTTGCCCTTTGACATGTTGACAACCTTTGGGTCATTGTGAATAGTTGAATTAAATCCTTCAAAATGACACATTTGTCCACCACCCTCATTGGCTCAGACTGGCAAGCTAACAAGGCTGTTGATATCCCTTTTATTTTTGAAGTGGAAGTCAGGGATGACAAAGTCATTTTTATTCAAGGGTCAATATGCCAACCAAATATGATCTGAAAAGGGCCAGACCAGTGAAATAATAACAATGAAAAGAGTAAAATTACATTATGATATTGTGTCCATCTATAAAGTTTCCATCAAAATGTGAAGAACACCAACAACTTGAAAAAAGTGCAATTTTAACCATTTTCTGCCTATCAGTTTGTCATTTGCACTTGTGTAGAACAACTTACATTTCAATGACAAATACACTAAACATTTAGTAATAGGCAGAATATTTTGTAAAATGACACTTACTTCACTTCAGCTATTTGAGCTGCTTCACATTTGTTCAGGTATTTATTCAGGTTTTTGTAAAAGTTGTTAATATAAAGATTTTCATGTCATCTAACTGTCATGTAATTTTTTTTATTATATTTAAATCTGCAGTTTTCATTATTTATCTGTATTTATGAACATATTTTACTGCTCTGACCCACTTAAGATCTCATTATTCTGTATGTAGAACCTGAAATAAAATAATTTTTACACCATTAAAAACTGGGCTATGTTTTTAAAAAAGAATGCAATGAAAAAGTGAATTTCCAGAGCGTCTACCTCTGCACTTGGCAATCAGCTATTTCAGACTTCCTCCTAAAGACAGCTCCTGCACCCAGAAAGGTATTGGTTTGAGATAAGTACTCTGGACACACTATTTGATGACATGAAGACCTCGGGTCAATTTTGTTTGCCTTTAGGGACCCTCTACTTACTACCACTTAAGTGTGATATTGATTAGAACTTTACAGGAGATCTAAAAATTGCTTTTGTGTCGGTGAAAAGACATGCCCTAATCACTTTGGCTCAAAATCAAACTTTCTCAATGTCTCAATGTATGGTGTGATTTTGATGTCAACTCAAAATCACACCATACTGATTACTCCAAATCATCCAAAAATTTAGCTAAAATTTATTTTACTCTGGATAATCTCTTTAAGTTGATGGAGCAAGTCATCCAATGAGCAAAGGTTCAAATCCTTTGGCAAGAAGAACCCTAAGTTGCTCCCAGTCGGGACAGGTAGAGACATATGTGGCAGCAGCCATCTAGTGTGTGTGTGAATGGGTGAATGTGAGAAATTCTAAAGCACTTTTGTGTATAAAATGTGCTATATAATAAACTCAGTCCCTTCATCATTAAAGGAAGTACTACTCCTTAGTTACTTCCACCATTGCATACCGTACACCAGGCATGTCCAACATTACTTTGTAGAAATCTGTTTTTCTGTTCTGTTTTTCGTCACTCTTGCCACTCATCATCTGAACCCGCTTTATCCTCACTAGAACCACTGGGGGCCTAATCCAGCTACAATGGGCAAAAGTGGGATACACCCTGTATGAGACGCCAGTTCATCTCAGGGCTGACAAACAATATATGCATATTGCACAAACACAGAAAGGTCTAGTGTGGGATTCAAACCAGGGTCCTTCTTGCTGTGAGGCACAAGTGCTAACCACTGCACCACCGTGCCACCATTTTCACTTTCACATGAAACATTTTTTTCCCAATAAATGTTTGTGTTAAAAAAGCCACAATTTATTGACCATGATTGATTTATGAAAGCAAATAAAAGGGTAACACATTCAGGGGGGGATACTTATGCACTATAACCTTTTAATTTTGTGCTTCACATGTAAGATGACTTTTTCTTTTGTATCATCAGTGCAATCTCTGGAAGTTGCTTCCACGTTTGCATCACTGGATTGTTCCTTTCCTCCACCGATTCCATCCTACAGTAGATATGAAAGTACAAAGAACACATGAACAAAAACACAGTGTCTGTCAAAGTACTCTCTTTCTTTACTTAAGTAGAAGTAAAGCCACTGGTGTGAAAAAATGCACTCTGGTAAAAGCAGGGTCTTTGCACATTTCTGACAAGCAAATATAATGGGTTTTTAAGACCATTTGAAGACCTTTGAGTGTAAAAAATAAGACCACTGCTGGGGAACAAATAATGTTGCCATTTGATGTTGACATATCACACTAATGAATCAACTCTGCACCAATCCACCTGCAGATCTCTTGTTCCACCCTCACTTATGGTTAAGATCCTATCATACTTAAAATCCTCCACCTGGGGGAGCAAGTCTTCTCTGACATCTCTACAGCAACAATGTATTACACATCATTCTTATTTATATTATCTGTTTATGCTGTCTGTTTCGTTAGGCTTTTCAGAATACAACCATATGTGACACTTTTGCATAGATATTTGCTGTTAGTTGAAATACTTAAAAATGTCAGGGTGTCTCTGAAAGGCCTGAGACTGCAGAGGGTTATGTGCAAACTGACAATAAAGTAGTATCGTATCGTATCGATATACAAAAACGTGAACCAAAGGCAATGAACAAGGACGACAGGATATACACCTTATCGCAGACCTGGGATGCGGTTCTGGAAAAAAATATCACACACCAGGGGGCATAACAACCCCCTATTGTGTGGCCAATCTTCCTGAAACAGCCTAAAAGAAGCTCATAACAATATCATGTGACACTTCTGATGAAGGCTACAGGAAGTAACTGAAACAGGTAAAAAAACACCTGTCTTTTAAAAAGAACCTAACTTTACTGCCATCAAGCTCTTAAACAGGGATAGCAATGGCCATACTTTGGAGTGAGGACTGTTGCTTGTATCATGTAAATTAATACTGAATGCATCCCTGTGTGCCCATTAATTATCCCTCCTCAAGGGGTATTGTTTTTGGTTGTTTGATCACCACTAAATTTACACAAAAACTACTGGATCCTGGAGACTAATAAATATGTCTGTATTTGTATCAATATCTATATTATGTTAGCATATTATGAGAAATGCAGTTGTACATGTTGTACATGTTGAAGCACCAAGATATTTTTCACTACATACAGACTAAACTTGTACCACGTCATTTACATTGATTCATAAATATATGAAATCAATATAAATGATTGATTATATTGACATTTACAAACCATCTTGAAACAATAAAATGTGAATAACCTGAACAAATGCAACCTGAAATGTTGTTTAGTTTAGTGTCTTTGTAAAACTGATCCATAATAAAACACATGGACCAATGTTAAATTGAGGCAGAATATTGTTAAAATTGACCTTATTTTCCTTAGAAAATAGATTTTTTTTGCATTTGGATAATTTAAAAAAGTATTTTCCTTAATATGCTAGTTTTTTTTTTTTTAGCACTAAAATAATGACAAAAATGTGGAGTTGTCATTCAAATGTTTTCATTTTACTGGTCCGGCCCATTGGACATCAAATCAGGCTGAATGTGGCTCCTGAAGAAAATACGTTTGAGACTCCTAGTTTAAAGGAAAAATTAAAGGCAGTATGTCTATTTGAGAACCACATGATAACTTAAAAACACTTTCACCATTTAGCTGATATTAGTCAGTAGCTATCAAGGACATTTCTGTCTAGTTTTATAAAAGGCACTCTGAAAAATACTGGCATCAATCCATTTACTCCATAATCATGGAGTAAATGGAGTCATGTTGTCCTCTTTGCAACACTTTTCCGAAGTTATGAAATGCAGGCACTTTACATTCTCATCAAGATTATAATAAGAGTACAACATGAATAAATTAAAGGAGGTTGAAAGGTAGCTATGTTTTCATTTGTTGATGTTCTCTGATAAGAAATGACTCATTCTTCATTTCATCACTGTGCTCTTTCATGAATCAATATAAATGACGTTCTTGTTTATCTTATGTTTATCTTGTGTTCTGGCCACAGCAATGTTGGGGACCACATGTACAGACCCTGAAAATGTTAACCAGCTGTCACCTGTCCGGTGATGCATGTGGCTGTGCACCACCTGCTGTTATGGATGCAAACTACAGAACTGCACTGGCATTTGTGAATAAATCTTAAGTGCTGCGGATGCGAATCAGTAAGGTGCAAAGTTATTGCCAAAAGTCACATGACGGCGGGGAGCCAATTGATTCTCCAACCTGCAGAATTGTTTCTTCAACCTGTAGAATCTCCAACTTGCAGTACATTGCAGTGTACTTGCTGTGACATGTTGCTTTTGCAAAACACAATGAGCTTGTTTGTGAATACAGACCAATAGCAAATAAATCTTTGACATCATTACCTATGATAAGAACATGATTACCTACATGCACCACAACATAAATAATGATAAATTAAGACTCAAGTAACACACACAGTAAATGATTCCAAATGGTAAGAACATCTTCCTTCTATCAGGAATCTTTCAGCTTTAGTTCTTCCATAAACAGGTAAAACTGTTAAAAGGTTTAACACCAGAAAAACACTGGGATGATTGACTGACCAAACTGAAAACATTGAAGTCCTCTGTAGTGTTACTAGAATGTGTATTAACCTTGGTCATTTTCATGCTGATTGGCAGAAATTCTCCTCAAACAGAAAAGCGAAACAAAAGTAATCCTTTTTGTAAAACAGAAAGTTAATATAAGTTAGAAAAGACCTTTCTGTGGTCCTAAAACACCTTTTTGTGTTTGTGAGGCTTTGGCAGAAATTTCACCACATAATTGCGCCTCAACATATAAATTCTACATGTGCATTATGGATCAGATCTGCAAAGACACTAAACACTTAGTGACAGAAGCAGAAAATTGTTCAATTGTTAATTTTCTTTAGACATTTCAGGTTATTCATATTTTTCAGGTTGTTCACATTTTATTGCTACAGGAAACAAATGTAAATATTTTCACGATTTAATGTAATGCACTAAAACAAAGACAAATTCATTATTATTATTATTATTATTATTATATTATTATTTATTTAATTTTTAGACATATTGTATTACTTTATTTATTTATTTTTACATGAAAATAGCCTGTTTGTGGAACCTGAAATGAAATGACTTTTATTGCATTTTTGTAAATTCACCCCAGGAGCTGAATTGGAACCTTTGGCGGAATGCATGCACTGCACTAAAGTTTCATGAAATGAACATTAAATATTCACACACTCAAGCCATATGAAGCCAACATTACCTGACCACTATTACCTACCTGGTTTTCCTTTTATAAAATCAACCCATTGGAGAAGAAAGTGCACAGTGCAGTGCCTGAAATAGATCCATGTAATGAGAAAGAGGAGATCTCAACTTGAACAGCTGTGAAACTTGCTCATCTTACTGTACCTCAGTTTATCACTCCTTTCATTTGTTTGTGTATTCAATGTTTCTTGCTGTTGCGGACTGCTGGTCAGTCTTGTCCAAAGTGTTTCTGAAAGTCTTTCATCTGTGATAGTTTGACTGGACCTTCTAATAGTGTTTCTGAAAACCAGCACAAATACCATTAGACATTTATTGGTTTGGCTAAGTGTATGCAGATCCAGGATTGAGGGGGCTGGTAAACTTGTTGGAAAATTGTTAAATTTTAAAACGGCACAGACCATTGTTGTTGGTTTATGTTGCCTTTGTTTTGCTTCAGTGTATGTATTCACAGTGTATGGCTTCACATCCTACACCCTGCCACATAACAGCAGTCGGTGCCAGTAGCCAGTAGCCAGCACAAATGGCTGTGAATTAATTATTGTCATCTGCAAAATAGCGATTCAATAATGAATGGATTTTGAAAATGAAGAGTGTCTTCAGAGTAACCTGCTCTGGTCTGTTAATGCCGGAGCCAAAAGAACAAACAATGACAGTACAGTTTTCAGTTAGAACATGCATACACATAAGAATAGCTAAGCATGTGGAATATTTGTGGAATATTAATTTAGCCTTAACATTTACTTTAAAGTGCTTATTGCATAATTTACATTTTCAAATGCATTCAGGCCACATCCCACTCTGCTTTCCTGTAACTGCCCTGTAATAACTCGTAGATGTCATTGCAAATGTTACATGTACATCTCACAAGGAGAAAAGCAAGACAAAACAAAAGGAAAGGGGAAGAAAAAAATCATAAAAAAAAGAGGAAAAAAATAGTTTGACTGGACCTTCTAATAGTGTTTCTGAAAACCAGCACAAATACCATTAGACATTTATTGGTTTGGCTATGTTGCTATGTTTTGTAAAGAAAGAAAGCATTGCATTGCTATAAAATACAGTTAGTGGTCAGCCTTCCTGACTGTTATTTTTACTGCTATTACTGCAACAGGAGACCATTTGACCTCTGAAACTCCAGATGAGTTTGGATCCTAGGGATGGAAAAAAAAGATACATACATACAAAAAAAAGATTTTCCTCTCTCCCCACTTGGACGGTGTCCCCTTCAGACTCGGGTCCTCTACCAGAGGCCTGGGAGCCTGAGGGTTCTGCGCAGGATCTAAGCTGTTCCTAGCAATGCAGCAACATAAGAGATCTCTGATGTTGTTCCTGGTATCTGCTGGAGCCATTCTCCCAGCTTGGGGGTCACTTGGGGGTGCCCAGATCACTACTTTTACCACACTCCACATTTTCTCTAACTCCTCTTTCAACCCTTGGTATTTCTTTATATATATATATATATATATATATATATATATATATATATATATATATATATATATATATATATATATATATATGTGTGTCATGGTAACGGTACATCCCTGTTTGTGTCACTCTCAGGAGGTGCAGAACTGGCCCAAGCCAAGCAGTAAAAGTTGCTAAAGTCAATATCTGACCTTAAGCCGACAGATAGTACTGTAGACTGCATTTGGTGACAGAGTGTTGCATTGCTGAACCCTTATACACATGCGCACTTTAAACGCTCTTTATTATTATTATTATTATTATTATTTATTATTATTTTTGGCTCTATTCTATTCTATTCTCTCTTGTTATTTCCAGATAAAGTCCTAGAAAACCAGAAGTGGTTAAAGAAGCTACTCACATTCTGTACACTTACTTGTGTGGATAAAAGTGATGTGGTAAAATACGTACTGATTTAACTCCTTTACTGAAGTAAAAGAAAACCAAATTTACAACTTCTCAATTTTAATACAGTAAAAGGTAAAACTGCATTTCTTTGTCATGGATGAAATAACACTTATTTAACAAGGGAAAATAAAGAAACGTTTCAAAAGTATCTGAAAATTAAGCCTTACAAGTGAGTTACTATGTAGAAAATGTGTTTGATCAGGTCATGGTACTCAATTTAGTGGCTGAGGGCAGGAAATTTAAGAAAAATGAAAACGAAAAAAGGTGGTCACAATTTAGATGAAACAACATCATTATGACATAAAAAAGGTAATTTATGTGAAATTTAAAAATGAATAACTGTAGATTTATTATTGCATATATTATTTATTATTGCGATTCTTATTAACAGTATATTTTAAAAAATTATTAAATTAATGAATTATAGATGGGTTTTTTATGTTTACGTGTCTGGGGTTTTTGCTTTGGAATTGATCACTTTTATTCTCCACCAGATGGCGTCATTTTCACCATAGTTGACACAATGGATAGACATGGAAACATCAATAGTATATAATGGAGTTTCCATTTGAAAACATCAGAGGTGGAAGTAGAAGTACTTCTTTACTGCACAGTACAGTTTTTAAATATCTGTACATTACTTGTGTATTTATTTTTCTGGCAACGTTTTACTTTATACCGTTTACATTTATATACATTTCTGTATTTTATACTTTTTACATTCTCAGAATGGACTCATTACTTTTTCAAACTAACAAATGTGACAGTATGAAAAATAAGTCTTAAAGCAGTAAATCAGAAATTGTGACTTACTATATCATAATCTCATATTTTTTTTGTTTTGATCTCATAATTATGACTTTTTCCTCATAATTTTGATATTTTTTTGTCATACATTTGAATGTTTAAGTCACAACTTACATGTTTTTTGTCATATCATAATTATGCTTTTGTATAATATCCTTGCTACCTAGCTAACCCTAACCCAGCCATCAGACAGGTGAGGGTGTGGGAGGAGGTCTGGGGTCACAGGTCAGCACATAAGTGAGAGTCACTGCAGATCCTGTCGTCTATGGCTCCTTGTGATATGCTGGCAACTCATACAGGGTGTACGCTGCCTTCGCCCATTGTAGCTGGATTAAACCCCCAGTGACCACTGCGACCCTAGTGAGGATAAAGCATTCCTAAATCAATCTCAAAGTAACAGATGTGCTTTTTTTTTAAAATATAATTTTATTCTTTGCACAACAGTACAGAGAAATGAAACATTTGGAAAATCCAGTTGATACTGGATACTGTCTGAAGATGAGGCTTCCCTTCAGCTGAGTTCAGCATAAAAACACCAGCTGTGCCATAGCTACAATCCAAAACAAAGCAAAAAAATACAGAGGTGAAAGCTTTGATTGTGGCTTATTAAGACTTTACACAGATAAATAAAATCAATATGGTGATTTCGCAGAAAACATGTAATCTCCGCCTTAAACCAGGGATTCTTTCATCATACTGAACTACAAAGTGGCTTATTAAACTGAAAAAACCATCAGTAATTATCCTTTAAAAATCTACTTGTGTTTTATTTGTAACACTTACAACCTAAGTGTTATTTAACAGTGTATTTTTTTTTATTATTTTTTTAAATTTTGATAAGACTTACAGAAACCACTCATGGCTGTCCTCAAATTAAACTGCTACATGTGTACAGACAGAGTTCACTGGGAATATCAGCAGCTGTATAAACCACAACGGTACTCCGTTGAGTACCGTTGTGCTACCATACAATATAGTATGAGAAAAGAATGAATACACTTCATTCACAGTTATGAAAACAGAGTCAAAGGGTGTAACTCAGGGGTCTCAAACTCATTTTCTTTAGGGGCCACATTCAGCCTGACTTGATCTCCAACAGGCCGGAATAGTAAAATGAAAACATTTTAATAATGACAACTCCAAATTTTTTGTCATTGTTTTAGTGGCAAAAACCAAACATTAAATTATGAAAATGCAAAAAAAAGTTACATTTCGTAAGGTGAATAAGGGCAATTTTTACAAAATTCTGCCTCAAATGATCATGTGTCCATGTGTTCTACGATCAGTTCTACAAAGACACTAAATTCTTCATAACAGAAGCAGAAAATGGTTCAAATTGTGTATAATTTTCTTTAGACATTTTAGGTTGTTCACATTTCTTTAAATTATTCATATTTTATTGTTACAGGATAGTTTGTAAATGTCAATATTTTCATAATTTTTTGCAGTAAAACAATGATAAAAATTTGAAGTTGCCATCATTTATAGGCAATTAAAAAACTTAGATTTAAACTTAGATCATTTAATAGGTTATTATTCCCATGGGTCGCATTGGTGGACCGTATTTGGCCCCCAGACCACATGTTTGAGATCCTGGTGTAACTGATGGTTAAGCTCTCATCAGTCAGTTGAACATTGCATTAATGTAACAGCGAATAGTATTAAGGCAGATAACAGATGTGTGTGGAAAATGATTCCTTGTTGATATTGGCAGTTGGGAGTTTTTTTTTTCTGTCTTTATAAAAAGTATTGTCTTAAGGCTTCCAAGTCATTCACTGTGTGATAACATTCAGGACAAAAGTTGCAACAATGGTGATATAATGTGATCTGACAGGAAATCATACTAGCCTGGTGTCCTCTTTTACTTTATGGGTTTAGTGCAAAACAAAACAAAATAGAAAAACCCCTGGAAAATAGAGATACACAACCATAGAGACTAATGTGTAAAAATACACAAGTACCACAACTCATAACAAGTATACACCTATTTTTTTTATCCGGCATGGCTCCTTCAGTCTTGTAAAGGTTCAGACCGTCTTCCAAAGATAACTGTAATATTAGATTATTTTTAACAGACAGGTGCAGTGTTTGTTTACTTGCGTTACTAGTTTCAGCTATTTCCTGTAGCCTTCATCAGTCGCACACCTGGGTTGCGGTCCTGGAGAAGAGGTCAGATGTCAGACAGCAGGGGGTCATTACCCCCTCTACTGTCTGACCAATCCTCCTGAAACAATCTAAAATGGGTTTACATGAAGACAATTGCAGCCAAAAATGATCAAATATTTTATCAGAAGTGCCTTTTTTTTTAGCAAGGCAACCGTATCATCAGGGTCTGAAATCACAAAAATCTATAGATTCCTTCCAGAGTGGGGAGTTTTGAAGATAAACCGAGACATGTTTTTGTCTAAACAGCAAGAAACGCAGAACATTTTCACGTTCCGTACACCCTTATATCACACTCAATGCCCCGAGTTGCTAATACTACAAACATGTTCAACTACCTGAATTCATGGATCTTCAAGCTGTTTTAGCAACTCCAGTAAACGTACAGGAGTCGTTTCAGAAATTGTACAAAATGTAGCCCAACAGAGACGGATGTACAATTACCAATGTTGGCCTGGGATGCTCATCCAATCAAATTTCGCCCACTGTTGTGTCTTCATATAAACAAAGATTTCCTCTTGAAAATGCTTGTCTAAACACGGATGAAAAATTGAAGATGAGCTGCCACTGTTGCAACTTTTTTCATCGTCACCATGTAAATGTAGCCCAAGACAATGAACAGGGATGACAATGCAATGCATACACCTTATCGCACACCTGGGATGCAGTCATGTAGAAGAGGTCAATAATCCTGAAACAGCCTATGGCCCTGTCCATTCGGCAACGCAATGACATTTCATTTTTTTTCGTACTCAAAAGATATGGCGTCCAACACTGGGAATTTATCCATAACATTTCATGTAAACACATGCCATACCTCCAATATGCCATACCTCTGTAAGACCATCCCAGTGGACACAGAACAATAGAGAAGAATTAAAGCGCATGTGCATACCAGCTTATACTGGCGCCAAACAAACAACAACAAGGTGTGTGTAGGTGTCTCTGCTGCTTGTCTTGTTGGTTTAACATCAGTAGGTTTTCCTCAAGAACACCAGCAAATTTAGCGGTACCACTTAGCACTACCACTACTCTGGTGTCCACCATGATGCTTGCCGTCTTGCTTATGAATGAACTTTGTATTTGTACGACTACTGATTTGTTCTGGTCATGTGGTTGTGACGTAGATGATTGGCAATGTACTCCATTTTACTCATCCACACAGCAATAAAACCATTGCCATATCTTTCAATTTTGGAACCTCTCAAAAAATATTGTTTTGGGGCACCCAGAACACCATACCTGAACCATGTGCATGCGAGGCTAAAACAATGAAATGTATCGAAAATGGAGCTGTGTGGATGGGGCCTATAATAAGCTCACAACAATGTCATGTTGCACTTCTGATGAGGGCTACAGGAAGGAGCTGAAACTAGTAACGCAGGTAAACAAACACTGTACCTGTTTTTTAAATGTCTAATTTTACAATATGGCTTCTTATTTTTCTGAAATTATTCACTGTTCACTGTAAAATCCCCAAAAGTTGTCTTCTATTTTTGAGTAAAATGATCACCCGTGTAGAACAATTGCCAGTTCTATACGCGACACTTGTTTTTTCCCCCCTTTTACAGTGAATCAATAAACAATTGCAGAGTTATGTTGGGTAAAGTGGCCATTAACCTTCTCTGTCTGAGGTCTTGGTCCACCAGTCAAACAGAAATATTCAGAGAATCAAGTGTTTCCCCACAAGTTTATCAAGTTAAAGAGACAGCGAAAAAAAAAAAAAAGAGAAAAAAAAGAGAGCAATTTTTTTATGCCTAGCTAACCATTCATCTACTCTCTCTGCTAGCTCAGTGGCTTGCATACAAACACTTCAATTTAATGCAGCCTGATGTTTCAATCTTAGGAGATCAACAACAAAGACAGGAAGAAAGTTGCTAAAATATCATCATCAACATCAGTAGTTCTAAGCAAGAAACAGACAACTTTTCATCATGTTAAAAATACTTTAAACAAGCCTTGGCTGCTAGGACAAGGAGGGAGAATTAACAAAGTTTTATGGAGGAAAAGCGACTCTTCATACCAAATTAGCTACTGTTGCTAGGCTTTGTGGTCCCTTTCCCTGTCATAAAAAGAAAATAGGCTAATAAATACTTTAAAAAGTGCATTTGGGCGATATTCCTCATCATACTGCAGTTATTTCTACATAAAACCTGCAGCTGTTAACGTATATAACCAGTTAAATCATTTCCAGTTTTGGACTTTTTTTAAACTTCAGCTGCTTTCATTATGGCCACCCATTTAATCAGAGAAGAGAATGGCTGTGTTAGAAATCATGCACTTCAGCACTTGGAATGTTTCAATTGAGGGTGTAAGTGCGTTCATACTTTCAACAGTAGGTAGAGTGCTCTTCAAGTACCCAGATGGTGCACTGGTAACAGTCAAAATGTGGAATGTGGAACCATGAACACTTCTCGCATGATATGGACACCATTTTGCTATGTAGTGGGAGCTGCATTGATTCCAAACCAAAAAAAAGGTTGTGAAAGAGGGGATGGAGGTTCTTACACCTTTGTAGAGATGTAAATTTTACCTGTATTGCTTTGAATTTATTGTAAACCGCATCCATTTGTTTAAGAAAAAGTGCACCGAATGGTGAGTGGTGAGGCTGTTCTAAAGGGGCTGTAGCTTGGTATGGGGCCAGCCATTAAGCGGTATCTCTGGTCATAACCAGTCCTCTCACCGACCGACCAGCGGTCATTAGCAGAATGCTAGCACATTGTGGGCAAGAAGAACTCAACCTGTAAGAAATCAACGAGACATATGTACTCATTCAGTACATTTTCTTTTTTTTTTTTTTTTTACATAAAACCCACGTTGAACTCTCAAAAACAACATTCAAATCTGAGTGCTCTCAGCAACAATTAGGTGAAATAGATCATTTTAGCGTAGCATTTTTTCCATAGGGAAACAATTATTTTGCACTCCATCAATTGCCCCAAGCAGAATTCTGGTGGAACTGCAGCCAAAAAGCCACTACAATGGGACTGAATGGCAAGTGGTGAGGCTGTCCTTAAAAAGGCTGTTTGTGGAACAATGGACACTTCTTGCACTACATGGATAGCATTTTGCTACATAGTGGAAGAGTCTACCATGTTGATTCAAAACCAAAAAAAAGGTTGTGGAAGAGGGGACAGAGGTTCTTGCACCTCAGTCGACATACAAGTTTTACTTGCATTTTCTTGAATTTACTGTGAACCGGATTAATTTACAAAAAGAATTATGTCAGGCTGTATGTTCATTGAAAATTTGTACACTATTCATGGAAGGCGCAGTATTCATAGTGTATGAAAAAGAGAGCACTTCATGGAGTGAACACAGCCAATAAAAATGTCTTTCCAGGAAGTGAGATGCCACGACTTTTTGATGCAAAATTGACAGAATGCTAGGCTTAAAATCAACAGTCAGATTCAGGAAGCATTTCCAGTCTCCAGAACACATTTACTGTCGTAAATCCATACTGCATACTAGGGATGGGAAGATTATCTGATACATATTGATCCACTGACACACACGCACGATGAGAGTCCATATGTGAGTGAATGAAAAGTTTGAAGTGATACCGCAGCGCAGTGGTTATTGAAAGTTTGTACCGATAAAATTTTATATGTTCAATTGCATATAAAAGTATTTTTTTCCTTGACTGAAGTTTTTTCCTCGCCTACTGTGCTAGACTCTCCCTAGCAGCAGCAAATCTAATTCGCTCCGTAGTAGTCTTGTTATGCTTAATGTAACTTTTGGCTAGATTTCCCTGAAACTGGCTGACGAATCACGGTGAAGTATAGAGTCGGAGTGGGGGCGTAACAAAGTGATGCTGCAGCGAATCGGAGAGAAACAACTGGAAACATCCATAGAACAACAACAAGAGGTGGTGATTTCCTTTTATCAAAGGTGAGCGAAGAATGTGTGAAAACATCAGCAATCTTTAAATTCTTTTTACAGAGCTGACAACAGTCATTAAACTCCATAATCCCCAATTTTGTTTAGTCATTCACAACTTTCTCCTCTGTGAACTTTCTGGCATCTACAGTATCCTAAAGATTACGCTGAATGGTTGTAGCACCGTCCTATTGCATACAGAGGGATTTGAAAGACAACTTTTTAGCCCGCCTCCTCAACCTATGAAGCATGTCTAGACCTATACATGTAATGTGTAGGGGTAGCGCAGCTAGGCTAGTTTTTTTCTATAGACCAGCATTAATGAGCGCTAGTGGATGTACACACTGTACAGGACGACTTATGTGTGGACATGCTGTGGCACGAGCCTATGGGCATGCTGCGGATGAATACTATAAAGTCTGGATGTGAATCTGACAGGAGAAACACATGGTTTATTAACATGTAGTTTTGATCAGCTGGACTGCAAACAGTAGTAGACAGACCATAGACACATACCAGAGCTACTTCCTTAAACGGTGATATCTGTGATATCAGTGTATCCAACAGTGTATCCCAGAATACCTTGCGTAACTGTCTCTTAATATGCATAATCTTTTTCTGTTGTATCTACATTACAAATGTATTATGTTACCGGTATGAATTGATTCTGACTAGGATGTTGTTTTTTCATTCTTTTAATTATTTTTCTGAACAAGAAGTTGAGTTGGAAATATGTGGAGAAATTCTAAAGTCCTAACTTTTTCACTTTCAGGGCCGTTTTACCGGGCAGGCCAAAGGCCAACCAGTGCTCAGGGGCCCAAGGGTTCAGGAGCCTAGGGGGGAAAAGCAATGAGAGAACCCCTGGTCAACTTACCTTAACCCTAAGTTAGGTACAGTAGGTTGGCACGGAGGGTGGAGGTGGGGCCTTTGCAAACCCTGACTCTCCATAATCCAGCTCTGACTGTATGTGAGGCACGTGTTGGGAAACTCGACTAAAGAGACTTTCATGGAATTATTTGATCGTTAAATAATCTACTTTATTGAACTGCACTGAATACTTTTTTAATAGAATGAATGTGTAGAATCAGAATGCACTTAATCATTCTGTATTTCGATTTGGGTGTGAATTGTGTTGTATTGCATCATGAAGTGCCACTTGCGTATCTTTAATATATCAGATATTGATGCTGTATTGAGAGGCGCATCATATCAGCCTTACGATTAAGATTCCCACCCCTACTGCATACTTTTATTAGGGCTTGAATGCATTGCTCTTCCATGCTTAATGGAAAAAAATATAGAAATTTATAGTGAGTTGTAGTGTATGGACAAGGACACAGTAATCTTGCTTGCTGATAAATAATCTTGGCACAGTGGTGTAGTGGTTAGCAGTCATGCTCACAACAAGAAGGTCCCTGGTTCAATTCCAACACCAGACCTTGTTGTGTGGAGTTTTCATGTTCTCCCTGTGTCTGCATGGGTTTTCTCCCACCATCCAAAGACATGCACTGATAGGGCAGGTCACCCTTGAAAAAGAGATCATTGATCTCAATGGGACACACCTGAGTAAATAAAGGTTAAATAAAATAAAAAATTAAAATAAATAATGTCACCCCATTCGCATAAGACAAGAAAGCTGCAGGGGGAGAAAGGTACTTAATATTGTTTTTATGTGTTTCTATCATGTGTCATCAATAAAGCAACTCTGATATGGAATTATGCTGCATATTAAGATCCTTACATTAACTAAAATGAAAAGAATACATTGCTTTGAAAGTACTTGGAAAGAGTACAAAACAAAGTGAATGTGAAAAAGTTGTATTTGCTACCTTTGACGTCATACACCAACACTGGCTGTAATAAAACTAGTCCGTTATCTGTCAGTCATAGTTTTTTACCTTGTGGACAGATTCAAAGATCAAATCATAGTTCAGTTTCAGGTGTCAGGATGTATGCAAGACTTTTTGCTCCCACTTTGCAAATGTTATAAATATGCCACTGTAAAATGATAAGTGAAACTCCAAAACAAACAGACTCACAAGTACCACAGAGAAATCTGCATTTGACTTCTAATCAGAGACGACTGTGGCTTCGTCCATAGTCTCGGCCAAAGCAGTTAGTCTGAAAATTCCATTCATCCAAGACTTTTCTCATCAGTCTCATGGAAAAACACTCTGGCCTATGCCTGAGCTGCTTCAAAGCTTCCATGTAAAAAAAAATGCCAACACTATGAAGAAGCCTGAGAAATATCATAGTCTACGATGAGCCGCTTGATATAGGACAGTTTCTCATGGAGATATTCACACCGTTTCTTCTCTTCCCGGTAGCCTGGGAACTTCTGTGGAGACAAAATACCTATATTTGAAAAAGGCATTCACGGTAGGGTTTACAAAAGCAGCAAAATTAACAGAAAATCTCAAATGATATGGAATATTTAAAATGATAAAGCAGAGACAGATCTGGAAACCATTTCATAACCCAATAAAAGTTAATCATGTGAGCAAGCTTCCACAATTTTTAATGTCTTCTGTTGACTTCTTCTATACAATCTAAGCTAATAAACTGGTATTTTATGAATCAATATCAGTGTGACTCACCTTTCGATACTTGTTGTACTTTTCGAGGATTTGATCTTCCATTATCTAAATTTCACAAAACACAAATCCTTCATTTGCTACATGAAAGAGCTTTTATATGCAGCCAGTTCTTTGTATATATGTGACACAAACACTATATAACAAGTTGTATTTTTTTACATGCACAGTTTATTAATGTATAATAGAAACAAAAGCAGTTAAATGTGTGTTTACAGGTCTGCCGAACTACTCTACCTTATATTCTTTAGTGCCAGGGGACAGGTTTTTGATCTTGGATCCGAGCTGAACAAACATGTGAGTTATGGTGGCAATCCTGGAGTGGAGGTCTTTGTACTCATCATACTCTGCACAGAAATCCTCCTGGTACCTCTGTCGTTGCTCCAAATTGATTATGGCGCTGTACATGCTACCGGGGCACACAATTGTTATAAATTTTTTTAGAACTAATTCCTGTGACACCTTGTATTTGTTTTGGTCAATCACAACGACCGTAGGCAGAAAACTTAATACACTAATATCCTAATGCAAATATCACCCTGAAGACCCCCCCCCCCCATAATCCTTCTATTTTCAACCACAGGTAATTTTATTCTGTAGTACCCCATGTTGACACAAGATGGCAACATGAGGCTATGGTGTTGTGCTGCTTCTTCACTCTTGTTACTCCAGTTTATATACCACTGGACAAAATTATTACATTATATTAGGCACATCATGAATTTAATATTGAAAGACAGATGGACAGACTGGCAGACAGAAAGAAAGAAGTTTCTGTCTGCTGTTATTTTTTTATTTAAACAATAAAATTCTGTTGATTTAAGGATGTAACTCTTGTGCTTAGAGCAGATATTAAAAAAAAAAGATGCCAACGTGTATGATTAGTCTATTTATGCCAAATATGAAAAGGCAAGAATCACTCTGATGAAACAAAATAGTATAAAATGATGTTTACACTCACACCACATAATCTGGCTTCTCCTCAGAGGCCACAGCTTTTGTGTTGTCAGGATCTGAGAGAAGAAGACAAAGAAAATGACATTAGCGTGAATAAATATGGTCATCTACATGACACTAAACCACTGTTTGAATGTTGGGCAATGTGTTTTTGTTTTGCTAAAAGTCACAGTATGACTGTGTGTCTGCCTGGCTGTCTGCACAGACTGGCTAAGAGCTTGTGGGTATCAGGAGACATCTCAGCTCAGGAGACCCAAAGCGCTGCTGGAGCTGTTGTTGAGTCAATCAGCCACATAACACATCGATGACTCAAGAGAGTGAGCTTAAAGGAGTGAAGACAGACACATCTTATAAGATAATACAATACAAATGCACCAGTGGGTAGAGGAGCAAACAGCTGCTCAAGAGTCTTAACACACAATAACATCTGGTCATCTGTGCAAAGCATGTGCTTTACTTGTTATTTTGCAGGCATGTGCAGAGTAACACAGTGACACATAATTCTGACACATAATAACTAAAGAGTGTCTTCGAGGTGTGACTGCTGCCATAAAATGGATAAAAATAGTTCCAAAAGAAATGCCATCACCTCCAAACTTTCTCTAACCCATGTTGCCACATAGAAAATCATAGAATTTACCAGGCTTAAAACGGTTACTAGCCTTGCAAGTGGTCTATTTGTTAATATTATTATTTCTATGATGATACAGCCATTGTAATTTCAATTCACACCATGATTTAATACTTTAGATCATCATCATTTTCCACATTCAGCCTGATTTGATCTCCAATGGGCCGGACCAGTAAAATGAAAACATAACAACTTATAAATAATGACAACTCCAAATTTTTGTGATTGTTTTAGTGCAAAAACACCCCCATTAAATTTTGAAAATACTTTAACAATTATCCAAATGCAAAAAAAGTTACATTTGACAAAGAAAATAAGTGTAATTTTAACAATATTCTGCTTCAACTTATCATTTATCCATGTGTTTTAACAGAAGCAGAAAATTGTAGAAATTGTGTCTAATTTTCTTTAGACATTTCAGGTTGTTAACATTTGTTCACATTTTATTGTTACAAAATAGTCTGCAAATGTAAATATTTTCATAATTTTAGATTATTTTTGTAGTAAAACAATGACAAAAATTTTAAGTTTAATTATTTATAGGCAAAGACAAAGTTGAGAAGAAAATATGGAGTTAATAAGTTCTTATTCTCTTCACCCCAGGGGCTGCAGTGGAACCATTGGTGGGCCGCATTTGGCTCCCAGGCCGCATGTTTGAGACCCCAGCTTTAGATCATTACATTTAATTTCTTCTTCCATTTGGAACTTCCATAAAAAACAATCACAATCACACAATTCTATCTCACAGTTGCTCATTTGTCATGCATTCTGATACTGCTACAGATATTTGTGACAATGATAAACATGTTATCTGACACAATGGCCAGGCAATGATCAAAATGAACGCCAAGACTTTGCCTGATATCTGATTATTATAAAAAGAGCCTTACTGTCAAGTTTGTCTATGTTTGTCTTGAGATCAGGACTTCTTTCCATCCACTCCCTGCCCTGGTTGTCTTTTAACCTCTCCCGTTCCTTGTCTTTGTGCTTTTTAGATTTCTTCTTTTTGTGCTGGCTGTTGGCAAGCAGCTGGTGAGTGCAGTCAGAGTCACTCTGTGATATCTGGTGGACGTTGGGTTCTTTATTCTCAGGTGTGATGGAGGTGGTTGACAGTTTGTGCAAATGTGGAAATCCATTTGGGGCTCCCAGTAAACCATTTTGGGCTCCAGTATGGTTACATGTCCTTTGAAACTCAGTCTTCGTGTGGAAACTATGGATGAGAGTTGGGGTTGCATTATCTTGTCCTGCTTTATTGTTCATAGGTCCGTGTGCATTAGGTCGTTGTAGCACCTTCTCATCCACAACTTTTTGTCGCTTAATGTCTAGTTTCTCCAGTGACTCAAAAGGCACAGGGCGTTTCTGGAAAAAAAAAAAACAAAACAACACAATAAATAAATAGACAAATGTGTTTGTACATACATACACACATACATACATACATACATACATACACACACACATATATATATATATATATATATATATATATATATATATATATATATATATATATATATATCTTGCGAGGTGCCTCCTGCTATATAACTTCCAGCTACTTCCCGTTTTCAGCCAGGGCTGCATCGCAATAAACGCATTTTTTTTACCAAAAATGTGTTTATTGCAATTTTTTTTTACCAAAAATGCATTTATTGTGAGGTTGAATTGCAGTTGCTTTGTAGACATCCTGATATTTTATCATTTATGCACACTATGATTCATAGTAGTGTCTAACCTGTTGCCCTTTAAAATCCGACCTAAAAAGTAACAAAGCACTTAGTTACTTTCCACCTGTATCATCTCCAGTTAATATAATGATACGCTACTTGAATTGAAGGTATATATTTACCATAGTAGGACTTTTTGTTGTGCTTTGATGTAGTGATGTATCCTCCGGGGGTCTTTGTACTGATGTGATCGCTTGAACGTTCCTTGGTTGGTTGCCGATGTGTGGCTGAAGCTTCCTGTTAAATATCAAGACCACCAACATTCAGATATTATAAAATAAAGGGATTATTTTACTTGGAAGTTATGATGAGTGACAAGATAACTAGCAAAGCTCAGTATGAAAATGAACCTGGCAACCTGTGTTTCAAAGTGATTATTAACTGTAGAAATTATTAGACAGGAGACTGGAGTGATTTCCTGTCTACACCTGAGAGAAGCAATCTCAAAGTACTTATGACCCAAAAAGTTTAGTAGGAATGAGGCCCCATCCACACAGCAATGCAATGGGGTTTCATTTAGTACCGGACACAAAAGATATGGCATCCACACGGGGAATAGACGTATCACGTAAAACCGCAACAAAATGAGTGCTTAAAACAATGCAATACACATGTCACACTTCTAGGTGTGCTATAAGACAGTCCCAGCAGATACACCAGAACAATAGAAGAAGTAAACCACATGTGCATACACACCTCGGACGCAAGCAAGAACAAGAAGGCTTGTGTAGGCATCTCTGCTGCTCGCCCTATTGGTTTAACATCAGTAGCTTTTCCTTCAACAACACCAGTGACTGCAGCTCTGCTACTACCACTACTCTGGTGTCCAGCATGATACTCGCTCTTGTTTACCAATGAATGTTGTGTACGCAGGTGCTATTTATTCTGGTCATATGTGGTTGTGACGTAGATGATAGGCGTTTCACCTTGACCCATCCACACAGCAACGCAACAACACCATTGTCCAATCTTTACACTCTGAGATATTGTTTTGGGGCACACTAGACGCCATTGCTGTGTAGACGTAAGATTCAAATGATAACAAATCGTATCGGATTCACTCAAAAACTTTGCTATGTGGACAGGTCACACATGTCGTGCTATTACTGTGTTTGTTGTATTACTGTATCTAACTCACCTGGCCAGCAGCCTGCTGATTAGCTGCCTCTCCTCCACATTGTAGCCCGTCCAGTCCCTCTGCACGTGCTTGTAGAAGTCGTCTCGCAGAAGGTAGCTACTATCTTTGGGATTCACCTTTGCCACCTAAAATACAACAAAACAGCTGATGTTAAACTATACCTCATAATACACTGAATACAACTGAAGAGTTATTTATTATTTCCAAATGCATTTCATATGTATAATATTGAAAAGATTTTTTTTAGCATCACTGGACAACATTTCATAAGAACCTTTCAGAATATACTTTAATTGTTGTGATCTAAAAAGGACAAGAAACACCCCAAGTGTTTTTGGGGTGTAGAAAATCTACATCTTGACAATCAAATTTGGGTGTTTTCAGACACCCAAATTCAGAAGGTTAAATAAATGACTGACCGCTGTAATTCTCAATTAGCAATCAGACTCAAATGCTTGGAAAAGTGTCTTGGTTTTCCGCAATATCATGAAGTTAAACCAGGTCATCTGTATTTATATGACCTGATTTCAACTGAAATCATAGAGCTAAAGAGACAAAAGTATATATTTTAAGGTTCTTGTTCCCTGACACCCCCCCCCCCCCCCCCAAAAGTAGACAAAAATGATGTGACTTTTAGTCGTCTAAAATATGACTAAGAAAAATTATTATTAGTCACTAAAAGTGACTAAGACTAAGAATGAACTTTGACAAAAGACTAAGACTAAACTGAAAAATGGGTAACAAATCAACAAATACAGCATATACTGTCTGTATTTCCTTAAGCGAAATAGATCATCTTTAAATGCTGCAAATATATTGTTAAATAGATGCTCATTTAAGTTCAGCTCACTTTTTCTATTCTTATCACTGCTGTCAGACTATTAAACACCTCCATCAAATGAGTACAGTCTTAAAATATAAACAGTAGTAAAACCAATGTCTGGTCATAATTTTCTGTCATCAGTTACAAAAAACATCCTGCATCAGTCATTCCACTGCACAAACTCTTTTTAATTTTAGTCTAGACCAGTGATTCCCAACCCTGGTCCTTGAGGAACACTATCCTGCATGTTTTAGAGGTTTCCCCTCTGTGAACACACCTGACGGTCATTATTATTGTTCTGCAGAGCTGGATGATAGGCTGATCATTTGAATCAGGTGTGTTTGTAGAGGGATACATCTAAAACATACAGGATAGTGTGCCTCGAGGACCAGGGTTGAGAAACCCTGGTCTAGACTATAAAGAGGAAGCTTTGTGATCTGTCAATAGCATATCTTTAAAAATGATGAATTTGAACATTAGCAATACAACAGACAGACTCTATTAAAAGCAAACACAGATCTCAATTAATCTATGTGGTATGACGATTTTGCTCCAGTCTAGAATGTTTACTCAAAAAGTAAATAAAACACAAAGCTGACATGAGGTAAAAGAACTTCTAGAGCTAGCAGCTAGAGACTGGGACAGCAAGTTGTCACCATGACAATTCGACAGCCCGGTGGATGAGTTGTGTTATCCATCTGACAGACCTACTTAAAAGAACATGACAGGTGGGCAACGGCAAAAGGAGTTTGTGCAGTAATGACGCAGGCTAATGGACATCACAATGGTTTTTTTCCCTACGATATTCAGCAGCATACTGTAACATCTAATGTTTTTTGACGCTTTAAAATGAGCTTTTAACATAACATTGTTCGACCTTGCAGTGGGACATTGTTTAAAAAGCTAAGTGAGCGGTGCATAAATGGCTGTGTGTATGAGCCGACAAAGCAAGTGTTTTCTTTTCTTAGTGACCGACTTCAACCGGTTAATGAGGCTTGGTGATCGGCCAAGATTTTTATTTTTTCTTTAATTTCGCCATCCGTAGTATATGCCCATGTAATTTCATGGTCTCAAGTATTCATTGAGTTATAGCGTGATACGTCTCTGTGGACACACACACACAGACAACAATTACAATAATCTCTCCCAACCAATGTTGAGCGGGATTAATAATAATAATACATTTCAATATAACAAATGTAGTCTACTTTTTCTGTCAAAGAGGAAGTCTGCAGCAACAGACATTTCTTTAGAGGAATGGAGTAAAATATGTTCACAGATGCATAAGCAAACTTTAAATTCCTACTTAAGATTGGTACAATTTAATTGGGTAAATGCAAACTTTTATATCACCAGTTCAAATAAATACATTTGATTCCAATACACCAGATTTGTGTTACAAGTGTAACAGAATAAAGGGTTCATTATTTCATTGTTTGTGAAAATGTAATGAGATTAAAAAATTTTAGAAATCTGTGTTAGAATATGTGTGACTCTGTGATCACATCCTGTCCAATACCCTTGTGTCCTAAATTATGTACATTAGGTATGTATCCCAATCGCTGTTTGTTGTCAATTAGAAAAAGAAAAATGGTTGACTTATGTTTATTACAAGCTAAATGGTTCATCCCCCCCTTTTTTTTTTCGCTCTGTCATGTTCAAGTTTCACTCCTTTGTTGTATAAATGGAAAACAAACATATGTTTTTTTTGTTTTTGTTTTTTTAAAGAGGAAGTCTGCTCAAAGTGGTGTATCCACATTCCCAAAACCCAGTGGTTTATGCAAACTGTTTATCATCTTCTGCTCATGTCTAAAAGGTGCAAGCTTTCTTTCTCGGAGTCTTTAACCTCGCCTCTCATCTAGTCAAACTGCTTTTCTCTCAGGGCCCATCTGTCTGAAGTCTCCTGACAATGCAGCCCATCCCACTGCAGCACAATCTCTGCAGAGACAATTACAGCATTGGCCTAATTACGCACATGCACTGGCACAAAAATCACATATATGCACACACAACAACAAGCAGAAGGGCCAGTAAATAAACACACACACGATGATGGTATAGCAAACATCAATTAGAACTTACTTAAAGATGTATATAGGAAAGTCACATAAAGTAAACCTTTCTACTGTATTTTTCAGACTGTAAGTCAAATTTTTTTTCATAATTTGGTGAGGGGTGTAACTTATATGTGAAATTATTAACATATAACATATGTATGTATAATTTTACATGTTATTTTCACACTGACAACTGCAAGGGGGCACTGTTTTGAGAACGAGTATGTTCTTAATGCCATAGTTATCTGAATAAGTGTTAATATGTTATGTTTAACATACCAGTTACGTTCTCAGTTCGTTGGTTGTGAGTCATGTAAACGTTAGCTGAATGTGTCACATTAGCATACCGTACACCTCAGCCTGTTGTTCTCTATTTTATTTTTATTTTAAATTACCTTTCAAGGTGAAATGTCTGTTCTTGGTGTTGAATTTTATAAAATAAATTTCTGCCCAAAATTCGACTTATACTCCAGCGTGACTAATATATGTTTTTTCCTTCTTTATTATGTATTTATTGACTGGTGCAGTTTATACTCTGGAACGACTTATAGTCCAGAAAATACGGTAATTTAAACCACGACTGGTTCAAATTCCTCTCTGGACGAGATGACATGTTGGAAATTTTGAATATAGATTTGTACTTTACAGATCCTGGGTCACATGGGCTTTAAGATTTCAAATATAATATTCTGCCAAAATATAGATTTTTTTTTTTTTAAGAGATGCAGTATGGCACACACTTTTAACTACCCTTGCAGAAGAGCAAGCCCAGAGAGAGAGAGAGAGAGAGAGACCACGAAAAGTTTTATAAATAGTGGCATGTGGTTGACTCCAAACTGTACATATAAGTAAATTTATTGCACAATGTGTTTATAACTGCCTGGAATGACATAGTGTTTATATATTTCCTCCCTGCTCAATAAGATTTTACCACAAAATGCGAGGGGTGAAGGATGGAAACAAACATACAATGTTTCTCAGAGACTAATCTACAGTATCTGCAGTGTGTGTAAATGCCTGAGGTGAACATTTCTGGAAACCTTTTACTTTTACTCCCTACATTTTTGTATACATATCTGTAGTAGCCTCTTTACATTCTCAGAATAGACTAATTTTTTTCAAATTAAGTAAATGTGACAGTATGGGAAAAAAGTCATAAATCAGTAAATCAGAAATGTTGACTTTAATCTCATAATTTTGACTCATTGTTATCTTATAATTGTACTTTTTTTCTCATAATGTTGACTTTTGATCTCACGATTTAGATTATTTTTATCTCATAATTATGCTATACATTATGCTATTAGTCCTATTTATGACTTTTTTTCCTAAATAGTAACATGACACAATAAAACACATAATCTACACAGTAACTCAATTTTAAAAGCTTTGTTTTTGGATAGTTTTGAAAATTCTGTGTTTTTCTGCTTAAATAAGTATTATTTCATCCATAGCAAAACCAAAAATTTAGTTTTACTTTATTCAATTAAATTCAATTCTATTTTATTTATAAAGCCCTAAATCACAACAAAGTCATCTCATAGGGCTTTACAAAAACACAATCAACGACAGAGATGTATGAAAAGTCCAAAGCATCCCCTGTCTTTAGACCCTCCTTCTCGGCAAGAAAAAAATTCAAAACCCAGTGGGGAAAAAGAAGAAATCTTGAGAAATCTTTATGTTGATATAATGTTGACAAATTGTACTTTTTTACTTTTACTTCAGTAAAGGAGTTGAATTAGTACTTCTACTTTTACTAGAGTATTTTTTCACACCAGTAGCTGTACTTCTACTTAAGTACAGAATGTAAGTACTTTTACTACCTCTGGTAAGTGCACACACAAACAATATTTGTGCATACCTCCTCCAGTGTGGCACCTAGATCAGCCTTGTCTTTAGGGTTAGATTTTTCTCGTTCCAACCATAGTAGCAGCTCTGGTTTCCTGTAGGGTTTGAGAGCCAGCAGGTGGATGAGTCGTTCCCTCAGGGGCTTCTGGGATGGCGTGGTTGTTCCACTGTTCCGTCGGTTGTTGGACGATTGCTTGAAGAAGCTGCTGTCTGAAGCAGACAGAGAAACTGGCCTCTTGTGAAACTTAACAGATCGACCTGAATGCACACAAAAAGAATTGGTGCTATAAAAATACTCCTGTACAATATACTTTGTTTGGTTTTAACAAAGAAAATGGGTCAGATACATTTCTGAAATGAATAGCTTCATTTTTACACAATCATTATCTTTGTTTTGCTAGATAGCCTAAAGATTAAACAGCGTTTCAAGAAAGAAGGTCAAGTGGTCTGATGAGTCCAGGTTGACCCTGTTTCAGAGTGGCAGGTATATCAGAGTGGGAAGAGAGGCAGATGAAGTGATTACCCATCATGCCTAGTGTCTACAATACAAGCCAGGATTGTCATTATGATCTGGGGGTAACTTCAGTTGATCAGAATGTTCAGTAATGTTGTTGTTCCAAAAATCTGACACTGCATGAGTGTAAGGCTGAACCATTTTAAGAAATAATTGAATTATTATATATATATATATATATATATATATATATATATATTGAACAGAACATGTGAGTTGACCTTTACGGTCAACAGTTCTCATGTGGCCCCATAGTAAACTTAGTTGCCTACCCGTGAGCTAAGGGAACTTTGAAAACACACAGACCGACGTATTTCTGAACATATGGCACCTTTTTGTGAATTATACAGAAAGTTTACTTCTGTCAGTTTTGGATTCAAAATGACCTTTGAAATGGCTCCAAATACTAATGTCTAAAAATAATGATTATGGTGGTGCAGTAGCAAATGTGTAAATGTGTGTATTAAAATTATTTATCTGTTCGTAATGAATTAAATTAAATATTATGTCTGTTTTTCCTCTGACGATCACACATTATGTGTCTTAGTAGACATAGTTCATACTTTTGTTTATAAATTTGTAAATGTTTAAAGTATTAATTGTTATAATTGAGCCAGACGTACAAACAGGGCAATGCTATCCTTTAAATGTTTGCATAATGCACAAAATTTGACATTTATAGAGACCAAGCTACAAATACTCAACTTGTTGAGTCCTTGGCAAGAAAAAGCTGTGATATATCTACCATTTTCTTGTAGGTGGCCAAACAAAAGCAGGGAGAAGAGAAAGTGACAGATGAGAGGAACACAAAGAAAAAAGGCAGAATTTTAATCATGCTGCCTTTTTCAACCAGCCTACATGCTTCCTACTCTGCATCGCTGTGAAATCTGGTTTATTACAGTATATTTTAACACATTATATGCATGCTACCTTGCAGCAATTTCCCTTCAGAAGTATTTGCCCACTGGCCATTGCTTCTATCCCTGCAGTAGGCAGGTGGGGTATGTCAGAGCAGTGAAAGCCATCTCTGTGCTAATCCCATTATAGGTTAATCTGTGCTTTGAGGGTCAGCATGAGGCAGAGGTACAGAAAAAGAGAGCTTTCCTTTCAACCACAAAACTACAGCTTGCCAAGAGATAATGACTCTATGCTTTATCATCACCTCACTTACAGTAGTGAATCATGACAATAACACTTTGAGTTATGTATTAATTATGGTATGGCATGTGAATGAATACTGTATGGGTTTTGGCATGCCTAATAAAATATACCGTTTATGAACATACCCTGAGGTTGAAACCGGAATGTGGATCACACTGATTACATACACTTCCCAATGGGTGTCTCTAATCAGTACACCTGATTAGATACATACATATATACTGCATTAGATACCTACTGTATAAGCAACCTTATAATACTGAAGGAGCTAATGAGCAATTAGCAATTGACACATTCTAAATTAGGTCTAAATCACTCAACGTTCGAGCTGTACTGGACTTCTGCTTTGCCTCTGGCTGCAACCAGAGGCAATAATACTTCTATAACAAACGTTATAGACAGAAAGAAAAAATAAGGTGAATAATAAACACCAGATTGTGTCTATTATTTTTCCAATTTTACATTAGTTGCAACCCTCTAAGTAACTATGACACCGTAGCAGAGAATACTGATCCATTTTCAAAGGAAATCAGACATCCATTCCACAAAAGTTCCTACAGTATGTGTCCTGCACTATAAACTGCTATTATATTCTGTCATGTAATATTTCAGACATTGTCTCCTGTCTCTTAATGAGAACTAAGAATAAACATAAAATAAACAGAATAAACATCTGGCTTTCCATCTCATAGGCCTATTTGTTACTACCAATAGAGTCCTAAACCTTAATTTGTGCAAAACTCTTTGTTTAGTGTATTTAGAATGAACCCATTCTGAAGCCGCATGTAATAAAAAATAAGAAAAGAGACTTTGGCCTTTAAAAAAAAGTACAAGCAAAAGAAAATGGTTCAAAATAACAAATATGAGAGACACCAATGAGCTTTTGGCTTTATTTCTATAATAAAAAAAATATGACCTACACATATGGTTTTGTTAAACAAAACAACATGATATCTGGTGTTCATCTTTAAGTAATGTTTTCTTATTACATTACAGTGTAATAAGAAAACATTAGTTTTCCACTATTAGTTTTACAATTGCTATAACATTTCTATTTCCATTTCTATATGACATTTCTGTGCTTTCTTTGTATTCACATTCAGCTTGCTGAGCCTTTGCCAAACTCAAAGCTCTTCTGCCTGTTTTCACATCAAAATCTGCAAATGCATCTTCCTGTGCTCCAAAACAGACTCATCCTTACTTGGATGTGTGGCTCCAGGTTTGATCTCAATGGCGGAGCGGCTCCAGCTGTCCTTCTCCACCTGAGACATCCTCTCCCGGGTCATCTGGTAGGAGTCATCTGTGGCGCACACAGTGATCTTGTCCTGGATGATACCCTGACCTTCCAGCTGCTCTCGACCATCACTACAAAACAAAAATGCACAACTATTGAACTCTGAACACTAAAAATATGTTTCATTTTTGAGCCATCTCAGAGCAGCATACCAACCTGGATGGCATGCAGCACACTGTGGCTTTGTGGTGGCAGCTGGCTAAGACAGGTCTAGGTTTACTGTGTGTTATGTCACAGTCTAGATATAGCGCTGTAGCCAAACATCCAAGTCTCAAGCAGGACAGAGCCTCTAAATAACTACAGGATTAACCTGACTGTTAAAAATACAAATAATCTTGATCAAAGTTTCACAAGAAAACCTGCATTAATGCTGTAAATATAAACAAGGACTTCTAGCAGGGGTCTTAAACTCATTTTCTTCAGGGGCCACATTCAACCCAATTTTATCTCCAGCGGGCCAGACCAGTAAAATAATAACATAATAATCTAGAAATAACGACAACTCCAAATATCTGTTGCTGATTTGTGAAAAATGAAAAAAAACATCAAATAATGAAAATACATACATACAATAAATTATCCCAACAAAAAAAGATGTCAATAACCTGGAAAAAAACAGAACATTTCTTCAGAAAAATAAGTGTAATTTTAACAATGTTGTGTCTCAACTTCTCATTTGTTCATGTGCTCGGATGTGATCACAACACTAAACACTTAGTAACTGAAGCAGAAAATGGATCAAATTGTGCTTAATTTTCTTTAGGCTTTTTAAATTTGTTTATATTTCTTCAGGTTATTCACATTTTATTGTTACATGATAGTTTAAAAAATTTCATAAAATTTTTTGTGCTACAACAAAGATACAAATTTGAAGTTATTATTTTTGAGCATAATGTAATATTATTTTCCACGTCAAATTATTTTTTGTAGGCTATTCTAGTATTGATCTGTAGGTGGAACCGGAACTAAAATGAGGTCCACAGCCTTGTCTGGAATTTTTGCATTTTGGATATTTATCCCATGGGCCGTATTGGAACCTTTGACTGGCTGCATTTGGTCCCCGGGCCACATGTTTGTGACCCCTGATTCATAGTTTCGTCTGCTGTAAAAATGGGAGCCTTTCCACCCTACCTCCTTCTAATCTAATATTAATGTTCACAACAAGATTGCCGATCATTTCTGCTCTTTATGACCAATGTGTAGGCAGAGAGAGCACAGTCCTGCCTTTAAACTGTTATGTTGATGCTCTTGGCTGCAGCTGGTGACTGAAATCAAAAACTGGTTTTAGCCAAGGCCACAGGACCACTGGAGGTAGCAACAGTGCAAAGCCCTCAGTTTCCAAGCTTATCCGCTCAATAAAGAAGGCAGAGACCTGTGATGCCAGAAGGCATCACAGGTCTCAGTAATGAGAGGGTCAGACCAGAAATATATAGGAAATTACAATTTCCCTATCCTGTATGGGATACGCTGTGTGCTAACTGTCTCTGATGATGCATTTTGTCAAGGGAAAAACTGTGATAAAAGATTTCTAATATTATTATTAAATATGTGGCAAAATATGTTGCCAGTATAGAAAATAAGGATTTTAGTGTAGGAAAAAAAACACACTAATAATACAAATATGAGCACTGTGCTTCAGTCCACACCTCGAAACATATTGATGAATGCAGTCGAAGCTGGCTTGAGGCTGGTCTTTGCTGTCGCTTGATAAGTAAAAGGAGAAGACACGAAGCGCAGAAGGTGACTCCGGTGTGGGAGCTGGAATCTTGATGTACTAGAAATTAAACAGATCAGAAAAAACTAAATAGAAAATAGTTAAAACATATGCACGATTGATGCCTCCATATTATTAATTCTGCCAAGTGTATGGAGGCTTTTCCTTCCAAATTTATAACCAAGTACAATACGCACAATATCATTCTGTCTTTTATTTCACAACTTCAAATGTCTATACTTGGCAAAATCTTCCATATCAAGATTTTTAAAAATACTATAAATATGCATTTACAAGTTGTTGAAGGCAATTCACATAAACATTCAAATAAAACTGAATATAATGTGTTTACTATGTTACCATGCAGTTGTGTTAATGTTTTCCTGAGGTGTTCTAACCATTCATGCTGTCAACATATTTATCTACTCATCAGATTTCAGAAACACACACTCATGCCAAATCCACTGTTGCCAAGATTGCAGCCACGAACACATGGTTTTTGTAATCATCATGAATCAGTGATTTTTTTTTTCTTTTCCAATAATATACAGACCTGATCAGAAAGACAGAACACTGACAAACACAGTTATGAGGTCTAAAAAGAGCAGTTCACTCTACAAAACAGAAAGTCCAAATAATCTGACATGTTATCAACAAGAAAAGCACTGCTGAAGGAGTCAGTGCCACACTGAATATTTTACAACATAAAACTTACCCTGGCTGTCATACTGACAAATTCAAGGTTAATATTAGCACAAAAAGAATAGTCTTCCAATTAAAACTGCAAGCAGTCTCAAAGGCCTTCGCCTCCCCTTGCGACTGCCTCCCTGCGCGACCGCTGTCGGCAAGATGTCGTCACACCGTGGGCGGGATGTGATATTCTGCCAGAAATGCACACTTTTGTATAAGTATGTAGGGGGCGCTATAGAGTGACTTGTTTGAAATGTTGGGTGTTGAATGGGTGTAGAACTGCAAGACTGAAAACTGAGTAAAATTTCAGCCATATCGTTCGTATGTCCAAACAACAGCCAATTACAGGCAAATTTGTAGGTGGTGTTATAGAGCAAAATAGCAATTTCTATTGACAAACTGGTGTAGGACTGAGAGATAGACATCCGAGTCAAATTTCAGCCAGATGGGTGTTTGTATGTCATTTTACTAATGGTGTATTTGGTGAATCTGTAGGGATGCTATAATGCAAAATAATAATTTCGTATGACAAACAGATGTAGACTCAGGAAATAGACATCCGAGTCTCGAAAGAGTACTGAATCACATGGGCTAAGACACACCTTCAAAACACTCAAATCCAGAAATTCTGTAATAAGCCACGCCCACATTGGTCAAACACACCCACCTTGTAAATATAGTCTCAGGAATGGCCCTTGATCATACACACCAAGTTTCATAAAACATCTGTCAAGCCATTTAAGAGATATACATTTTGAGTGTTTATAGCGCCCCCTAGTGTCCAAAATTCACTAACCTCAAGATGTACATGCAAAATCATATACAAACATTGGATCTTAAACTTCTTGATAGCCTTTACTTTGAATGAGACCTCACATTTCGCATTTAGTTTAGCTAGCTACGGAAATTATTAAATCATAAATGTCGCATTTTTAAGAATTTTGAAAAATATTTAATTGTTTGGGGTTTTTTTTATCTTGAAGCCCTGAGTGTGTGTGCCAAATTTCACACAGTTTGGATGAACACCCTAGGAGGGGTTTGCAAAAGTAGGTTTAACAGTTTTTGCGATTTTACTTTAGGGGCCAAATTGGAGTGGTTTAGCCCATATGATTAAGTACTCCGCAGAGAATCTGTGGATGTGTGTGTTTTGAATGTGCAACCTCCACGAGTTATTACCCAAAACTGTTTTTTTCTGGTATAGCGCCACCTTCTGGCATACATGTGTGAAACAGTCTCAATAGGCCTTGCGCCGGATGTGGTCCACTGCAAAAGCCTAATTACTATGAACACCAGCAGCAAATTGAGTGAAGCCATATACTCACATTTTCTATTTTCCAAATGTATAATTACATTATTTACTCAAGTCTGATCTGTATGACATATCATTCTCATTTTTGCAAAAAACAAGTAAGACCATTAATTTACAGAAACTAGTTTACAAACGACAACAAGAAATTTAGGATCTTGTTCACACAAGCAGTTATAATCCCCTTCACTTCACTGCAAATTGTGGACACAATGGAGACGTTTTAACCCAGAGCTATAGATGAGCTATAGATACATTTTCCCTATTAGAATATGATTTTAGGAAGAGAATTGTTGAACAACAAAGTGCCACACATAAAGCAGTGCTTGTCAACCTTGGGGTCAGGACACCATGTGGGGCCACCTAACCCTGGCTGTCTAACCCTTTGATGCATGAATTACGAGAACCTTAGTCAATGTTTTTTCCTAAGTGTTTTTATTCTAAAGCCTAAAGGCTGAAAAAAGCAATGTGATTGAAATCTTTATAATGAATCTATTTTTTATGGAGTTACAAAAATATCCACTCAGATGGAAAACGTTTAAGGTTTGAAGCAAAAGAAATCGTTATTTAAAATGCAATATCAGAACACTATGAAATAAAAGATTTTTAATGCAGTTTTTGTTTAAGAAGAGACTGTTAATTCCAGTCTAATAACAATCAATTGATTTACAGGTAAACATGTTAGTGCAGATCAGTTACAGTAATGATATGAACTGCCTGATATGAAGTAAAACAACTAAACCCTTGAATGTACAAGAGAACAGCTGTAGAATAACTGTCCCCCTGAGTGACCAGTATGCATCAAAGGGTTAAGATGCTACAGGTCTTCCATAATGGATCATTTGAGTTTTGAGTATTCATTTGTCATCTTGTAAATACAAGTTAGATTGACAGTACATATCCTGACCAAGGAAAATACAATTCTCCCTTTATCCAGTAATAGTCTACACCTGGATTTTCTGCCTCTGTCCATAATAATATATAATATATAGACTAAATATCAACTAAAATTAACATTTATTGTCTTGAGTCGCCACAAATTTGGGATGTTAAAATGAGGTCACAATTCAATTCGATTCAATTGTATTTATAGAGCCCAAAACACAACAATGTTGTCTCACAGAGCTTTACAGGAGAGAACAAGACAAAAGTACTGAGAAAAAGTATTCTGAATGACTTTGTATGACTTTAAATTAACCTCTTTGGATAAAATGTGTGTTTTTCAGTCACTCATCTTAGGTGTCCATGAGATCTCCTGGCACATTTGCTAAAGTACAACAGAGCCAAGGCTGCAAACCCCAGGGCAGACAAATGCATACACACCCAGAGAGACATAATAACAGATCAGAAAAAATGAGGATCAGAAAAAAGCTGGGATCTACACTGATTTGACCACTGAAGAAATTTAATTATATGTATGCTAAAAACAGACTTTAGAAATACTGTACTCAGAGCTTCAACTTCCAGATCAGCTCAGTCTCCTGTGGCTACTTATAGCAGATTTCAGCATCAGTTCAGTTATAGTCAGGAGCAATGCCGGTGTATCCAGGAACAGAAAACATAGCACGCATGCACTTGAAAACGGCCTTCAGTTCATGCCAAAGTTCTCACACAAACTCAAACAGATGGACAAATGCACAGGCAGATAACAATACCCTGCTCCAAAGGCCAAGGGTAAAAAGTGTAACCATCCAGTGCAAAAACATGCAAAGTAGTATCCTTCACTGGTTCAGAAGTTCCACAGCAATCCATTCTCCATGCAACAGGCTGCACTTACATTTTTTGGATAGGGAAGCAGCTGCAAGTGTAAATTAACCTTTAAAGTGCCAAAGCTGCAATATTTTAACAAGCAATGTGACTGAATGAAACAGCTTTTTGAAGTCTCGATCTCAAAATTAAATATTCAAAATAGTTAAGTCTGGTGCCTAAAGGGTCAACATCGAGGATAAACTTTCCTTTTTCTTGTCATATGACGCTGGGCCATAGGTTGTCAAACCTGATTAATGACCACCCTGTTTGTATGTGTATCCACATAATGATGGGCAGTGCAATCTAAAATGTACACAACTGCTTCATATTTACATTTGATAAATGACAGCTAACTGATCTCTTAATACAATATTTTCTGCACCATAAGGTGCACTGTCAATGAATGGTTTATTTTTTAGTTTTTTTCATATATACGGTGCACTGAACTATAAAGCGAAGCTAAACAGTCAAAATAACTCCCAAACTTGTGGAGTTGTAAAACATGCTCTTATTCTGTTAAATCAAACTTTGCAAAAGTCCAAATTCCGAGATAAAAATTCAAAACCGTGAGATTAAAATTGAAACTCATGAAATAAAAAGTCAAAATTATGAGATAAAAAGTCAAAATTCCAAGTCACTAAGTATAACCAGAATTAATCCATATATAAAGGTGCTTTGGATTATAAGGCACACCATCATTTTCTGAGAAAATTTAGGTCTTTTCAGTGCGCCTTATATTCCAGAAAATACGGTACTGTGGATTCAAAAGAATATGGATCAGTTCTTCTCTATTTTCTCACCAAGGCAGTCAACATGTATTTTAACTTGATCAAAAGAAGGTTTTTAAGAGGCTGACCCATTGCTTCTGTGTTGTCACTAACACTTCTGTGTTTGTGACATAATTGTGCAACAAAGGAACACAAACGTTAGCTCTGTTTTCTTATCAGTCTGCTGCACACGTCTACACAGGCTTTCCTAGGAATGTATACACATTGTGTGCTGCTAAGTTCAGATAGCACTGAAAGATAGAAATCAGCTTAGACAAAGAAGCACAGGTGGATCTCTTCAATTTGTTAGTTGATATACTAGACACTGTAGAGGCAGTCATTAGCAAAGCCGCACTGCTTTGCATTAATGTTCATGCTTTTATACTTTTTATTTAACTTAATGGCTGTGGGATTTAAAGTAGGGCTGCACAATATTAACAATATTTGTGATATCGGTGTACAGCATTGAGATAATGATAACATTGCATTATTTCCTCTTCACCTAAACCAATTTTATCTACCAAGAAAAATGTTCCTCAACAATGTTGAAATTTTATTTTATTTAGAGGAGTCATTCCATTATTATTTCATTAATATTCCTGTGTTCTCCAGTGTTATTGGATGCATTGTGTGTTGGGTCCATTTAAAAAAACATCCGGATTGCTTTGTTTTAAGCTGTTTTTGCACGGTAGAAAAATTACTTGAGGTGGAACAACAGAGTACAGAGTACGGTACTTCCGCATACATGTCCATGATTAGTTCAGAATGCATGAAGGAATACTCCCCAATCTCCTCTCGCTCTGTGTGCATTTATCCTACCAAAATAGCATCCAGATAGGTCTTGTGCTGTCACTTGTTTTGAAAACGTGCAGGGGAAAAAAACAATGCTTTATTTCCACAGAGAACACGTGAACCAGTTTGCTTTTTTCAAGTTTGTGCAACAAGTTACTGTGGCACTGTCTAATGCTACTTCAGATTCACTGCAATGGGGGAAAGGCTTAACCCCACGTGGGTGACACCAATGTCCTTGTGATGTGTAGTGGACAGGCTTTTCTGAGTCACTTGTTTCTCTGTATTGTTTTCTATGAATGGGAAATAAAGCCAGTGCAGGTGACACACCATGCAGCAAACAGAGCATGTATTGGTCACTCGGGGTGACCCATCAGATTCCAAAAAAAGCGTGGAACCTTTATTTAACCAGGTGTGTCTCACTGAGATCAACGGGAGACCTGCCCTATCAGTGCATGTGTTTGGATGGTGGGAGGAAACCAGAGTATCCAGAGAAAACCCAGGCAGACACAGGGAGAACATGCAAAATCCACACAGAAAGGTCTCATGCTGGAATCAAACCAGGGACCTGCTTGCTGTTAGGCACAACAGTTAACCACTGCACCTCTGTGCCGCCCAAATGGAATGAGGCAATTGTTTGTATGCCAAGTCAATTATTTATAATTTAAGACAAAATACTTTTCTACTATAATCAATGATACAATTCTGTCCAAAAACATTGGTGATGCTGCAACTGTAGTCTCAAATACAAAAACCATAAAATATTCAGTCATTTTATTCACATATGTGAGTGTGTAAATTACATGGATGTATTTCATAATAACAAAAGTAGCAGAGAGTAGCACCATTTACCTCAGACCTTTAATAAAACAATATTCAATTGTTCACATGGTTTAGTAAATACTGCATATAAAAATAAAATATTTAAATATAAGTGTCCAACCCTTGTGTTGTGCTCTGAAAATATTCCCATGTTTTCAACTTTAATAATTAATTATTCAGCAGCAACAGTAGCACTAACCGCAGTATGTTTGCCAGAAAAAAAAGTGATAGAAAAAAGTAATAGAGAAAACCACTCTGGTACCCCATGGCGTGTGAAAAAGAAAATAAATTACTGCACATCTTTGCAATACGAATATTGCACACTGTGTTATCATGATAAGATTTTTTCAATATATTGTGCAACCCTAATTCAGAGCACTGGTCAGTCAACAAATCCAGCCGTTGGCTCTGGCTGAAGAGGAGAGACAGTGCCTGGGCCACGCATTAGCAGGGGACCCAGTGCAGAGGGGGGCACACCTGGGATGCCAGGTGGTGCTGATAAGCCCTCTCGGGGTGTTGGTGACTAGTTATTGAAACACCAAGGAAGGAGGGTGCCCACCTGTTGACCCCGATGATGCCCGTGGTCCCCTGTAACCATTGCCTTGAACGAACAGAGAACCCCCCCCCCCCCCAATTCAGCGTGGAAGGTCTCAAGGGATTTAAAACATTTAGTCTTGTTTCAATTCAAAGCCCTGGTCAGACAACATAAATGATCTGAGGACACTGCCCTCTATTCAATAGATGGGACATGTGTTGAATTGCTCTGCCACTTCAAGTGGAATCCATCAGATTAAGAGTGTTTCCTGAGTGGCATTTGGACAGCAAGAAAGTCTGTTATAAAGGGCTGACAGAGTGTTTCCTTTTCAGTGGAATGTGACCCAGAGAAGAACCTGGATAACTTGACAATAAAAGTAACACATCATTGTCCGTGATCTGACAATGATGTATCCATTCATTGTTGTATTTTTAAATTCTGGCTTTTTTATGCTTTATGCTTATGAAGCCTTAAAAATAGCATGTTCTAAGAAAAAAACACCAAAGAAACATACTTATTATTATTATTTTAATTTTTTTTAATGAAGCTTCAATGCTGGAAAGTCGCATCTGTTCAAGGATGCCTAGATGTGTTGCAGATGCAATGTGCTTGTGGGTGGAAATTTGCCATTTCAAGTTAGAGCAGAGATGTTCTACTCATTAAAGTAACTTCCATTTTTTTTTAACAGAGGCTGTGCTGTTCTCAAGAATTAAATGCAAACACATGATTTAGTGAGTGAGGAAAACTTCAGAGGACACTGCCTCCAATCTTCCTTCACAATAACAAAACTTAATAATTCATGGAGTATGTTTATTGAATTTCGCTGTGTGCACTCACAGGATTCCAGCTGTTTTGAATGCCCTGTCATGCATTGCACAGGAGCACTGGCTGGCATTTCGCTGCAGTGACGATTGTTCATATAAAGTCCACAGGCAGAGCTCTAAACCCCCACTGTGCAAACTACAACGAGCACTCTGGTTCCCAGCAGATGGGGCCAGGTTGGAACTCTAGCACACACTCCTGGGAGGCACACATGGCGATAAACACCTCGGGAGCTGCTCCTACAATGGACTTGGCACATAACAGTTCAACTGACCATGACTCATGAAATATTTATTATCTTCCTTTCAAGTAAAGTATTCTGTGGTTCTGTGGAATCTGTGGTTTGTGTCTGATCTGCACAGGTCTTGTTAAAACAAACAAACAGTACACCACATCATAACAAATGATCTCAGGTTCAAGAATAAAGATATTAATTAATTACTAAATAGCAGAGGTGGAAGTAACTAAGTAGAAGTACCTCCTTTACTGTAATTAAGTAAAAAAAAAAACATTACTTCATTACTTGAGTATTTATTTTTCTGGCAACTTCTTACTTGTACACCCAACTTTTTTTTTTTTTTTTTTTACAAATATCTGTATGTTATACTCTTTACTCTTTTCAGAATACACTCATTACTTTTTCAAACTAGACAAATGTGACAGTATATGAAAAATAAGTCGAAAATCACAAACTGTGACTTACTATATTATAATTTTTTACTTTTTATCTCATAATTCAGATTTTTTTCCCCATAATTTAGATTTTTTTAATCTCACGATTTAGATTTTCTTTAAATTCCACGATTATACTTTTTCTTAAAAAAAAAAAAAATCTATTTATAACTTTTCCGAAATGTCATCCACACAGTAGCTCATTTTAAAGGCTTTATTTTTTGATATTTTTGACAATTTTCAGGTTTTTTCCTGTTTAAATAATATTATTTCATCCATAGCAAAAAAATATGCAGTTTTACTTTATTATAATTGAGAAGTTGTACTTTTTTTTTTTTTTTTACTTTTACTTCAGTAAATGAGTTTAATCAGTAGTTGTACTTTTACCAGAGTATTTTTTCCACACAAGTAGCTGTACTTTTACTGAAGTAGAGAATGTGAGTATTTTGACCACTTCCTGCTCTTAAGTGTAACCTCTGACCTCAGTAATGACCACTCCACCTTCAGAGGCCATAAGGTGAAGGTCAACCTCGAGGAGCAAAGTCTAAGACACATTTGTTTTCCCTTTTACCCTGATGTGTGCTCACTTCACACAAGTTGCTCTTTCTCTTATCCTCCATGTTAACTAAGACTATTCATTTGATGAAAAACAAATCCTACTTCCTGAAGTCCTATATTTTGTCAAGAAATGTCTGCCACTTAAATGCTCTGTGAAATCACTTAATGCTTGGGATCCTTTTCTAAACTACATACATTCATTAGCCCTCTCTTTAGACTTGGAGGATTGATATGAGCGCTCAATTCTTTTATTTTGTGCTTTGTATTTTAGTTAATGTGATTTATTTATTTCTAATTAATATATACATGTATGAGGATATGCATAATTTATAGGGACTGGTCTTGGGTGTGGGTAGGGGGAGCTGACATTTAGGTGTGGCAGTCGATGTCTACTCTGTATCTTTGTGCCCCACACTATGCATCACCCTGTCTGTCGTAATTGTTCAAAATATTCTATAAATAGTTATGTAAAAAAAAAGAAAAAAGAAAATGTCTCGGAAAATGTCTGGGAAAAGTGCACTAATAATGCAAAATTTGTGAATCCATCATAGACTATATTTAAAATATTTTATTTTCTAATTTAAATGGACTATTATTCAGAAATTGACAGCATTTCCATTGGATATTCCCATTTAAGTATTTACAGGATAGCCTATATATATATATATATATATATATATATATATATATATATATATATATATATATATATATATATCTATATATATATATATATATATATATATATATATATGTATATAGCCTAACTGTTCTAACTAAACTGGTTGGTCTGCACCATAATGACTTCACATGTGCCATTTTTGGAGGAAAAAGCAGATGAAAAATTCCCTGTTTTATTCTATGAGCTTTGTGGATAAATGACATGAAGTACATCTCCTGCACCTAAATGTAATGGTGATCAGTATTCAGTTTGGGGTTAGACACAGCAAACACATAAGTATGGGTTTAGCACCACTGTGTACAAAATGTTTTCAGGTTATCAGTAGTGTGGACACTCACAACGTTATCATTTGTGGTGTGAACAGTCCTCAAGACATGTTGAATATGCTGATAGGATTCTGTTTTTGGAACATTCTTACCTCACATCTTTATGGCATACAGCCTTTTGCTTGTTTCACAATCATCTACAAAATAGTTTGAAAGACTGAACAAACAAACAAAACCAAAAACCTGTTTTAGAAGGTGGAACACCCCCATCCACATTAAAAAATGTCATCTTGTATAATTAATGTATCTTGCAAAAATATATTTTTATCTACATTTTGGATCCTCATTCACATATAAATACTGTTTTGGTCACAAAAACATTTTCCAGAGGAATTTTTCTTTAAACTTCAGTTTGTGTTCTGTGTGTTCATGCATTACACCCCATTCTGCACAGGTATATTATTGTAACAAACACCAACCAAGAAACATAAAATCTAGGTGTATAGATTCGTACATGTCCCAAAAGTCAGTTTGAGTACTTGTGGGAATCGAAGCAGACTAGTGTACCTGGACCAACACTCAGTATGTTTACATGCACATCTAAGTCAAACTATTGGCAGTAATCGAATTGAAGACATAACAGGAGTTTTCCAGGAGTCCAAGTTTAGATATACAAAAGAAATTCAAATTATTGACTGAGTTACATTGGACATCCAAGACACGAGGTGGCGCTACATGCCCTTTCAAGTTGGTGCCATTGAGGAATAATAAACAAAAGGTGCAGAGTTGAAGCAGATGTAGTAGGAGGGGACAACAACACCCAGAGAAGATGTGGACCACGAATCAGTAGGTTTCATATGTATTGTTAAACTGTGATTTATTTTTGTAACATACATGTTGTCATCCCATGTGTCTGGTCACTTCCGGAAGGGCCAGGCCAGTCTTAATCAAGCTAAGGTTGGGTGGCATTTACATGCATGGAGAAATTTGATTAGAATTGCATTATCTGACTTGGTTACTCTGACTTCTCAAACTTCAAATCAATTCGATTATACTGTGACTAAAGTGGCTTTGAAAACTTAGATTTTAGTCAGAGTAGGGCAATAATTTTAATTTCTCTAAGGCATGTAAACACACTGACTGCGTGCAACTTAAGTTTAAACCTTGATGTATTGTTCCTGCTAAACTCCAGATTTAAGTTTCTGTATATGCTACATTTAATTTTAACTGCAGTGTCCAGCATTTTTAGCCAGAAACAATTATTTATCAGAGCAGTAGAAGGAGAACCAATTTGTATCATATATATATATATCCATGTTCTCTTCCCTGCTCCATCAGAGATCTCTGTACAAAAGAACGCATTGCTAGGAACAGCTAAGATATATATATATATATATATATATATATATATATATAAAAATATATATAAAAATCTTAGATGTTCCTAGCAATGCACTCTTTTCTACAGAGATCTCTGATGTTGTTCCTGGTATCTGCTAGCTTGGGGATCACTGCCCCTAGTTCCCCCGATCACAACTGGTACCACTGTTGCCTTCACACTCCACATTTTCTCTAACTCCTCTTTCAACCCTTGGTATTTCTCAAGCTTCTTGTGTTCTTTCTTTCTGATGTCGCGATCACTGGGGATTACTACATCTATCACCACCACTGTCTTCCCATGTTTATCCACCACCACTATGTCAGACTGATTGGCCATCACCATCTTGTCAGTCTGGATCTGGAAGTCCCACAGGATCTTGGCCTGTTTGTTCTATGTCACCTTTGGGGGCGTCTCCCATCTTGACCCTGGGACCTCCAGTCCATACTCTGTACAGATGTTCCTGTACAGTATGCCCGCTACCTGGTTATGCCGCTCGATGTATGCCTTGCCTGCCAGGATCTTACACCCTGCTGTGATGTGCTGGACTGTCTCAGGGGCTTCTCTACACAGCCTACACCTGGGGTCCTGTCTGATATGGTAGACCCCGACCTCTATTGCTCTGGTGTTCAGGGCTTGTTCTTGCACAGCCAGGAGTAGTACCTCTGTGCTGTCCTTTAGTCCAGCCTTTTCCAGCCACTGGTATGTCTTTTCCATATCAGCCACTTCCTCAATTTGCCGATGGTACATGCCATGCAAGGGTTTGTCCTGCCATGATAGCCCCTCTAGTTCCTCGACTTTACTGGGCTTTTGTTGCCCGAGGCATTCACTTAGCAGTTGGTCATTGGGGGCCATTTTCTTGATATATTCCTGGAGGTTTGCCGTTTCCTCCTGGGCAGTAGTTCTGACACTTACTAGTCCTCGGCCCCCTTCCTTTCGCTTAGTGTACAGCCTCAGGACACTGGACTTGGGGTGAAACCCTCTATTCATGGTAAGGAGCTTCCTTGTCTTGCCTGTCTTGATTTATCTAGTCCGAATGACATCCCAATGTCTTTGCTGTAGATCCAGGTGAGGTGAATTAGGGAATCAATGTCATGCTCATTCTTGGCATACCGCTTGATGTCATCCATGTAGAGGAAGTGGTTGATGGCTGTTCCACTTTGGAACTGGTATCCAAAGCCACTCTTTGAGATGATCTGGCTGATTTTATATATATATATATATATGAAGTACTCCCAATGAATAAGTACTCCCAAACATATACATGTAAATCACTGCCATAATAATTTGGTATTAAATAACATCCACAACAGTTACAGTAAATCAAACAACGTATTACAAACTATAAAAAAAACTAAAAAAAATCTTCCCCTCGCCGCACGTGGGCGGTGTCTCCTTCAGACTCGGGTCCTCTACCAGAGGCCTGGGAGCCTGAGGGTTCTGCGCAGGATCTTAGCTGTTCCTAGCAATGCGCTCTTTTGTACAGAGATCTCTGATGTTGTTCCTGGTATCTGCTGGAGCCATTCTCCCAGCTTGGGGGTCACTGCCCCTAGTGCTCCGATCACAACTGGTACCACTGTTGCCTTCACACTCCACATTTTCTCTAACTCCTCTTTCAGCCCTTGGTATTTCTCAAGCTTCTCATGTTCTTTCTTTCTGATGTTGCTATCACTGGGGACTGCTACATCTATCACCACCACTGTCTTCTCATGTTTATCCACCACCACGATGTCAGGCTGATTGGCCATCACCATCTTGTCAGTATGCTATATATATATATATATATATATATATGTATGTATATTCATTAAGGAAAAAATGTGGCATTAAAGGTTTAAGCATCATGAAAACCCTGAATATCAAGAGATTTTTGTATATATGTATAACACAAATGCCAAGTTTATAAAGCATATAGCACCACACTCCAAAAGAGAGCTATACGTGTCTCCTTGTGTTATATCCACTCACTCATATGTCCATTTCTGAAGGTCTTTTCTCCATTTTGACTAAACTAAGTGAGGACAGCACTCTCTCCATTTGTCACATGTAAAAAATCAGCGCACATCCTTTCCCAGAGGCCATGCCTTGCTAATTGCATTAGAAATTAGGCTGGAGAAATGTGAAGACATTTCAACTTTTCACCCTATCAGTATTATGCAAGCAAACAGCAGCAGGAGATCAGTGTTTTGATGACTTGTAACCTACAACTCTTATGCTTTTGGAGTTGAAGGCCAACCCTGTGAGAAAACCAGAAAAACTAGAACGTGCAGTGATAATGTGGCTGCACGTTTACACTTAAATCTGAGTCTGTATGCCGGAATGCAAGTCAGCGAGTGTGTGGATCTGTAAAAACATTTGTATTTTGTTTGTTCTGTCACGTTCTTCACACCATGTAACTCATGGAAAACAACAAAACATTTAAGGCTGCATGGTAAAATGTGGTGTCTCCTCTAGAAATACTGCAAACTGTGTTAACTGCAAATGGAGAACAGAATCTCTTTCCCAATCTTCATAAAATCATGTCAGGACGTGAAACTTCACTATGCACTGCAACATGAGGACTGGGGAAAGCGGATAAAATAATTTTACCTGTATAGGGTTACATGACTGACAGATGTATTACTATAATTACAAGAAATGTTCAAACAATAAAAGAAAATGAAATCAGAGATTCTAGTGTTTAATGTACTGTGGTTTATTTCTAACACTGTTTGAATCTCACTTAACCCTGATCTCTGGGTGTTTAAGAGAAAAAAAAACTTAGCTTAAAACACTGACAAATAACTTAATTGATTAATGGTTGATTACTTTTACTTTACTTACTTTTGTATTGGCCTTAATTCTGAAAACCACAAAAATCCTGAATTACACAGTAGCAAAGTGTCTGAGCAAAATCAGTGCATGTATTTTACTTTTTTATTATTCCCTCATTGCATTCTCTCAGGTTTATGAACAGTACAGCCACTTTTAGATATGAAAAATGAGGGGGAAAAAACAACAACAGTTTTGACAGAATACAAGTCAATACTCAAAGTATGTGTAGTGACACTATCTTAATGAGCCACAGTTCACTAGAAACTGTCATAAATGTCTCCACACACTGAAGATATAGTTGGGAAAGGTCCATTTTCCTGGTTCTATCAAACTATAAAGTTGATAAGAACAAAGAGTGTGAGAGACTGCTGTCGGTGAGCAGGGCTTATGTTTCCTGCTAGCTTTTGGTTGAATGTGGGGTCTGGGTGTAGATCTCATGCAGGCTATTGTTTCCACATCCTCTGCTGCCTGAGTAATGGCCTTCTGAAAACAGGCCGTCTTTTGTTCTGGCCTCCTCCGCTCCAGTGTGGGATGCCATGGCACTGCTTCCCCTTTCTGGTTGATAGGAGGAGAGGGAGGAGGTACAGGAGGAGGAGGTAGTGAAACCTGTCGCCACCACCGCTGTCTTTTATCAGCAGGAGGCAAGTCACTCTGGGCTGGGTGTTAATGCAAACTCTGTGTTACATGTGGGGCTGTGTTAATTCAGCGTGAGCAAAGAGAGGCTCTGCTCCGGCTCCTCTCACTGGGGCGTAATCAGCATTAATACCACTCATAAGACTGAGGTGGGAGAAAGGCCAAAGTTGAGCTATCAGCCAAACATCTTTGCCAGTCAGTTCGATATCCACACAAACACATGCATGTTTAAGCAGCTAGGGCTGCATGACAATAGCAAAACTTGCGATATGCGCTAAGTGTGTACAGTATTATTAATTCGCTAATATTTGTTATTCACATACAAAAATGCCAATTCATCGTCTAAGAAAAATGTTCCCTGACCCATAAAGACCCAGGGCTACATTTGTGTCAGTTCTGTATGGGTTTATAACCTTTCTTAAGTGAAAATCTGGTATTTTCCTACTTGATTTATTGATTATGTAGATGGCGATTAAAGTTTGTGTTGAGGTTAAGTTATTTAAAAAACAGAAAACTGAATAAAAAGTGACTGTTTTTCAATTTTCATTATATCATGAAAAGAACATAAACTGTGTCCATCCACTGTCTATTGGTCCAGTATTTTTTTCATAAAGCTGCTTACAAACCAACAAACACAAACTGACCCAAAAACAATACCCCTCTCCCCTTCAAGGGTCGGGGTAAAATAAATAAACAAATGATTAAACATCTGTGATATGACAATTGCATCGTGCTTTGTCGCAATAACAATATTTTTGCAATATATTGTGCAGCCCTATAACCAGCCGGGCATCCCTTCAACCACCGCCCTCATTGTCACCACACATCAGTAAACACTACTTCTCATCATCTCATCACAAACAAAAGAGACGGATCGTTCCCAGGGCCACAAGTTGACACATGCCATTTAGAACAAGTCTCCTCCACAAAGGACGATAGCCATACAAAACAGTACAATGTGTGTCTGTGTCTGGCCAAGTAGAGAGCAAGAGAGGGAGACAGAAATGAGGGGCAACAGTGAGGGAGAAGTGTATACCAAGAGAGAAAACAGAGATTTTGTGCATTTAATAGAGCTATGTTTTTATGATCCCGCAGTCAATCAGTCAAGGCTTGCAGCTACACAGTGTTTTCTCTTTAGCGGAGCTCCACATGCTGGCACAGAGTGATTAATGTGGCTGCCTTGAGTGGGAGACAGTGCATGTAATCAAGCCCCAGCCTGTAATCACCTTCTATTCCTTTTCATTTGCAATTTCACAGAGGGACAGAACCGCTGCCAGCACTGCAAGCTCCAGTACTCTGCGTGAAGGATGGGAAGGCTGGGTATGTTGGAGAGGACACAGGATTCGAGGGGTGCAGTGCCACAAGCATCCCCTGAGGTTTCCCACTCTGTTGCCAACAATGATATGTCTCTAGCAGGTGCCTCAGGCCCAAACTGTCAACTCCAACAAATTGTGACATACCATGCCCAACCAGAGCCCCTCCTTTCACCCCCCCAGGCTAGGTAGGAGCTTCCATGGAGCACTGTTTGCACACATGCAGAGCAATACCACGACACATGTGTTGGGTAGAAACAAGTGCCCTTTTATGCCTCATTAGCTTATGGTGTGGATTTTCACATGAGGGATTTAGACTGGGCTCATTCCTCAGCAACCCAAGATGTGTTCCATATCTCCAGCCTGCTTAATCAGACAGAGGATGCATTCTTCAGAGCTGTTGTGCTGCTGGACCTCAGAGTCCACTTGTGTTCACCTTACATTTGCACGCTTGTTAAATAAATATGCAATAAAAGCTGAGCAAAAGACTTTCATCGTAGGTTCTGCCACCAGTGTATAAAACATCATGGATCACTCAACAACTTTCTCTTTGTTGTTCTACTGGTTAATGTGATATAAACTTACATTTGTAGCAAGTGACAGACATGAGCTATAGAAAAATACATGAAAAGCTCTTTTTAAAATGTGAAAAAAAAAGTATTTGAGTAATTATGTGAATTGGGTACACATTGGAGATTGGACTAAACCATTATATAAAAGGGAACAAAAAGGCATGATTGATATCCTGTTATGGGGTTGAATGAAACTAGGGGAGAAAATTGAATAGTGTTATTTTATTAAAAAAATGTTATTCCTCTTTCTTATATTAAGTTTAAAGTAAGACAGATAAATTATTATATTAGAAAAAAAAACTGATTACTGACTATTTTTATTTGTTTTATATTCAATAAAAAAGTAACTTTGCTCAGTGGGAACATGCTCATTTGGCTGAACTCTGCACCTCAGAAACCCATAAAATGTTTGAAAACATAATAGTTAAAATACGTTTATGTGTTATAATGCAAAGACGCATTGAAAATGTTATTTTATGTTTTAGAATGTATTTTGTAGTTTAGTTTATATGAAAATAGTTGAGGTAAACAAAGTGCACCAAATTCAGAAAATCACCCATTTAGGCAAATTCTTATTACCCTTCAATATATGCAGAGACTTGATCCTTACATTGCGGGGATATTATATATTCCAATATCCGTATAATGTTCTGAAGAACTCCATACATAACTTTGGTCACTTTGTGCCACTGTTTTCCATTTTAGTCTTCACTCCATTAAATCCACAGCATGGATAATTTTTGACACAAAGAAAGCTTCAGGGCAGGCCATACCACATCTGGACCCACTGTAACACAGTAGGCTGGATAACTCGATTCATTTTGAGCAATCTATGCAGGGTGTAAACACAGAGCCTGCATTCCCCCACTCATTGTCATTTAAATCAGAGTAGACAACAGAATCAGAGGGTCTCTGCTCAGTATAGGCAGCTTAAACACACAGACAGAAACAAAAAACCTAGACACAGACAGAAAAAGCAGTGCCAAACAAAATCCCCTTATTCTCATGCTGTCTTGTACACACACAAGTAAAGCAAACAAATAAACACACCACACAGAGAGGATCCTCAGGGGATTCACGACATCCCAGTCACCCACAATAGGCAGAGGGGGCAGGACAGGAAAAAGGAGGGGGAAAATGAATAAATCATGGCTTTAGGTCACACATGACACAGCATTAAACACACACGCCCAAATAACACACAACAAGATCTACAAACAAAAACAACATCACAGAGGGACACCATTGGAAATGTATTAGAACTCTAGTTACTTTATTGGAACTCTAATAATTGTTATATAGCTTCAACAAGCTAATAAAAATGGGTACGGTCTTGTGTTTCCTTATCACAGTTTGTCCCAGTAATTCTGCGTGTACTCAATGGAATAAGCAGTTTCCTTGGATGGTATGTGCACACATACCTGGCAAATAAAACTGATTCTAAAAACAACATCAACTGAACTATATCCAACTGGAAAAATCTGGCAGGGATGATTTCTTTTAGCTCTTTTGATCTCCATCAACTTGTCATTTCCAGTTAAATAGTTTAATATTTGCCATGAGCCACTATTAGACCATCATACTACTAATACCCATAGTTAGTAGAAATGCTAGATTTTCTATCTCTGATGAATACAGGTGGAGTACGTAATAATTTTCCTCACACACCGCTGAGTTGGTTGTTTTTTTTTGCTACAAACACACAATAAAGGTGGGGGCTTTAAGCTCGGAATAGGATGACAAAATTAGCAGGCCAGAGTTCATGTCATCTGCATAACTATTACTGCTCCAAAAGTGTGCCAGAGCTACACACACGTACCAAAACACACATTCATGAATGTCTGAGTCAGGCAGACAGGGAAAGCTAGAGCAAACTGAAGTCATGATGCTTCAAGCTGTAATCACAAGCATTACAGTGTCTATAATTATCTCTAAACATTAATTTGCCTAATAACTTTAGTTCCTATGCTATATATATATATATATATATATATATATATATATATATACAGTCAAGCTATGTGAAGTAGCTTGCAACCTCATATCCATTAAACTAAACTAACACTGACAGTCCAACTGTGCTGCTGTATAAAACTTCAGATGTGCTAAGGCTAAGACTCAGGTTTCTAAACAAAATAATAAGTGATGGCTCCAACATAGCATTATGCATGCATGTCCTATATTTTACTAGATTTGAAGATGACACACACAAGAAAAACAGCAGATGAAAAACTGCCCTCACCTCGAACACCTGACCTAGAGTCTTGGGGTATTATTGCTGCTTATACTGAGAACGACTGAGAGTAAAACACCCTGATTTACCACAAAACCTTTTCAAGTTCAAACCTGAAGCACACAATCTCAAAACTCACCACCACTCAAATAATTTTATCAAGACAGGAGGGGGGTTGTCATTGTTTCAAAACAGCTCATGCAATTAGCATTTGACTAAAATGTAGTGTATTCCCTCTGGACGTTGCTGCTCCTCACTTTATTAAAATCATGAATACTTCAGACTACATATTGCAGATTATGATTCCAAATCCATGAACCCAGCAGCATTCAGGCTAATGGTGTAAAAACAAGCACTCAACACACACACATTGATCCAGAATTAAAGAATGTTTTTCTAGATGAGAACAAGGTGCTCAAGGCTAATCTGTCTCATTTCACTCATAGTAACTCTCTCCCCATTGTTGACAGTCAATGTGTGTGCCAGTGCGTACTTCTCTGTCCCTCCCCTCCTTTTCCCAGTGACGTTCGCTGACCGAACAAAGCCTCTCCACACTCACCAGCCTGACCCAGTAACCTGCATGCCTCCTACCTGCTGGAGATGACAGCTATAAGCTCCCACCTGAGCACTCTGGAAGCTCCAGCTGCAGCAGTATGGAGGGCCATGGGTGTCAACAGGCTTTTGTTATCAAGAAAAGCTCCTAAGCTGGTGGAATTCAGAAAATTATTTGAATTGTGTTGTAGTCATAGGGACTCTCAGCTAGAATTTTCTAAAAAATGCACAAAACTGGACATTAGTTAATAATGCACCCTTATGTATACCGTTTTTTTCTTATATTGTTTACATCAGAATGACTATTGATCCCAATTATTTTCCATTACAAGAAATCCTACTCAACATAATGGCATACTATAGGCTATGTGTCTAATTTACAGAGACATCTACTGGCAAATAATTCATTGTATGTCTTTATGTAGTTGACAAATTACATAAAGATTCTGATAAACAGCAGCATGTACAACTAAAGTACATGCAAACAATTGAGCTGCAGCCTTAAATACAGTATACAATAGATTTTTACAGAAGCTGTAACATTACATTTTATATAATATATAAAAACTAAATGAACTTACCCCTTGATTTCCTTTGAAACAAATGGATGGTTCACATGGCAAAGATCCCTAATATAAGAGAAAGACAAAAAAAATGCATTGGTTGTGGTTATGTCGAATACAATCACTAACCAGAGACTGCAACATAATTAGTTTAGTAAATACAATAACAAATAAATATATATATATATATATATATATATATATATATATATATATATATATATATATATATATATATATATATATATATATAAATAATAATATAATACTGTAACCTTTTTAAATGCAAGTTAAAGTTATACAATCAATAGAACTTGCCTCTACTGGAACTAATTAGGAAGCAAACTAGGCTATTAGATAACAAGACAGACTGTTTGTTCTTTGCTTTTCTTTGATGCACAAATGAGCTTTCCGAGAAACAGCTGAAGGACTCGTCTTTCCCGACAATCACAGGGTTCAGTCCTGGTATGTATGCAGCCCCCTAGCCAAAGGATTCATGGAGAACTCCCAAGTAATTGTAAACTTGCTCGTGCGGCTCTCGTTTATTTATTTATTTATGCCTCACGAGACTGGACGGTTGGACGTTGTACACAGAAGAAAAGCTAATAAAAGCTTACAAAGCTAAGAAATAAAAGAAACACTATTAAAGCGATTTAGCATAGAGTGAGTTTTTAAGAAGACAAACTGAACAGGCGACAACTTGTCAAGTGTAAGTCTGAATTCATCTGCACGCACGCGCGCGCACGCGCGCGCACACACAGACAGTGAAAATTTACCTTTAGGGTCTGGTGAGACTCCAGAGCTCGAATAGCCGTGTCCGTGAGCTTGACATGGTACAGTGTCCTGTTCGGGCTGTTTTTGTTATTTTTTCCACAGGAGAGCCCATAGTTGTGCTCTTGTTTGAGTGAAGCCATCGCTGGCTTTTCCTCGGCTCTTGGAGTTAAAGCTGCTTTCCTCTCAGTTCAGCACCGTCCCTGCTGCGTCACTGAGTGGGAGGAGCCGACCAGGCACGAGCGGTGAGAGGCTCGAGGCGCAGAAATTTTTCTAGACCAAATTAGACTAAATTAGACCACTCTTGTTTTATTTATTATCGTTTTATTTCATTGAATTTCTTGTTCATTTAAAATCTAAATGTATATTTGTTTGGGCAAATATAATGATCAGAAATAAAAAAAAACCCCAGCTCGTTTAATTTAAGAGCTGATATGTATATGTATATATATATATCCATTTAGCATGGTTTTCTTGACAATAACTAAACTTACTTCCATTCATACATTAATTTCTAAAAAAACAGAGCGTTTACACACTCTTCTTTTCTGTCTGTTTTAATCATGTGATACACACAGGAGTTAATACTTTATTGCATAACCTTTTAATTTTTTTTTACTTTTGATGGTCCCAACCTTGTTTGGCTCGTGACCGCGTTTAAACATCACAGATTTCTGGCAACCCTAGACAGTCAAAAGAGTTTTTTTTTGCTAAAATGTGTTATTCTAAATTATTAATATTATTTATTTTTATTTTTTTATCAAATAGAGTTTATTATTAATTAATTAATTGTATTTATTTATTTCATCATGAAATAGCTCGCTATACTCTGTACCTGTTTATTGTATGTTTGTCCCCAGGCTGCTTATTGTAAAGTGTCTTTGAATATTTAGAAGACTATACAACACTATACAACTGTTATTGTTGTTGTTATTATTATTATTATTATTATTATTATTATTATTATTATTATTATTATTATTATGTAAATAAATATTATTATTTGTTTTCCTTGATCAGGATATGTCGTAACCTGACTGTCGCCAGATGGTATTTCACAATACCATCTGGGACTCTTCTGCAAATGATCAGTTTTCAAAGGAGGGGCCTTATCTAAAATCCTTGAATGTGATTAGATTAAAAATCTGTCCGTCTCTTGACTGACGCACCACTTCAGCCACTCACATTGAAATCAAGCCACTTAACCGGCAAAAATAGTTTGCATCAGGTATATACACATCAACAGAAGGGGTTTAAACTTACCATTTATACATGACGTTTATTTATAACCTCGTCTACTACATTGCCCACCAAGTTCTTCTGGTAAACATCATAGGAAAGCATGGTTCTCCATTTATCCTTCAGTCATGGTTCAGGGCTACCGAACACTAGCTGGCAAAATCTGTTACAGATGTGGTTGTCATTTCTTCCTCCCAGTTCCATTGCTGTCAGACCAAGTTTATCAGCCTCTTTGACTTGGTCCTCTACCAACACAACCAGGGGGGATACCATAATAACCATGGGCTTCTGCACTTGTCCTATTTCTTTATCCACCAGTGGAGCCATCTGATCAATCAAACTCTTGCCAAACCCGGTCGGAAGAAGAGCGAAAATATCATTTCCATTAACAAACACTTCCAAAGCTGTCCTCAGCTCATCTTTTAAGGAATGAACATGCAGTAGAGTAGACAAAACAGTGGAAATAGCCGAGTCGATATGGACACTCGAATACCGAACGCAGGTGGCCGTTGTTGTGTATCTGAAAACACTACACTGTCGTCGCTTCTGCTTAACGTCACACCAGCCACAATTATTCCGGGTAGTCCCACCCTGTGATACTGATTGGCTCCTTCATTTGGAAATAGATTTGATCCCCGTGCTACTCAGATGGTTGTGTGACCGTAGCGTAACGCAGCCAATGACGTAAGTCAGGTTAGATATGTAGTCAGTCTAGCTTGTATTTACAAGACTGATAATTAATACTGAGTAAACAATAACTCCCACTATGAATTATAAAAGGGCTGCAGCATTTGAAACTGACAATAATGAAAATTTGATGGATAAACAGTACCACAGTGCTTCATTGTCAGCTTCAGAGGTTGTCGTGTCATCATACTTTATACATTTTATATATATATATATATATAATATAAAAATGTTCCTCTCACCCCACGTGGGCGGTGTCTCCTTCAGACTCGGGTCCTCTACCAGAGGCCTGGGAGCCTGAGGGCTCTGCGCAGGATCTTAGATGTTCCTAGCAATGCACTCTTTTCTACAGAGATCTCTGATGTTGTTCCTGGTATCTGCTAGCTTGGGGATCACTGCCCCTAGTTCCCCCGATCACAACTGGTACCACTGTTGCCTTCACACTCCACATTTTCTCTAACTCCTCTTTCAACCCTTGGTATTTCTCAAGCTTCTTGTGTTCTTTCTTTCTGATGTCGCGATCACTGGGGATTACTACATCTATCACCACCACTGTCTTCCCATGTTTATCCACCACCACTATGTCAGACTGATTGGCCATCACCATCTTGTCAGTCTGGATCTGGAAGTCCCACAGGATCTTGGCCTGTTTGTTCTATGTCACCTTTGGGGGCGTCTCCCATCTTGACCCTGGGACCTCCAGTCCATACTCTGTACAGATGTTCCTGTACAGTATGCCCGCTACCTGGTTATGCCGCTCGATGTATGCCTTGCCTGCCAGGATCTTACACCCTGCTGTGATGTGCTGGACTGTCTCAGGGGCTTCTCTACACAGCCTACACCTGGGGTCCTGTCTGATATGGTAGACCCCGACCTCTATTGCTCTGGTGTTCAGGGCTTGTTCTTGCACAGCCAGGAGTAGTACCTCTGTGCTGTCCTTTAGTCCAGCCTTTTCCAGCCACTGGTATGTCTTTTCCATATCAGCCACTTCCTCAATTTGCCGATGGTACATGCCATGCAAGGGTTTGTCCTGCCATGATAGCCCCTCTAGTTCCTCGACTTTACTGGGCTTTTGTTGCCCGAGGCATTCACTTAGCAGTTGGTCATTGGGGGCCATTTTCTTGATATATTCCTGGAGGTTTGCCGTTTCCTCCTGGGCAGTAGTTCTGACACTTACTAGTCCTCGGCCCCCTTCCTTTCGCTTAGTGTACAGCCTCAGGACACTGGACTTGGGGTGAAACCCTCTATTCATGGTAAGGAGCTTCCTTGTCTTGCCTGTCTTGATTTATCTAGTCCGAATGACATCCCAATGTCTTTGCTGTAGATCCAGGTGAGGTGAATTAGGGAATCAATGTCATGCTCATTCTTGGCATACCGCTTGATGTCATCCATGTAGAGGAAGTGGTTGATGGCTGTTCCACTTTGGAACTGGTATCCAAAGCCACTCTTTGAGATGATCTGGCTGATTTTATATATATATATATATATATATATATATATGAAGTACTCCCAATGAATAAGTACTCCCAAACATATACATGTAAATCACTGCCATAATAATTTGGTATTAAATAACATCCACAACAGTTACAGTAAATCAAACAACGTATTACAAACTATAAAAAAAACTAAAAAAAATCTTCCCCTCGCCGCACGTGGGCGGTGTCTCCTTCAGACTCGGGTCCTCTACCAGAGGCCTGGGAGCCTGAGGGTTCTGCGCAGGATCTTAGCTGTTCCTAGCAATGCGCTCTTTTGTACAGAGATCTCTGATGTTGTTCCTGGTATCTGCTGGAGCCATTCTCCCAGCTTGGGGGTCACTGCCCCTAGTGCTCCGATCACAACTGGTACCACTGTTGCCTTCACACTCCACATTTTCTCTAACTCCTCTTTCAGCCCTTGGTATTTCTCAAGCTTCTCATGTTCTTTCTTTCTTTCTGATGTTGCTATCACTGGGGACTGCTACATCTATCACCACCACTGTCTTCCCATGTTTATCCACCACCACTATGTCAGGCTGATTGGCCATCACCATCTTGTCAGGCTGGATCTGGAAGTCCCACAGGATCTTGGCCTGTTTGTTCTATGTCACCTTTGGGGGGTTCTCCCATCTTGATCCTGGGACGTCCAGTCCATACTCTTTACAGATGTTCCTGTACAGTATATGCCCGCTACCTGGTTATGCCTCTCCATGTATGCCTTGCCTGCCAGCATCTTACACCCTGCTGTGATGTGCTGGACTGTTTCAGGGGCTTCTCTACACAGCCTACACCTGGGGTCCTGTCTGATGTGTTAGACCCTGGCCTCTTTTGCTCTGGTGTTCAGGGCTTGTTCTTGTGCAGCCAGGAGTAGTGCCTCTGTGCTGTCCTTTAGTCCAGCCTTTTCCAGCCACTGGTATGTCTTTTCCATATCAGCCACTTCCTCAATTTGCCGATGGTACACACCATGCAAGGGTTTGTCCTTCCATGATAGCCCCTCTGGTTCCTCGACCTTACTGGGCTTTTGTTGCCTGAAGCATTCATTTAGCAGTTGGTCATTTTCTTGATGTATTCCTGGAGGTTCGCCATTTCCTCCTGGACAGTAGTTCTGACACTTACTAGTCCTCGGCCCCCTTCCTTTCACTTAGTGTAAAGCCTCAGGACACTGGACTTGGGGTGGAACCCTCCATGCATGGTAAGGAGTTTCCTTGTCTTGATATCAGTGGCTTGTATCTCTTCCAGTGGCCAGGATATTATCCCAGCTGGGTATCTGATTACTGGCAGGGCATAGGTATTAATGGCCTGGATCTTATTTTTGCCGTTCAGCTGACTTTTCAGGACCTGCCTTACCCTCTGTAGGTATTTGGCTGTGGCTGACTTCCGAGCTGCCTCCTCATGATTACCATTTGTCTGTGGGATCCCTAGGTATTTGTAACTTTCCTGCACATCTGTGATATTCCCTTCAGGTAGGTCAACCCCTTCAGTTGTGATCACCTTTCCTGTTCTAGATATCATCCGCCCACATTTATCTAGTCCGAATGACATCCCAATGTCTTTGCTGTAGATCCGGGTGAGGTGAATTAGGGAATCAATGTCACGCTCATTCTTGGCATACAGTTTGATGTCATCCATGTAGAGGAGGTGGTTGATGGATGTTCCACTTTGGAACTGGTATCCGAAGCCACTCTTTGAGATGATCTGGCTGAGGGGGTTTAGCAGAGCATCTCCTTGGTAAATGCCGCATCTGATGCTCACTTGTGCAATTGGCTTTGAGTTGGCCTCCAGAGTTGTCTTCCACAGCCTCAGATTCTGTATATATATATATATATATATATATATATATATATATATATATATATATATATATATATATATATATATATATATATATATTTTTTTTTTTTAATTATTATTTATTTATTTATTTATTTTTATTTAATTTTTTTTTCAGGGGACCCCATTTGAATTCCAGGCAACCCCACATGGGGTCCTGACTCCAAGGTTGAAAACAATGATACAATGGTCTAATATTATTTTCCCCACAACTGTAGGCTACTTGATTATTTATTTCTTTATTTTAATGCTGTCTTTGTTTTAGTTTTTGTGCCCTTTTTGACCCTAAATCATTTTCTTTATGTGATTACACTTTTTGTCGTGACTTTTTCCTCTATATTTAAATAATTTCTAAGTAATTTATTGTTATAGTCAGCATATGTGTGTATATGCATGCGTGCGTGTCTGTGTACAATGTACATAGTCATGAGGTAGTATTTCTACAGCCTGAAAATACAGGTAAGGAGTAGATACAGATGTCTCATGTCCTGCCAGACTGCTTGAATTACAACATCCTCAACTGCAAGTCCACTGAAAATTTAAAATGTTTAAAGATGGAGGTAAAAAACAGAACCGGAATAGAATGGTGAGACTAACTGCAGAAGTGTAGCTCAGCTGCTACATGTTAATGCTGCCATGAAAAACAAAAATTAACTTCCACATTGTATTAATTTTAAATATTTTCCTTTAGCAAACTCTATAGGCTAAGCAATTCAAGGAAAAATCCCGAATTGTGAGGTTTTGAGAGGTGATTTTTGTGCAAAATAGACATTTTGCTATAAAAGGATGAACATTCAGTTAAAGATAAGTTATTTGACGTTGCTCATGGATATAGGCAATGGAGCAGGGACAGGAAATTCATCTTAAAGTGTTACAGCACTGACATCCATTTGAGGCTCCCTACCAACTCCCTGGTGCCCATAAAGACACACTAAACGTCTCTCTAAAAATGTCAAGTCATTAATTTTTTCCTTGAGTCATTTTGGGTCAATGTCGCTTTGGTAGTCCAGAAAGTCGGCAGAAAGAAAAAATGAGCCTGAAATAGTGGTGAAAGCAGACTTCATCCAGACATAGTTCCTCGAGGAGGTGGTGGTGCTGCAGGCACTTGTGCAGGATCAGGTGAAACCAAAAGCAACTGTGTCTAGGCCAGAGCAGGTACAGAGCAGTAACCCAAGTGATCTGAGCCATAGTTGAGGACAGACTGAAATGGCAGGACAGATTTTGTTTATCTGTGTTTATCCAGCGTCTAGACTCGGGCGTTGTGCATTCGGAGTGTACAATCTGTTGTGTTCAGAGTGGCCGTGAATCAGGGGCGATTCTAGCATCTAACATTTAGGGGTGCTCAGCCCCCAGCGCTGACAGTGGCAACTGTCTTGAACGAAAGAGTTAAATCAATTTCTAAACTTTTTTTCTTTTAATTGACCAATAAACTATCATCTACCATCCACAAGCACTGAAATAAAGATTTAGCTTACAAACTTACAAGTTCCATGTCAATGTATAGGCTTATTGCATGAGAAAAAAATTGTCTGGTTCTGGGATGTTCTAGTAAAGTGTGGTGGTGATAAGGTGGCAAGAAAAAAAAAAGACCCATAGACCACTAGGCTGTTTGTCGTTAGCTCACTGCAGGTCAACTCCTGGCCTACTCACACACATAGGTACTCAAATGCAATAATTCCTCTAAAGCAGGCAGGGGGAAATTTAACATTTAATTTCCTCACTATTTAATAATAACAGGTGTCTTGATAAAATTCATGAAAGAAAAATGTACAGATGAATAGTATACTGTTCAAATATAAATAAACATCCATACTAACTCTTGAAGGTCTTTAATTGGGTCTAATTGTGATTCAAACTAGCCAGACATTATGACGACCAGGTCTTAGCCCAGAGGGGGGTCTGGGGGGCCTCCCCCAGAGAAAAACGGATTTCTTAAATGCAATTTTCTGTATTTTAGTGCATGTTAAGGTGACCTGTTTGACAAATCCTAATCTCATGACATAGATATAGAACACTATACAGTATATCAGTATGTTAGCATGTCCTCAGGTGCCACAGCTGCCATCTTGGTACAAGGTCCCTATGTTTCTCACACTATCAGGGACGATATTGTCAACTGATGATCAGGCAAGAAGTGTTACCCCCATATAAAGATGGCACTGATTAAACTGAAACATTCATTCCAAATGACAGGGGTAGTCAATGCAATGTGTTCTATATCTTTGACCCCATGACATGCAGATAAACATTTTTAAATGAAGAGACTGAAAGATTTCCCATTAAACAAAGTTTCCTTGTGGGAAACAAGGAAACTTTGTTTAATGGGAAGAAAATGTAAATGAGTCCATATTTAATGTACATATTTAACACTGAGTAAATATTAACACAATATTATACATGGAATAGGAGAATGTAGAAATGTAAACTAATGATCAGGGTTAGAATAGTTTGGATTTTTCATTATAGTTTTGTTTTAGTTAGTTTGGACTTTTTTCCCTCTAATTCAATTAGTTTTAATGTGTCTTATGAGCAGGCTTGCTAGTTTTTTTCTGAATGCTTGGTTTTAGTTTTTTCATATATTTTATCTTCCTCTCCATCCTATTCAAAGAAAAGTGAGGTGTGGATCAGCTGGGTCAGGTCGAGGTGGGTTATTGACTGAGCAGAGACATAAACATATAGACAGTATGATGGATAAACTCGCTATAGCAGGTTGGGGGGGGGGTCGAGTCAAATAAGAACATTTTAAACATGAGGGAAATCTGGGTTTTGATGTAGGATTGATGCCCAAATATCAGTTGTAATATGTGTTGTTTGGAGCGGAGTACACGGGTGACTTTTATTTGCCAAGATAAAAAAAAAAAAAAAAAAAGATCCGGCGATCCGGGGCATAAATCCCCAAAACCACACCCCCCCTCTGCAGATGATTCAAATCCTGTTGTCAGAAATGGACAACAGGGTTTAACATGTAAAGCAACAGAGTTCTAACCTGATTTGTCATCTGGCTGTGTTAGGCTATGCTCACCAACAGTCAGGGTAACGGAGTTAAACATCTAGTAAATAATGTGTGTGAACTGTCCCCATGAGCACCTGCACAGTACACACTATTATGGCAATGCACTTATGCCGAACAATAGATCTATTTTTAGCACAAATCAAAGTTTGCAAACATGCAACTTTCATTTATGAGTAATAAAGGGGTAGGAAGATATTCATTGCAGACGGGACATGGCAAAGTTAAAATCCTACCTAACAAAAACAACTTTTATAACCGATAACTTCACACGCAGGTCACATTTCCCACACTGAAAGAGGACGTAAATATGCATAACGCAGTTGTTCACTGCAGAAATCAGCACAGATGCATACTGCACATGTAAAATATTAGGGATTTCTCAATTATACTAGTACTGTACTCATTCTTACCTGAATGATTATCCAATGAAACAGCTAACTTTAGATCCAAAATGACCAAGCCTACATGGCGGTTGTTCACAGTGTCCAGTTGTGACAAAATTAGATCAATGATGGTGAAGGTGGTTTTTATAGTTGTCCACAGACCAGGGAACACTGCTATTGCATTTCATTGTTTACTAATTGTAATGGCACATGCCTACCTTCACATCTTACTCTCACTCATCTGCAGTGGAACCACCATCACATGTCCATTTGTGAAAACAATCAGGGCACGAATGCGCAAACCAATCAGAAAAGGGTGTAAGTAGAAGTATTTTATTGGTTTAGACAAATCACATGGAGACATGACAGTTCTCCACTAGGGTAGGAGAACTCTGAGGCTGCGAAGATTTTTCATAATGCATTTTTTTCTTTTTGTGAAGGAAGCAACCAGGGGGTGCTGAGCAAATTTTTAGGGGTGCTAAAGCACCCCTAAAAATAGCCTAAACTCGCCTCTGCCGTGAATTATCTAGCATCTAAACTCTGGTGTTTAGGCAGTGTGTTACAAGCCTACACGCGGAAATTTGTATTTAGTGTGGCCATAGCATAAGACAGCTTTTCAATTGTAATAAAGTAGAAGAGTAAAAAGTAAAACAGAATTTTTTTCCATGAATAACATTGGGCGGCACAGTGGTGCAGTGGTTAACACTCGTGCCTCACAGCAAGAAGGACCCTGGGGTTCGCATGTTATCCCAGTGTCTGCGTGGGTTTTCTCCGGGTACTCTGGTTTCCTCGCACCATCCAAAGACATGCACTGATACGTTAATTGGTTAATCTAAATCGCCCTTAGGTGTGAATGTGAGAGTGATTGTTTGTCTATATATGTTCAGCCCTGCGATGAACTGGCGACAAATACAGGGTATTCCCCCCCTTCGCCCATTGTAGCTGGATTAGGCCCCCAGTGACCCCCGCGACCCGAGTGAGGATAAAGCGGGTTCAGATGATAAGAGAGAGAGAAAATAATAATTACCTAATAAGGAAAAATCATAAAAGTATAAAAAAATAAAGCCTTTTCCAATGAGTTATTCTGTACATAATGTTTGATCAGACCACAAATTTTGTACATATTCAAATGTCATACATAGGACATTTAAAAAAATCATAATTATGAGATAAAAAAGTCATACATTTGAGATAAGAAATGCACAATTATGATAAAGAGTAGAAATTAGGGGGACCATAAGACATAAAGACTTGGATGACTGCCGATTATCTCCTATTGATCCCTCCTCCTTACATACAAAACCATTAATGGTATTGGCCCCTCTTATCTTAAAGGTGATGTGGTTCCATACCAGCCCAAAAACCTTCGTTCTCAGAATGCAGGTCTATTGAAAGTTACCAGGGTTTCTAAAAGTACAGTAGGAGTTAGAGCCTTTAGTTATCAGGCTTCCATTTAATATTAAAGAGGCCGACACAGTCTCTACATTTAAAAATAAGTTGAAAACATTCCTGTTTGAGAATGTCAGATCAGGTTAGTTAAAGTCACAGTTCAGTCTAAGCTGCCCTAGGAGGTAGAATGCTCCTAGGGCATTCTAGCCTTAGGAGCATTCTAGGGCTAGAATGAGAGAGAGAGAAAGAACTTGGTGCCTTTCTCTCTCGTGTATGTATTTGTCATTTTTATAACCTATCTTTCCAAGTCTGTTCATTGCTAGTCACCTGGTGTCCCCTTTCTCCACTCCCCCCAGAGGGGGGGGGTATAGATACCTAAAAATTTACTTAAGTACAGTAACAAATTGCTTCTACTGATTTACTTCCCACCTTTGTCCAGCATGGAATAAAACTGGATAGATAATATATAACCAAAGTATGTATACCAAAGTATATATATATATCAATTGTGATTGATTCATTAGATAGATCTAAGCATTGGGCACAATACGTTTCACTTTGTTTGTCAAAATTCACCGTTGTAAACAATTTGTTTATTTTTCCAGTTCCTCAATAAAATCACTACTCTCCCCTCAGTTCTCAACAGATTGCATTTCTGTTTGATTCGCTGAGTTCCGTTTCAATCCCGATCAAAAAGGTAATTGTCCCAATATTAGTTTCCACCAACAACCTGCTGTGTAGCATTTAACCACAGTAATATGTCATTATCCAGTTACCTACTTTTGTTCAGTCAGATGCTACCTCAGTAGAGCTTTGGGGGCTTCCTATACCATTCACTGTTTTTGGCATTTGTTGATTAAAAACAGACAGCTACACAGTGGATATGATTTTATGATCTATTGAATGACTGAGCACAGGGTCATTGGCCCTATGTTTTTTTCTGTTACATAGCACACATGTACAAACACATGTAGCACAGAGAGCACAAAAAAGTTACACATATCTATCTGTTTGTCTGTGTGTCTGTCTGTCTGTCATCTAGTAAAGAAAAATGCACCAGGAAAACATCTTGGACCCCACCAAGCAACACAAAAAAAGGAACCACATGAGAACCAAGAAAGCCATCTCTTTTCAGTTAGCCCAACCAAAAGAACCAGCTCTCTAAAAATAGCCTGAATTTCCATCACTACTAGGTTGCTTTGCATGTCCCAATTTTGGTGCTATTTTTGGCTGCAATTTGTTCGTACAAATTAATTAATTTTGGGATGCTCCCAGCAAGAGTATAATTTTTTTTGCATTTATCTGAGGTCATCATTGGGTAGATCCTGGAGAGAAATATGTCTACATTTGTCTTTTATTATTTGGTCTAAAGGGCTGTAAAATTGCCAGGTACCAAAATGAACCCAGTTCACTCATGGAATGTGATTCAAACTTTTCAGTAGATATGAATGCCTTATAGAAGACTTGCTCAGGGTGAAATTCACTGAGTCTGTTTTTGTCATATGTGCTCAGATGGAGTAAAAAAAAATTAAATTTCTTCATCCGCATGAAGTCGCTATGAGCTATTGCCATCACGTCTGCGTCCATCATCCACAATTCAATTCTCTTCCCTCAATTCTCAATGGATTTAAATTCTGATTGATTCATTAGATAGATCTAAGTATTAGGCACAAAATGTATAACTTTGATTGTAAAACAAATTTGCCTTTGTAAACAATTTGTTTGCAACTTTGTTTATTTTTCCAGTCTGTCAGTAAAATCGATTCTCCTACCTCAATTCTCAGCGGATTTCAATTCTGATTTTATCATCTATTGAATGCTTTCCTTTTGTTAATAGCAAGACATCACAGCTATGAGGTCCAGATGAGCACAGGGCCACTGGTTTGTTTGTTTATTGTCCGGCATGTGCAATCTATGTGGAAGATGATGATGATGATTTTGATTTCACTGGTTTTATTACACAATTTTGGATTATTGTTCGAATTACCATATTTTCTGGACTATAAGGCCCACTTCAAAGACTTTAATTTTCTCTAACATCAACAGTGCACCTTATATATGGATTCATTCTGGTTGTGCTAAGTGACTTGGAATTTTGACTTTTCAACCTCATAATTTTGTAACTTTTTATCTCATGAATTTGAATTTTTAACTCAGAATTTGGCCTTTTTATCTAAGTATTTAGCCTTTTTTGAAAGTTTGATTTAGAATAAGAGTGTGTCTTGTTCCGTGTTACAACTCAACAAGATTGAGAGTTATTGTTTAGCTTCACTTAATGTGCCTTATATATTAAAAAACCTAATTAAGCCATTCATTGACAGTGGACCTCATAGCCCATTTTGCCTTACAGTGTGGAAAATACTGTACTTTGCTTTTGTTAGAAATGTTTACCATGCATCTACTCATTTATCTTGATTAAATCTATTTGTGAAAGATCTTAGTGCTGAATGTTTTACCATATAAGGCTGTGGTTTATAATAGCAATATAACAGCCACAAGTGTGTATGTAACCAAGTGGTAAACAACACAATGCAGTGTATGTAGCGATAACAATGTCACTAAATGTCCTGATATTTTTTTTCTTATTTGCTTCAAAACATAATGATTAATGAAAGCTGATGGAAAATTAATACACTTTCAAGGACTTGGTGAAGTGATGAAAACAGTGGAGTACTTGCAGAGAAACAGTGATGTGTCCTGAAAAACCATTGAAATAACTGGAAATTGCCTCCTGATAAGTCAAGGACAGACCACGCAGGTGCATTATCTACACAAATGGTCACATCCACAGAACTCTGGATTTGCTAGTTTTATCTACAATAAATTTGTCCCATATTGGACTCAGACACACTCCCACTGGTGAAAATCCGACAAGGCAGATGATCTGACCTCATCTCTTTTGCCACGATCAAATGACTGATATCCATATTTTTTCAAAAAGTTGCATAATTTTTGTGCTACGCTGTCAAAAATTTGTAAAGATTTTGGGAAAAATTACCACTACATAATTTGCTTCAGTTTGGTCATACGATCACCGGTTTGGCGGAAATTTGACACAGACATCTATCTCCCATGTCTACATCCATTTAACTAAAGACATTCTGATTTTGTACTATAGCGCCCGCTAGAACTGTACTTTAAATAAAATGGCTGTAGTTCAGACACACAAACACCAATTTGGCTTAAATTTGACTCAGACGCTGCATGGGTAGGCAGTCGCCATAGGAGGCGGTTGCGAGGGACAGGACCTTTGAGACTGCTTGCAGTTTTAATTTCCCATTTGTTCAGGTTATTCACATTTTATTGTTACATTTTATTTGCAAATGTAAAATTTTTCATACGTTAATATTTTTTGCAGCAAAACAATGACATTTTTTTAAGATGTCATCATTTATAGGCAAAGAAAAAAACTATTGTTATTGATATTATTAAATGGAGTAATTTATTATTATTATTATTATTAATAAAAATAATAATAATAATAATAATAATGGATTGGATTTATATACCCTTTTTTTGGCCACTCAAATCCTTTACATTAGTGACCCATTATTCATTCGCTCTCACATGCTACCACATCTGGTAAACTACATTTTGTATTCACAGCTGCACTGGGGCAAACTGACAGAAGCGTGGCTGCCATTTTGCACCTGTTGTGACCACCACCAAACATTCATACACCAGTGTGAGTAGCACTGGAGGCAAAGAGTCTCTTGCCCAAGGACACAATGGACTGACTAGGACAGTAGTTTGTTTTCAAACCACCAACCCTGGATGACCTGCACCACAAACTGAGCCATGGCCACCCCATTTAATAGGTTATCATGCTCTTCATTCCACAGGCTGCATTACAACTGTTGGCGGGCCGCATGCTTGAGACCCCTAATTTAAGGCAATGTCAATCACCTTTATATCTGTCATTAAATATTTACATAACAAAACAATAATAATAAAAAATGACCCATCATTGTAATATCATTGGAAACAAAACTTTAAAATCACATTTTAATCAAGAAGCTAATAGTAAAGAGTAAATAATTAGAAAAATTACCTGACATTATCACAATGTGGGTCAGTTTGCAAATAATCCTTCAGAGAAAGATGCTTATCGTGAAGAGGTAATGGGCTTAGTGGTCATTATTTCTGACAGTCTGTTGAACTTTCCTTTGTTTTGTTAAACAAAAAATAGCAGGAACAATCGAGTTGAAACGGATATACTGTTTGATAAACCTGTTATCTATTAGGAGCATTCACAGCTCAGGAAATATGACCAAGCTGAACGACAGCAAATCTAAGACACTTAAGTGTTTGCATAACTTTAAGAGAGAGCACAACTGATGGTTGAGATTGGGAAAGCAGATGAGTCTGACAACTAAGCCTATTTAGTTAAATAGTAGTTAAGCTACTCCCTGAATGAAAGTACAGCACAGGAGGGGGAGGGTTTACTGGAGGTCAACAGAGAACAGGTGGTGCTGCGTGATTTTCTGAATTTAGTGCAGTTTGTGTCCCACAGGTTTAACCTCACGGATTTTCATATAAACTCATCCACAAAATACATTCTAAAACATAAAATAAAAATATCCATGTGTCTTTGCATGAGAACACACAAACATATTTTAAATATTATATTTTCAAACATTTTATGGGTTTCTATGGCCAGCCAAATGAGCATGTCTCCACTGAGCAAAGTTACTTTTTTTATTGAGCATGAAACAAATAAAAATAGTCAGTAACCTCAGTTTTTTTCTGCTAATGTAATAATTTATCTGTTTACTTTAACATTAACATAAGAAATATGGGGAAAAAACTTTTTAATTATTTATAAAATAGCACGATTTAATATTCTCCCCTAGTTTCGTTCAACCCCGTTCAATAGGATATCAATCATGCCTCTTTGTTAATAATGGTTTAGTCCAACTTTCTAAGCACTAAGTGACACCATGTAGTCCTTTCCCACTCAAACTATTAGACAGGTCAGCAGTACCATACTTTCTTACCTATATTTCATTGTTTTTTTTTATCATCAGATTGACATTGTCTTTCAACACTGTTACAAGCATAAATTATATTTAGTATTGTTTAGGGGGAAAAAAAATTGTCTTGGAAAGCTTTATTAATCTATTATTTACCAAACCCTAGCTAATGTGGATCTATGGCTATTTTTAGCTAAATTCTTCAACCCCAAAAACAAAAAAACACTGTTATGGGAATGAAGCTTTGTTATGGGGTTGAAGATTAGACTGTCCCTATGCCAGCCTCCAATGTGCACCCATTTTAGAGACTCACCCTTCTGATTCTTCATGTCTCATTTTTTTTTTTTTTTTTTTGGAGAGGGGGGGTACAATTTATAATTTATGAAACCTTGTACTTCAACTTGGATTACATTTCCAAATTATATAAGAAACTGCAGCAGTTTGAGGTATTTCTATCAAGGCTAATACAAATCAGAAACAGCCGACTATCCCCCACCCTCGTCTTCTTACAACAGTCAAGCGGGGGTTGTTAATCCTTTCCAACCTTTCCTTGTGCTTTACCTGACTCGTTTGCTTCATCCACTCATTGTATGGAGTTTGCCATCTGCTGCATGTGAAACTGCTAATACACCCACTCCTGGGAGTGACGTTTCACACCTGAGGTCAATGACTCCCAAAACACCTGCAACTGGCAAGAAACAGATCACTCACACTGTGCTATTGTCCCCCTGATCTGCTCCTTTACAGCTGAAAGCCAATGATAACATCACCATTAAAGGTTAATTAGCAGAAATGACATTACTGACCTGATGGGTTTAACCCTCTACATACAGTTTAAGCTTCTTATACAAATATATGCACACAGTTTGCTTAATGTTACATGAGTGATTTTCTGAATATGTTGCACTTTGTGTCCCACAGGTTTAACCTGAAAGATTTTCATCAAGTAAACCACAAAGTACATTCTAAAACATGAAATGAAAATGTCCATGTGTCTTTGCCAAACTTATTTTAAATAGTATATTTTCAAACATTTTATAGGTGCTGAGCAAAGTTACTGTTTTGTTGAATATAAAAGAAATAAAAAATAGCCAGTAACCAATTTTTTCTCTCCGAATATAATAATTTATCTGTCTACTTTCTTATAAGAAATATGAAAAAAAATTAAATTATTAATAAAATAGCACTATTTAATTTTCTCCCCTAGTTTCATTCAACCCCGTAACAGGATATCAATCACACCTTTTCCCTTTTTTGAAGGTTGGACTGTTCTTCTGCCAGCCTCCAATGTGCACCCAATTCAGAGAATCACCAAGCACTATTCTAATCTAAATTGTCCAAAATTCAGAACTACTTTCCAACCTTATGAATTTTACAGTATGTTTGTACACAAAGTGGGTTACATTAGACATTTTAAGACTTTGACCATATGCAATATATAGCATATATGCAAATGTATAATTAAACTAAGCACTTAATTAGAAGGTGTAAATGTGATTCCCATTTTTGTGCACAGCACCTCCAGCTGTGAATTTTTTTTTATCACTTTCTAGCTCACAGTTAGAATGATGATATGCTTTTAAAGTAAAACATGGAAGATGTCAAAACCAGAAATTAACTTTTTTTTCCTCCTGCAAGCTGTGTTCATTTTATGACACTTGCAGGCACGTAGGTTTGTATGTATTCATCAAGCCAAAAATGCCGTAATGTACACAGCATGCATATAACACAGGGGTCTCAAATATGCAGCCTGGCAGCCAAATGTGGCCCACCAAAGGTTCCAATGCGGCCCCTGTGATGAATTTGCAAAGGTCAATAATTCCACAGTCAAGGCTGTAGAACTCATTTTTAGGTCAAGTTCAACATATATATTATCTAGTCAAATAACAAAACCTACAAAAAATACTAAATCCATTTTCTTCTTGGTTTGATATGAAAAACATTTTACAATAAATGGACTGCATTTATATAGCACTGCTCAAAGCGCTTTACATTAGCATTTCTCACACACCAGTAGGCTTCTAAGGTTCAGCCAGTCCTACTGGGAGCCTAAATCAGGGTTCAGTGTCTTACCCAAGGATACTTTGACATGTGGACAGCCAGAGCTGGGATGCGAACTGCCAACCGCCAACATTGGACAACTCGCACTACCAACTGAGCCAAACCCTTACGGAAGGAAAATATATTTTTGAATATATGAAATGAAAATATATTATAATATACAATATATAGTTTGCCAATATATCATTTTATATTGTACAGCAGTATATTGCGAAATATAAAGTGATATATTTTTTGGTATACGAAAATTGCCGTTTTCGTATATTGACTTATGTATTGCATTATACTGTGAAATATATTTTTGCATATATGGAATTATATCCCATATAGTATATGACTTATTGATAAATAATATATTGATTTATGTATTGCATTATACTGTACAATATATTGTTGTATATATGCAATTATACCCCATAATATATGGCTTATTGATGAATCATATATTGATTAATGTATTGCATTATACTGTACAGTATATTACTGCATATATTGAATTATATCCCATAGTATATGGCTTATTAATTAAATCATATATTGACTTATGTATTGCATTACACTACACAATATACTGTAACGTACTTTATACAAGGCATTTATGAACATTGTTGGGGAGATTACTTTGTAAATGTATTTCATTACAGATTACAGAATACCTGAATTAAAAAGTAATTTGTAAAGTATTCGATTACATTGGTTTAACATGGTACTGTATTCTAAATACTTGGAATACTTCTTATTAAAACTTAATTTAAATTAAATATAAATAACTTTACACACTAAATAATATTTATTATAATGTTTAACGTCACAACATACTGGTAAAATAATAAATAAAACATTAAAGTTAAATTATTATTTGTTCATTTATTAAATGAATGTTTGTTTGAAAAACAAGTCTACGAGATAAACGGACCTTAATTTATGGCAGAACACACCAAAGAAATTACGAACAGTAGGCCTAATTTATTTTTGTTGATTTTCTAAGATAACTTAGCTTATCATTTTTCATCATGAGTCATGACGTCGTGTCTGTTTACCAATGACAACAAATGACAAACGTGAACAGGACGCATTAATTGCCAGTTTTCAAGTGGAAATATCTTTTCCAGAGCACATTACTGCAGCATTAGCAGCTCTTATCTACTTAGTTACGTTAGCTAATGTTAAGCTAACACAATAACTTGACTGTGAGAAATATTTATATAGCCTAAACGTTACCTCAGTAAACCTGATCAACACAGTAAACTGTGACATAAAAAAAGCTTGTTCCTAAATGAAGTTAATAAAAAAATAACTTACTTTGAGTTGCTTGATTAGGTTAGATGTAGTGTCTCACACTACACACGCACACACTTCTCTCTCTCACAGTTATTTCAGCATTACAATCAATGGCATGTTCTCTCTCTCACACACAAACATTTATCTCTCACACACTCTCCCTCTCTCTCTCTCACACACACACACACACACACACTCATTTACACATATATTTTACTTTCTTCTTACTAGGATCTGTCTGTCACAGTCTGTCACTCAGTGTGCTTAAACCTGGCGCGTGCAGGCACTTGCGCAGAGATCAGCAGGTTGCCAGGTAGGAGAGAAATTGTTTCGCTAAACAGGTTATTCAGTACGATGTAAAACAAAATTATGTTCCATACATGATCTCTGGCAACCGGAGGCCATCGGCCAAAACCTACATGAGAAATGACAGAACGGGAGGGGGGAGGGAGATGGGTCTGAAATACGGGAGACTCCCGGGAAAAACCGGAGTGTTGGTAGGTATGATTTTAACTAGGATACAAGAAAATATATTTTTTCGCTGAAGTAAAAAAACCACGAGTAATCCAATGTTATTACTAAAAGTAACTGTATTCTAAATACTAGGTTTAACAGCAGTAACTGTAACGGAATACAGTTACTCATAATTAGTATTCTAAATACGTAACGGCGGTACATGTATTCCGTTACTACTCAACACTGTTTATGAAGTAGTGCAATTACAACAATGACCAAACATCAATTCAATTCATTCAACTGTTGACATTGGTTTATTAAAAACATGAAACCAACCGACCCTTTCACACCACCGCTCACACATGCAGAGACAGAGGGGCAGACAGGCAGGGAAACACACACAAACCACGACGTGACAACGACACCGGCCAATAGGCCAAATGCTGGTGAAACTTTGCTGTGGCCAGTAACAATTTCAGTCTCCCACTTTGGCCAGTAACTTGTACTTAAAATGTAAATGCAGAAATATTCTAAAACAACAAAAAACTGTGGCTGTGGCTGGTAAGCAAAACAGTTCACATAAAGCACTGGCACACATGCACGCGTGCACACACACCTTCTGATATATATATTTTTTTAAAAGTGAAGGTGAATTCAGGGGCAGACCGCCCGCAGCCTCAGTCACTCAAGGTCACCAAGAGGGCTCATTAGGCCTGTCCATGGACTTCTTTTTCTCTTGGTGACGGAGTTCACAGATTCTTTTATTAAGCGACATCCGGATTTCCCCCATCCTCGCACCCAGATGAACCTGAGCAACAGCATCTGCAAAAGTTAAGTAAAAAGAATGTTAAACTCTCTAACCCATTGTGCAGGCGAGACGTTCCATTTCTTTTTCCGTTGGGAAGCGACAAGGAAGCAGAGGCTGGAGGCTAGACAAGCGAGGCGAGCGGGTGGGAAAGTTGGGCTCGGCTGAAAGATATGCTAATGAAACGTAGTGATGGGAAAAAGTTCAGTTTCAGTTACAATCTAGGGCCACATATTCCAAATGGCCTTGTTTTACCGGTCTAATTCAACCATGTGATCATTCCACCATTGAATCACCAGGCTGAATTGGACAGGTAAAAACAGGTCACCTGGAATATGTGGAACTGGATTATAACTAAAACTGAACTTTGTCCCATCACTGATGAAATACATTGTTAGTGAAGCGGTAGCAAGTGGGAGAGGTTTGAAATGAAAGTTATTTCATGGAGTTAAGTTACAACATTGTACTGGTAGGTAAACACTTGACAGCAGAGCCATATATGTCCATAAAACAGTATATGAGAACATACAATTGTCAGGGGGAAATGCACGAGGATTCATTCTGCCCTTTACGCCAACTATTTAATGGGACAAACAAAAACTTGGTTTTGATGGAAACATTGCTCGACATGCCCAACCCCCACCTGCTTACATGCTTACCATAACCATCAATTTCAGACAGAGTATTCACTATGGCTGGGAATATTACACCATTCAATCATGAAAGATTAATCTTCTCTATGGCCGTGCAGGTAGTAGGTAGTTTCAATGAGCAGCATAGTCACAATAACTAATCTGGGAACAATCCTAAACAGTGCATCTTTAAAAGGGCAGGCAACCATTTAGGGGTAACAATTAAAATTGTTGACCTGGGTGTGTAAAATATCTCATTATTCATTTTTGGTTTTGTTTTACATATCCTCAGAGGAAGAATGTTGCTAAGCTAGCAAGAATATATGGACCAAAGTCCTACAAATGATTTGGGAAACATTTATTTTGTCTCTTGACTGACTACCAATGCTCATACAGAGTCCACATAGCAAGTGAAAAGCCAGAGGGCAAGAGGGAGTACAAAACACCACACCACCTACAATGAAAAGTAAGTCCATTCCCCTCCTTCACAGACCCAGGTTTTCAGCAGTGATTAGCCCCCAAATAGTAGTTCAAGCTCTATGACCTCTTTCAAGTCACTCTGTATTAAAGTGTCAGCTAAATGTAATGTAACAAGTGTACTTCTTGTTAGAAAAAATGGAAAAGGTGTTAGCACAGAACGCTGAAATTGTGTTTGACCAATGAGCAGTTGAAACTTGAAGGGTATGCAACTAGTTTGGGGCCAAATACACCGTTGGTTCATGAAGGGTTTTATTTTTCATGTTAAGCATTGTGTTACATTCTCAAACTCCTTCCTTTCAATAGTCTGAAACAAGTGCCCAATATTGCCCAGCTTTGTAAACCCAGGTCAATGATTTTAACCATATATTAGCCCAATGAACCCTTGGATGTAACATGTTACATCACATGGCTGAAAGTAACAGAAAAATTTTTGAGTATGCGAAGCCTGGCGGGCGCGAAGTTCTCTAGGGGGGTCCAGGGGCATGCTCCCCCGGAAAATTTTTAAAAATTGCATAATTTTGGTGCATTCTGAGAGCATTATAGGCCATGATTTAACATTACAGAATGTGAAATTTGTACTTACATTTTAGAAAAATCTGGCTCATATGATCATAAAATTTTCAAATTTACTTATAACTCATCTAGGAAAATGAAAATACTATATGTTTGTTCAAATGTATTGTATAATTTCACTAAATAAACAATAGATAATATACAATAGACTAGCATGGGATGCTTCCATAAAGATTACCTTACCATCTTTACACTGCTTACCACCAATGTAATTGGTGGTAAGCAGTGGAACCCCCCCCCCAATCTACATTGGTGCTAATTGGTGAAACCCCCCAATCTGTATCAGTAATACCCGGGTTCACAGGTGAAGACCATCTATTTACATTGGTGGAAACAGGTGGAGACCCCCTATTAACATTGGTAGTAACAGGTGGAGACCCCCTATTTACGTTGGTGGAACCCCCAAATCTGTTGGGGGATCCGTCCCCTGGTCTCTTGTGGCCTGGGGAGCAAAGGTCTGTGTGCTGTGACCTCTTGGAGTGGAAGTAGGTATGTTATTTTGGGGAGTAGGGGTCACATTGTTCTCCTCAGTGGGTCTGTCCCTTACTGTGGCTAAAACAGTCCCCCTAATCTCATCCACAACATCCTCTCTTAGTCTGGGAAATTTCCTTTTACACCATCAGTGCTACATTAAATGGCTCTTCCCATTCATCCCCATGAAATTCCTCAACTTTGGTCATTAATTCCTCCACAATGTCTTCATAATGCTGTTTTAAAATTAACATCGTGGTGTGAGCCCAGTTTTTAGCATTACCTATAATGTCATCACGTGTTTTCTGTGATGGCAAAGCAGGTTTAATTAAATTAGCCAACATATCTTCCATGTTAATGATTGTTCTAGGTTTTTTTTCATCCTCAGAAACCCTCACATTGGCCCCGTGGCAAACAGCTCTAATTAAATCATGAAAGGTATGTGTAATTTGTTTAAACCGGGCCGTAGGTTTAATGTAGTCCACCATGTTTTTTGGACCCCGCATCTCCCCCCGTTGCAGCCCGGGCGCACAGCGAAATCCTCCCCGTGTGCCCCGCACCGCCTGTGCATAAGTCTGGATGAGGGGTTGGGGGTGACCGGTGGGGATAATCCTCCGGGGTGGCACTGGCTCAAGGTTGGGGTTATAGTGGTTGCGGACCCCGGCGTTGTGAAACCCTAAATGCCCTGTCCGTCCCCCGGAGAAAATCATCCCCACCGCAGCGTCCCCCTTCCCACTCCCCGGGCGCGAAGCGACCTGGCCGGCGTCCCCTGCGGACCACCTCTCCGTCCATAAAATTCTGCATTTTATTTTATATATGTATGTGTCTGTGTGTCCCGTGTTTGTGTGTGTGTTCTGTAGTGTGTATGAGTGTGCGTATTTTAATTTTAACAAAGAAAAGAGAGACACAAAGAAAAGAAAAAGAAGCTAACACGGAAATCTCCGCCGAAGCCGGGCGGAAAACTCCCGTGAAAGTCATATAAAAATAAAAAAGTGGACGACGTTTCGACCTAAATAGGTCTTCTTCAGGTCCAAATAAAATAAAATAAACCAGAAAAAGGAAAGGGTGTTGTGGTGGTTTTCGACCAAAATAAAGCTTGAAAGTTTTTTTTCAGTCAGCGGATAGATTTGACGGAACAGAAATTTAATTTTTGACGGATTTCCGTCTGTGGACGGAGATTTGACAGCCATGTACATCAGCAAGTTTCACACATTCAATGTGCAGTTAATAATGTAGCTCAAATAAACTCTAAATCTTACCGAGTAGGGCTTTCAATTTCTTTGGATCCAGAGGCTGCCGGCGGTCTGCTGCTGGATTCACCCGTAAAAATCAGTCAAAAAGCTAAATCAAATTCAAGCATTTTTCAAGCACCAACTTTTCAGGTTTTCCAGGACATCTCAAACCTAGCCGACTAGTTGTGTTTGGGTGGCAATACATTATATAACAACAGATGACTAATCTACTGTTTTTTCACAGCAGAACACCATGTATGAGAACACAATTCAACATGTAAAGCCATCGATCAAAGGAAATCTGTTTTGTTATATTTGATAAATAATTTCTAAAAAAAAAAAAAAAAAAAACCCTGCATTTTCACAACTTTACAAATACAAGTTACAATCAAGCATTTTTAAGGAATTCAAGCACACGTGGGAACCCCGACTTCAGGCAGACACAAATTGTTCCGGGTTCACATACGCAAACTCCCACTGTACTACTAGTTCATGAGGTGTTCATAAGCAATTGTACCTTGTTCACACCACCCGTAAGGTTGGACTGCTTAAGCTGAAGAGGCCCTGAAGTAGTGTGCGGGCCATCCCCTTCGCTGTTGTTTGGGCACATGCTGTTTCCCAGCAGTGTTTTGAAACTTTGACATCGCCATCCCCAAGTTGAACCTGATTCATTTTAAGAAGGAAAGAAAAATAGGAAGAGGAATATAAGGACAAGTACTATATTACAATACTTTCACCAGATGCTTTCATTACTGGTGGCATGAGAGAAAAATCACGAGACTTGAGATGATGCAGTGCACAATAAAGCAGAGAAATGGTAGAAGTATGACATTACATTAGGCAGACTCTTTATCCAATGCAATGCCACTCTTCTACTGAATTTCAACTTTTTACACACCGAGGAAAACACAGCACCCTTTTTGCCGGAACAAAATGAAGCGCTTTCCAAAAACCCGCCAACACCTATTTTTCATTTTGCTCGATTTTCAAGCATTTCAAGAAATTTTAATTTGTAATTTCACCATTTTCACATTAAGCCCTGTAGTCTAAGACGACATTAGGTGGTTTTGATGGACATTTGATGCTGATGCTTTGGGTTTTTGTGGTAACCGCCCCACCCCCCACCCACACACTTAACATTGACTTCAATGGTAAATGGACTGCACTTATATAGCGCTTTTCCACCTTCATGGTGCTCAAAGCGCTTTACATTAGCCTCTCATTCACCCATTCACACACACACTCATACACCAGTAGGTTTCTAAGGTCAAAGGTCAGTCCTACTGGGGGCCTAAGCCAGGGTTCAGTGTCTTGCCCAAGGACACTTCGACATGTGGACGCGAACCGCCAACCTCTCGGTCATTGGGCGACCCACTCTATCAACTGAGCCACAGCCGCCCCGACTTCAATGGGCACTCAATCTATAACTTATCTTAACTTTCATTCACAAAGACATGAAAACACACCTTTGCTCAGTGGTGGACAACCATGCAATGTCCAACAAATCATCGCAAAATAGGATTTCTGACAGTATTTGCCAGACATATTCTTGTACTAACAGAAACCTAAATCAGAAGAAAAATGCCTGGAAAATACTGTTAGAAATTATGTTTTCCAGTTATTTTGGGTCAATCACAGTAGAGTACCACAGAAACTTGAAATGCTTGGCTTAACAGCGAATGTCCAAATTTTGATCAGAACCACCTTTGCATCCCAGACAAAACAGGGCTTTATGTTAAAAATAAACAAACTTCCCATTTAAGCATCTTCACAATCCTGACAACACACAAGTGAAATTCAAGCATTTTCAAAGACTTCAAGCATCCATGGGAGGAAACCTGTAATTGAAAGAATTTCTCACTTTCTGTTTGTCATTGCAAAAATGTACTTACTAATGCAGGCTTCGGTGAGGTACAGGGACTTAATGCTGACTCTTCTTTGCCACTATCACTAGCAGTAGAAGTAGCAGCAGAAGCAGAAGAGCGATCCTCTTTCTCTCCTATCATTTGTTTCACAGAGAACAAAAGCGACGGAATTTCTGGAAAACAAAAATACAGAGACCATCAAAATATCCATTCAATATTAATCAATTCAAACGTTCACTTATCACAGACAAATGTAGGCATTTCATACCTGGCACGTGGTGACGTGCTTTTAATCAGCTGATGTTGTCATAGAACAACATCAATGACCAGGTATGGGGGGGCGAGCGGGCGCATACATGCTCTCTCGCACCTGGAGCAACATGAGGTCAACTCTAAACAGCAAGATGTGTGGCCTCCCTTTCAGGAAAGATTTTTTGACTCTGAGGCCCCACCTCTAAAACAACATCAGCTGACTAAAAGCATGCCACCACAACACCAGGTGACCCTCTGACAATGGCGGAATTTACACAAAAACATATCAGGTATGAATTGCCCACATTTGTCTGATGAGCGAAAGTTTAAATTAATTGACAAAAGGAAGATGTAATGAACACCCTACAACCAATGTCAAATCAACGACTTCCGGCCTCATTACACAGCGGCCGGCACCTGGGACACTATTCCTCCTGAAAAGCACTATTGAGCTGTTGCATTATTATTCTGTAGCTATGCAATAGGTGGACTTTGTGGCACTGCTGCATTGCGCCACATCAGCATCAATTAGTAAAAATAGTCAAGCCTCACTTACATTTCAGTGCAAGTTGTTTTCAAGGTTCAACGCCTTGTTTACGCTTTCCAGTCGCCTATTTTCCTCTTTCACCGCCTGAAGCTCCCCTACCTGGTCTTTACTGGTCTCCAGCACATCTACCTCTGCCTGCCTGGCAGCCAGGACTTTGTAGTTTTTCTGTTAGATTAAATGGAAAAGAGTAACAAAAATAGATTCAATGAAGTGTTCCATGGAAAAAAATGCCATAATATTGTAGCTCTTGTATGGCATAGACATTCAGCTATGGCAACAAATTAATCCCTATGCCAAGACATTAACGACACTGCCAACCACCATGATGCCACTACTTCCCCCTCCCCCACACTGTTTGAGTTATGAAATACATGAGCGTGTGTGCGCGCACACACACACACACACGCTCAAAATGAAATGTAGTGATCCATGTACGTGTGCCCAAATACAAAAACAGGAAACACAAATACCTTTTTGACCATGGATTCAGGCTCCGGCTCTTCGTCAAGGAATAGTCTATTTGGCATCCTTTTGTTTCCAGCAGGCGCCTGATCCTCCTGTAAAAGCCTTATTTCTGTGGCCTTTAGTATTGACTCCTTGTCTGTGTTGGGAACAAAAGAGGCAGAATTAAGACATGGCATTTTGTCCATTGGACCATTAGAGAGCTAATAGATTGTTAATGCTATTTAGATATACTTAATGAGGTGTAAGTACTGAGATTTTCTACTTATGATCAACAGGGGTTCTCTCAGTCATAACTTATTAATCCAGCCAGCATTGGTAGCATATTATGGAATGTTGCTGCAGTGTCCCCAATTTTGCAAGAGAATACAATTATTAGTTCAGACTTTGTTAGGTCTATATTATAAATGGCTTTAACTAAATGAAAACAAAATGTGCCGTATTGCCATTGTTCCATAATACTTGCAGACAGGAAATCATCACACACACACACCCACACCATAATACATGTCTTTGTTAATGGCACATGTGGTGTGTCCTGTAGGTAAGGGAGAGGGATTTAAGACCGATAACTGCTTCACACGCAGACACGAAGTGGGCTCATATCGAAAGTTACAAGCAGTAATGAATTACAGCTAGGGTTTTGGCTGTATTTCTATGTCAGAAAATTCTTACAAGCTGCCCACTCCAATTATGCACCATTATTATTATTAATATTATTATTATATTAGCATTAATGTAATTTCCACAATAGAAATGGCGCCGTAACGACGCAGCCTTGGCGCCATGTAATTTCGGAGAAAATGGCGCCCGTAGCCTATCCTTGCCCAATGGACGAAAGTTGCACAATACCTTACCGGAGTAGTTGTGATTGGAAACGGTTTTACGTATTGAGTGCACGTGATTACACTGAAATTGATTTTGAAAAGCCGTTGAACTCTTAACAGCCAATTGAAACTATACTGTGGCCACAATTCAAGTCTCATTAGCTATAACACTAGCTAACCTCAAGGTCAGGTACCTTTGGTACACCAATCGCTAACAGTCCAAAAATTGCCTAAAGCGAATGGTACAGTTGACTATAGTGTTACACAAGAACATCACCATATAACGTTTTATGACAAAGTACAACGACTACTTACCAGCTAACTGTAGAATAATTTTTTTTTTTTTTTTCTTCCAAATCTTTATTTCAAATTCACAATGCCATACATTCCAATTTGAACTCATTTGAGGAAAAAAAAACATTTGCTTGCATTTAAAAAACAGTACAAGCTTACAACGTATCAAACAGTTAATACAAAATAAAATAAAATAAAATAAAAATTATTTCAGGGGTTGACATTTCAACATTAAGCGTGTTTAAGAGCACAGGACTGTAAACTTAAAGAGCAAGAGACTCTGACATTGTTTCATACAACTCATTTATTGACTGGTTTTCCTTCGATAACACCTTTAGGGATGTTATTTAGTTTTTAATTTCATTCTTAAAACAGTTTATGTTGGGCTTGCTGTTATTCCATTTATTCTTGTGTATATGATATTTTGCCATAGTGAAAATAATGTTCACCATTTTGGATACCTTTTTTGACAGACCATCCATATAGATCATCACTTGAAATTTGTTAAACAAAGAATCGTTAATCCCTATATTTAACCATCGATAAACATCTTTCCAAAACATCATTGTGACTGTACAAGAGAAAAAAAGGTGTTCAATTGTTTCATGCTCTAACATACAGAAAACACATGGATTAACTTCAAAATTGAACCTTTTCCTTAGAGTTTCAGCTGCAGGATAGATATTATTTATTAATTTGAACTGAATTTCTTTTACCTTGGGTGAAATTGGCCATTTAAGATAGTTACAATGAGTCTTTGTTAATGCAACTTCCTGATCTGATATCTTTATTTTCATTGGTCTTTTGATATCATGGAATAGCTTTTCCTTTAACACACTTCCAAGTACTTTGTTGTTACATTTTCTTTCACCAAATTTCAGTTCACCAATTTTCAAATCAGGTAATTTAACAGACACAATTGAATTTGTGAGGATATTTTTTATCATGTATTTTAAGGGAAGTGGAATTGCTCTACTGATTTGATTAAATTCTCTATTAGAGCATTTTAAATTAAACTTTTCTACAAATGAATTAAATTGTAACAAATTGCCATTTTCATCCATCAAGTCAGTAACATATAGAACCTTTTTGTCATACCATTCTTGTTTAAATAAAGTCTTCCTGTTACTTAATATCGTTCTATTATTCCACAAGGTGGAGCTATGTGGTGTGAAATTGTGTGTGAACATCATTTTCCATTGGAGCAATATTTGTTTATGGAAGTCAGACAGTTTGATTGGTAGTTTAGTTATTTCAAAGTCACACCTTAACAAAAATTCTAATCCTCCAACATTTTGGAAAAGATATTTTGGTATGTGGAACCATATGGAATTCGGCTGTGTCAAATAAGCTTTTATCCAATTCAACTTTAATACACCTATCATGGATTCAAAATCAGCAGCTTTCAGCCCACCATGTTTAACTGTAGAATAATTGCCGGCTCAACAGGCCAACCGTTTGTGGGTCGCTTCCCGCTCCGACACTCCACGAGATACTCTCTCCCCTCATCAAATGTTGTACTTTCAGATGGAAAGTCCACGATCCATTGCGTGGGTACGATGCTTAACGCACCCTTGTCCTTGCCCTTTGTCCAACTGACTAAAGCTGACTTCATTCTGACTTAAAATGAATGAAAGTAGAGTGAGTAAATAAAAATTGCTAATTCTCTAAAAGTGCAAAGAGGTTGTCCGTGTGACGTCGTGTCACGAAAGACCAATCGAACGTTGCACAGAGATCCATGACCCGGAAGTCGGTCACGTATTCGTCGCAGATACTTAACATTGTGAAATCTGTTTGGCAGATAACATGTTTTCGTGGAAATTAAGTTGTGTTTTTTAAATGTCTATTTCACAAAAATAATATTTTATTGAAATATATTGTCAAAACAATAACATTGCTGTTGCGTTCTACGACCCTTTCCAAAGAAGATTATCTACATCCGGTTTAACCGCCATCTTCTTCACAATCTTTTGAGATGCAGCAGCTCAACCAGCATTTTCTTTGCAATGCACGGATATCTAGCTAAATGCAGTGACGAACAACATGGATAGAAGAAGAAGGAAATACATTTCTCCAGACTCAACATATGATATTCCACCAAGAACGAAGAGATTCTGGAAAAAGAGGTTTGTGCTTTATTCTCACGCTAAATCTCACCTATTTAATTGACCAGTCATGTCCATTGGTTGTGAGCTCTTAGGTCGAACAAATTGTATTTAAACTACATTGGAGATTGCTGGTATGAGTGGTGTAATCTCTTCGCGCAGTTTTAATAACATATACGCACATTGTGATAGTAGTCGCTCATTTTTTGGATGAAGAACATTTTGTGCAAGGGGCGTCAATATGGACACAGTGCCTCGTGGTAGATTCATGGGTACCTCCATGCTTGAAACTAGCCGGTGATTCGATGGAAATTGCTAGCTTGGAGGTACAATTTTCACTGTTATCAGAACATTGCTCTACGGTAACAGTTTTAAGTGCCTCTAAGTGAAAGATTTCAGCGGCGTAGGGGGAAAATGCGGGCAAAACCTAAGTCAGAGCTGTACGTTTAGCTTTATGACGAGAGGCACAGTTGCTCTTAAATGAAAAGTTTGTAGCACAGATCAAAATTTAGAGGCATACCCCCCCCCAAAAAAAACAGGGGCACTGTAGAGCACTGCATCAGATAACGGGTGGGAGTAGAGGGAAGACAAAACTTAACTGGGGGAGAGGTGTAATGGCTTATTTCCATAAGTGGGACATTATCACTTAAGACTGTCTATGTAGATACAATGATGTTAAGACTTGTCTGTCTCCATGCTTGTCATAGAAAACTTATTGAGGCCATCAACTTGGAACCATCAAACCAGATAAAGGTCAGTGAACATAAAAATGTGTATATTTCATTGGCAATATGCAGCACAAAATGCAGTTGAATTAAATTGAAAATCGATTGAATAGCTTTTTTTAAAAATGAGGGGAAAAACACTTGCACCCTGATATAACTTTTTACATGGGTTCCAATATGGAACAGGAAACTCACAGTCACTGTGAGGATGCACATGGTGGCGGTATAATTTATTGGTAATCTGAGTTGTGTGACCATTTTTGTACTGAAAGCGCTTTTTTACACATCAGGATCAGACCACCTGTGACGATCACAATGACGGTGACCTTGATGGTTCTGAAGACGGAACACCTGCACCAAGATTTGTCAGACTTGGATGATGCACCTAGTGGTGATGACGTCTCTAAGTAGGCTATAATTTACTTGGGGACATGCAGGTTGACAGATATTTTCTTAAACTATTGCTGCCACACTAGTCACATCTGACATCAAACATTTACCTTCCTATTGTGAAGAGTATTGAAGACCCTGTTGCAATTTTTTAAGTGTTGAATTACTACAATTCATGTCTGAACATAAAACAGTAAGGAATTACTCGTCCAGCCATACCATACATATGCGTAATCTTTTAAATAAATAAATAAAAAGGTGCTCAAAAGAACATGGAACAGGATCCTTTTGACCATGATTAGCAGTGGCTCTGATGTAATCACTTTAGGTGATCTACTAAGCTCTCTGACTTGTCTGGTTTTTCACATCAGGACCAGAACACCTGTGACGATCACAATGACGGTGACCTTGATGGTTCTGAAGACAAACACCTGCACCAAGATTTGTCAGACTTGGATGATGCACCTAGTGGTGATGACGTCTCGGTAAGTAGGCTATAATTTACTTGGGGACATGCAGGTTGACAGATATTTTCTTAAACTATTGCTGTCACACTACTGACATCTGGCATCAAACATTTACCTTCCCTATTGTGAAGAGTATTGAAGACCCTGTTGCAATTCTTTAAGTGTTGAATTACTACAATTCATGTCTGAACATAAAACAGTAAGGAATTAACAGCGCCCAAGGTCTATATTGCTGTTAGCAATATTAATAACCATATTGCTTTTTAACAATTAATGATTACATAATAGACTGGAATCGAATAAACATAGACAAAACTTTTTTTATTATTCTATATTGGGCAATTGCCCACGGCACACCTGACTTTCTCACGGCAGCACAGTGGTTGAAAAACACAAAACCACTGTCACTAGTTAATAAAACCATTGAAACTCTGTCTTCAGGTTTTTTATTTATTTATTTTTTTGTTTGTTTTTTTGAACCCAGTCTTGGCTTAATTTGTTGTGGCATGCATCTCTCATCATGTCTGAGCGCTGAATACCTGGTTCTTCTGAACACTCAATGTAGGATTCAGTTCTGGAATATAACAGCATGGTAGGGCAATAGTTTTCTGGTAGTTTCACCTTAATTTTTCCTCAGTCTTTGGTAGTTATTTTCTCACACATTTCTTGTGACACAGATGGCTTTTGGACGGTGTTTGTGTGTGTGACCAATATCTTGGCAATTTCAAGACACCACATCCCCCTCGAGGAATTTTTTGACTTTTTTTAGAGTTTTCGGATCTTGTGTCCCATTTTCTAAAGGGAAAAGAAAGTTGCCTAATTATTATGCACACCTTAACTGGGATATTGGGCTCCTTCACACTTTCACCTTACTATACAAATGTGTAGAATGCTTGAATCCAATGTGTTGTAGTCTTTTGGGTAGGGTGCGCACATCCAAAAACTCTTTGCAGGTGCCAGACAAAAGTGTCAGACAGTTGAGAAAGGTAGGTCTGCACATTGCTGGTTACGCTCCGGAAAAGAAACTTTATTAAATCAAAAACATGCAACGTTTCGATCACCCTGGATCTTCATCAGGCCTGAACGAAACATTGCATGTTTTTGATTTAATAAAGTTTATTTTCTGGAGCGTAACCAGCAGTGCGCAGACCCACTTTTTTGAACTGAATCCAGTGTGTTGTCATTGTCATACAGTTTAGTGTTGGAAAATATATATAAAATGGACATTATGATCAAAAAAGCTTTTTGCCTAATAATTCTTCACTCTGTGTATTAACGTTTGTCTTTTTATCATGGTTACATCAATGCCACATCTTAAAATGTTCTGCTTATTTCCTTCCAGCTTTTTTTTTTTTTTTTCAATTGTTTAGACTTACAATACAATATGTCCTTTACAAGGCCTACACGAAGACCCTGAAGCTGAAGCTTTTTCTGACTCTGAATACATCTGCACTGGAGAAGATGATGCTACCATGTCAGGAAATGAAGAGTCCCATTTCAGAGGAGGTGCTGAAATGGTTCCCCCAGTGAATGACGAGCCACTTTTCAGAGGCTCACAACTTACAAAAGCTCAAAGTTTTTTTACTCATACTGTCATATGCTTTGCGCCACTCACTTACTGGTGTGGCACTTTCTGATCTTTTAGAATTGATTCATATCCACTGTCCAGAAAGTGAACAAACCTCAAAGTATCTCTTCTTAAAAGCGCTACAACCAACACAAGGTCACCTAGAATGTCACATATACTGTCCCAATTGTGAATACTACATTGGCAGTCAAGTCACTGAAGGACAGTGTTCTGTTTGCAGCTGTACATGGGATAAAGACAGCTGTGTTAAAAACGGTAATTTCTTCTTATACTTACCTATCCAAACACAACTGCAACATCTTCTTCAAAGAGAAGATATTGCAGGTTGTGTGAAGTCAACACAGAAGGTTAAGATGATATATGTTGTGGCAAATTGTATCAGAATTTGAACAAAGATGGGGGTCCACTAGATGGTCCTGATACATTGTCCTTAACCTTAAATTGTGATGGTGTTCCGGTATTCAAATCATCCCAATATAGTGTTTGGCCTTTACAAGGTATGGTGAACGAGCTTCCCTTTCATGTCCGTAAACAAAATGTTTTACTTTTTGGACTATGGTTTGGACTTAAAAAACCAAATGTTAATGCATTTTTGAAACCATTTGTGCAAGAATGTCAGTCCTTGTCGACTGTTGGTTTCAACTTAAACAGAAACACTGGAAAGCCAGTGAATGGCAAAATTGGCTACTTTTTTACAGTGTATTTGTGCTAAAGGGAATACTCCCACGTCCATTTTATCAGCACTGGTTGATCTTGGTCACAATAATGTTCTTACTCTGTAAGGATATTGTCACATCAGAGGGGTTACGAAGATGTGAAAAACTAGTCATTGACTTTGTCAAACAGTTTGAAACACTATATGGAAAGGCAAATGTGTCTTTTAATGTTCATTTATGTCTTCATTTGCCAGACTCTGTGAGAAATTGGGGACCTTTGTGGGCACATTCAAGGGTATATTTTTGAATCTTTTAATGGAGAGATACTGAAGATGTTTCATGGCACCCAATGTGTTCCTTTACAAATAATGAAACTGTTTACATATAGACAAGTCTTGCCTCTCTTGAAAAACGATGCTCTGAGAAGTGCTTCTCCTAGATGTGTACAGCTGTATAATGATTTGACTGGTAGCAAACAGCTGAAACTGTTTGAAAGAGTAGGAGATGAAATTGTTAGCCTTGGATTACATTATGGAAGAAAACTAACAAATGAAGTGTTGTCAATGAGGGTGAAAATTTCAGTCACCATTGAATCAGTTGTGAAAATATGCAGTAGAATATTAGTGAGAGGTGAACGGTATTACTCGAAGGAGTTTACCAAAGTAATAAAATGTAATAGTTTCACTGTTCTTTTAAGTAATGGACACATTATCACTGTTGACTATTACATAATTGTAGACGGACCTCATGATAGAAGATGTTTTGCTGTTGGTAGGCAGTATGATCGATCAAACAGTTCTATAATTAATGTTGAAAATATAATTTGTTTGAAGAGAGCATTACAGGGCAGAAAGCAGGTTTTTGATGTGCTGACATTTAAAAGAAAAAGTGTACAAATTGACTTGCCAAATTATGCTAATGTTTATGTATATCCCACCACGCTCCAGTGTGGAAGACTGAATGGAGAATGAAATGTGCAATGTGGGTTCTTGTGCTCAATTTGTAACAACCTGACTATTTTGTGGTTTTGTAAATTTGTATATATTGTATATTTTGTATATTATTGTAAATTTTGTAAATATGTATATATTATATTGTGCTAAAAGTTGCCTTTGATAAATGGCATATAATAACTGAAATGAAGAATTTTTCATTACTGAAGTTAATTGATGCCTACTATATCAGCTATACTTTGACATAGGAAGCGTTACCACATGTGATTCATTTGTACAGGCCCAGATAAATAAAAACTAAATAAATACTTATCACAGAAAAGAATACTTAGGCATTCATTTAGACAATTATTTTATTATATTACATTAATTTGCTTATTTTGCATACAGTCAGATGCGTATCTGGGGCACCCCTGAGGGGGGCGTGCGGCACCCCAGGGTGCCTCAGCACCCCTGTTGAGAAACGCTGATCTAGATGTCTGCCCTTGGATTTAAATTCCATTAACATTTGTCTTAAGTAGGGTGTAAATTGTGCATTTGAGCATTACTTGTACAAACCCTGTTTTGTTCAATGTATTTTAAAATATAAGAGTCGGTATATTACTGTATGCTCTCTATCTATATATTGCTATATATTTTAGAATATATCTGCCGATTAATGTTATATTGCGATATATTTCCCAATGTATCGCAGTATAAATTCTAATATATTGCGGTATATTTTTCTTTCGTAAGGGAAGCTGGCCCCAATATTCCAATAATGAAAACTTCAAACTTTTCTTAATTTTTGCTTTAAAAAATAATATGACAATATGGAAATATTTACATTTTTCAAACAGGGCTCTACACTAACTTTTTTTTCCAGGAGCACACGTGCCCCTAAGTTAAAAAATTTAGGAGCACACAAAAAAAATAGGGGCACAAGTAGGTTTTAGTTTTAAATGTTTTGTTTATTTTCAGTGCAGTACCTGCGCACAGATACCAACATTCTTGTATGACTGCTGTCATTTGTGTTAATTTAGAGTAGACCATAACATAACTTTGTATTATGGGATGCTTTGTCCTTTTTAGAACGTTGTATTGGCTGCCTTGTTATTAGATACATTTTAGAATGATTAACCCTTTAACTCCTGAGACTGAGACACAGTAAAAAATAAAATAAGCAACACAATGAACAAAAAACCGTCAAAGTGATCATATAGCACGCGTTATGGAACGTTCTAGCACGCGTTAAAGCCCGAAATCACAACAAAATCATCTCACAGGGCTTTACAGAAACACAATCAACTACAGAGATATATGAAAAGTCCCAAGTATCCCCTGTCCTTAGACCCTCCTTCTCTGCAAGAAAAAACTTCAAAACCCAGTGGGAAAAAGAAGAAATCTTGAGGAGAACCACACTGAAGGAGAGATCCACTCCTTTGGATGGACAGGCTATAGATGAAGGCCCCTCCTTTGAAAACGGATCGGTTGCAGAAGGGTCCCAGATGGTATCATGAGTGTCACAACTGTCCCCCAGATCCTCACCTCTTCTGTCACAACCTTTCCCCCAGATTCACACCAGATTGACCTGGCCCCAACATGCAGCTGCAAGTCATTGCCAATCTGCAGTATTTAAGCAATGCAGCTTGCAGTTGCCAATGCTGCTCCGCCTGGAGAGTTGTGCTCTGCTCGGAGGGTAGCGACCAATGCGTGTTGTCACTGCTAACAGCTGTGCGCCTTTGCAAACTAACTTCATCAGTTTTTTGTGGCTGCTACGTGCAGGCAATACAATATGTAGAACTTATGGTACTTAGTTTAGTGGGGACAGGCAGCAAATTTTGGAAAGATGGAGGGGGAAAAAAAGATCAAAAATAATTTTGAGGTTAAAAAAAAAGCTGAATTATGAGATAGTCAAAATTATGAGATAAAACGTGATAAATGAGGAAAAATCTAAATTCCGAGATTAAAAAGTCACAATCATGAGGTAAGTCATAATCATAATATAAAAAGTCACAATTTTTGTCCTCCATAGATTTCACCCCTCACGAGTTATTTTTCGTACTGTCACATCTGTTTAGTTTGGAAAATTTACCAAATCTATTCTGAGAATGTAAATAGTATAAAGTATATATATTTATGCGAAATGTATGCGTTTATGAATGTATCAGTCATGTCTTTAGTTCTGTTATTGTGGTTACCTTTTATGACTGGCCACACGGTAGGCTTTTATAATAGCCTGTTTTCTTAATTAAACAAAACAAACATGCTGTCATTCAGTGTACCTAGCAATTAATAAATATACTGTTTTTGTCAACTCGGCTTGTCTGCAGGCAGTGTTTTATTATTATTATTATTGTTACTGTACTTCTGCCACTGCTAAAGTACAGAATGTGAGTACTTTGGCCACCACTGCAGATTATACACTTAGTTTTTAAGAGCTGACCTTGATCCCAAAGTGTTGGAAATCATTTATAAATAAGAAATCTAGAGAATGAATAAAAAAAACTGAGAGGTTCTGTTGTAGTATTTAAACACACTGCAGGCTTCTGTGAGGAGAAGAAAAGTGGAGGAATGTCTAGGCTGAGTGTTACTTGCAAGGCATGTTGGCAGAAGTCAGGCACAAGACCTCTCCATCACACTAAAAGCTGCTGTTGCCATTGAGTGTGATTTCTCATTTCTGTAAACTGTTATGGCTCACGGAGTGGGCACAAAACATCCCAAAAAAGCAAGGATATTGTTTTATAGAATGCAAGGACACTTTTTTACTGGCTGTTTAAGGACTCCAGATCCAAGGGCACTTTTTTAACCTGGGTCAAACTGAAAACAAACTCAAGTCTTATGCAAGATAAGATTTAATAAAAACAGCTGTGTACCACCATCACACACTGTAAAGTATAGCAGCTTACTTCTGCCTCCATCCTGCAGGGAGTCCATAAAAGCAGGCTTATTAAGCATTACCTTCACTAAAGAGATTTGTACTTTTGTTTTTAGAGCAAAAGCAGGCACAAACTTTCCCACAATGTAACATAATTTTTAGGGCTGTCAAATGATTAAATTTTTAATCAGATTAATCATAGGATTAATCATGATCAAAACACTTTGTTTTTACTCAAATTTCCCAAAACACACACACACACACATATATAAAATGAACCAACACAAAAGAAGTTCTGAAAATGTCAAAACATATTCAAAAAGTGTTCTAAAATACAGAAACCCACCCCCTCAAAAAATGTGATAAGATATCCTGAAAATATGCAAAAAATATGATACCCAGGTGTTTTTAAAATGCATATTTTAAGCTCCATTTTCAAAACAAAACTTTGTGCACACCACAAAATTTTTTTGTGAGTGCCAGGAGTGAGGGAGGCAATATCCTGAAATTTTCCCTCTATTCCTCCAGGACAACACCGCCATTCAAAAAATTCTCCCACCATAAAACAGTCTGTCCAGGTCGGACCCAAAATTGCTGACGTTGGTGGCACGGGCACATTCTTTGATCGGTCACAAAAAGATGCGCAATTGCTGCCCTCAGAACGCTGATGAATCTCTGCTGGTCTATGACTAGGATCAGCTTTATTTTAAAAAGCAAACTTGAGAATATAACTCTTAAAACAAATGCTATTTGAAATGTATTCATGATTGCCAGATGTGCTCCCTGTGGTGCAAAATTTGCCTAAATCTCCATTTTGGTCTCTTCACACAAACTCAAATGCATTTCAGTCTTTCCACCTCACTCCTCATGACAAAAATCCATCAAAATGCACCAAAAAAAGTGATGAAAAATCCAAAACTTATTTAAAAAGCATTCTAAAATACAGAAAAGCGCCACAAAATTTGAGAAAATACATATTAAAAAAGTATATGCCATTAACATATTTATTTAACAGTTTTGATTAAACAACTTGAAACTAAACTCTTCTGTATTTCTGGGAATAAATTAGTATTTCGTGGGAACAAATTAGTATTTCGTTCCTTTTTTTTGCCATGTCATCGGGGGGCTCCATACATTGCTGATTATGTTTAAAAAAAAAATAAAATAAAAATATATATGCATATATATATATATATATATATATATATATATATATATATATATATATATATATATATATATATATATATATATATATATATATATATATATATATATATATATATATATATATATATATATCGGTATGTGTGTGTGTAAATATAACATGTGCTGCATCAGCTGATAGTTGACATCACAGCTCTGTTAGCTTAGCCTCGCTTTTAGACAGAAAATAGCCACAGCAAAACCAGATTTATTTGTATGTGTATTTCATGGTTCATCTTATTTTATCTGAAGTTCAAAGGCCAGAACTGTCACAGTTGATACAGAAGCATGGACAATAACACAATACATATTAACATAACAGTTACTTTAGCATCAAACTCCATTCTTTTATTTACAGCTGTAGCAAAAACAATGGTGCCTCCAGCCTTTATCACTTTGCAACTTTCTTTGACTAAAAGTCATCCAATCTTGTCACTTCCTGATGTTTGAAAGCATGAGCTTTCCTCACCATGGGAACAGTGTTACCAACTTCTCAGTAAGCTAATAAGCTCAGTAGCCATTGATGAGACGTTCTGAGATCGGACCCAAATGCAGACAGCACTCAAAATACAGTTCAGTCTTCTGTTTAATAAACAGAGAAATAAAACAATGTTCAAAGGAACAATGCTCAACGGGAAGACGAGGTCCAAAGCAGGGTTCGATGCCGGGGAGTCAGAAACAGGAGGCAGGGGTCAGAGTTCGGGAGCGTGGGTCAATTACCGGGGAAGCGGGCTGGAGCGTGGTCAGAGTTCAGGAGCGTTGGTTGATTACCGGGGGAAGCGGGTTGGAGCGTGGTCAGAGTTCGGAAGCGTGGTCAGAGCATGGTCAGAGTTCGGAAGCGTGGTCGGGGACAGGTGGAGGCTCAGATCCAGGAGTCAGAGACAGTAGCGTACGTAGTCAGACGGAAGCAGGGTCGAGGTCGGAGGCAGGCAGAACTAGGTCAGGAACGGAACACAGGTAAAACACGGGAGAACAGACAGAATAACACGCTGGAAGGTCTTGACTGGCAAAGGACAGACACACAGAGCAGGCTTATTTACAGCCACCTGATCACTCACAGGTGTGAGCTCACAGGTGACAGCAATAAGAATTAGGACAAAGGTGACAGACAGAGACACACAGGAAAACAGAGCAGGAAAAACAGACCAAACACAGAAGAGAGACAACATACAGACACAGAGACACAAAACCATGACAATTGACTGCTGTAAAAGTCACAAACAGACACTTGTGGGGTTTAAATTGCAGACTAAGGCCCCATCCACTCAGCAACATTTTCAAGTGAATTTTATAAAATTTGTTATCGTTTTGGCCTTGCGTCCACATGGCCCTGGCATTTTGGATACCCTAAAATTATATCTTTTGAGAATGGGCTCCAGGGTGGAAAGATCTGGCAACGGTGCTGTTGTGTTGCCATCTGGATGAGTAAAAAGAATTTTTTTACGCCTATCATCTTAACTCATTCACTGCCAGCTATTTTTTGAACAGCCAGCCTCACAGTGCCAGGAGTTTTGGAGAATCTTGAGTGATTTTTCAAGACCCACAGAATATTGAGTTTTATGACTTTATAAACACAGAAAGTGTAGACTTCTATGAAACAACTAAAACAACACATAAAACAAGGTGTTTGATAGAAAAACAGTCATTTATTCATAAACATGCCCTAATCAGTGTACTATTTCTCTGTGTGTGATATGCTGTAAAACATTGTCCTGCATGTAACGCCACATGACAGGAAACACACCACATCCTGGTCTCACTGCGGCGGCCGCTGCGCGCACAGACACGACACCTCCGTGTTGGCCTGGTCTTCTTGGTGGTGGGCATCAGCTTTTCCAGCCTGTGCCTCGCCATGTTGCCATCCAGCCTACTTTCAGGGTCCATGTTGTACGGTGCTCTGGGATTGTGTGCTTCGTCTGCCTGGGCCGTCTCTGCCTCCAGCACCCCATGCTGCTTCCCTGACCACATCCTCACGACCCTGCGTGTGAACTCCAAAAGTGACTTACATTGTTGTGGATTTCTGGCCCTATAAAGAACATATGCGTTAAACATGGCAATTTGGAACATGTAAGCCACAAACTTCTTTGACCAGTTTAGGGACCTCCTTATGAAGGGGTAGTAGGCCACATTCTGGTCCAGTTTATCCACGCCATTCATGTTGGAGTTGTAGGCGATCACACATGCTGGTTTAAACTGGGTCACTCTGTGTCTCTTGCCCCCTCTGCCACACATCAACCCCTTCCATTCTGTTTTGGTGGCAGGTTGTCACCATCTTCACGATTCGTTTGTCCTGCCAAGCTACCACCATCATGCGCCCATTGTGCCGCACAATTCGTTCCCCTGCCCCCAGGTCAGACTTTTTGATATCCCGGATGATCACTGGCTCTCCCCTGTTTTTCCTGAGGGTTCCACAGACGTTTGTCTGTGCTCTCAGTAAGCGTTCACACAGGGACACAGAATTATAGAAATTGTCCATGTAGACAGTATAACCATGACCCTGGAGACGATCAAGCAGAGAGAACACTATCTCTGGCAGAGTACTACCTTCACCGACATAAGGCCGCAAGTTGAAGCAGTACCCTGTCGCAGAGTCACACAGAATGTACGATTTTATACCATACTTCACCAGCTTTTGTGGGTTATACACTCAGAACAATAGGCGCCCCCGCCACTGCATCATGCCCTCATCAATGCAAATGTTTTTTCCTGGCTGGTACAGTTCTTTGCATTTCCCAACAAGATAATCTAACACTGGGCGGACTTTGTACATTTTATCAGCAGTATTTTGTGTGGCATTGTTGTTGAAATGGAGGAACCGCCATATAATTTGAAATCTGTTCCTGGACATTGTCCGGCTGAAATATGGTGTTGCATCTATTTCCTCTACACACCAGTATAAGTCAAGGCTTGGCTTTTTGATGTAGCCAGTGAGGAAACTCAGTGCAAAGAATGTTTTCAGTTCTGGGACTGACACTGGCTTCCAGGCATTACCTCTGCTGTGTGGTAGCGCCTCAGGGTTGGCTTCAAAGTACTGACGAGCATACAAGTTTGTCTGATCGCAAATATGATGCAGCAGCTCATCTGTCACAAACAGGTCTAGGTAATCGGCCGGCTCATTGGAGTCCGCAGCAGCGTTCTGAGGGCCCGGTGTTGCAGTAAACGCCAACCCCAGGGGTTCCCAGCCGGCTTGACACCAGCCCTGGTCCTGGTCCTGGTCCCAGCCCCTAGCTGACACACCTGTAAATGATGTACATATATAGGACAATAAATCATTTCATTCTTTATGATATTGAAGAGGAAAAAAAACAAAAAACATTTATATATATATATATATATATATATATATATATATATATATATATATATATATATATATATATATATATATATATATATATGAATATATAACCTTTTACCTTTCTTTCTTTGTCCTCCACCAAGAGAAGGGATGGGGGCCCTGCTGGAGCCACCACCTGTAACACATAATTACTATAATGATTAGCAACAGGTGCCCATAATACAACTGGAGGAAAATGGTGTTCATGTAACAAGGACTGAATGGGGGTTAATTCTTACCTCTGTCACGTCCATTATCGGAGCGATCTGGCTCCCGCTCCGGCGATGAGGCTGTGTTGGTGTCAGACGAACCAGACGGCAGCCATTCGTCTGATGTATCCGGGTCTGGTTCACTGGGATCCTCTGAACCGGATTCACCTGGGCCATGCTGGTGCCCTCGGTCCTTCGAAGGCACATGGTGCGCACCACACCCGCTCACTCTGCCCTTCTTCTTTGCTGGGTATCTCCGACCTACTCTCCCTTCTCTTTCCCCCTCACCTGCCACAGTATCTCCTGAAATACTCCTAAACCTTCTTTCTTCCACCGCCAGCTGCCTCAGTTCGCTACATCTCCGCTTTTTCGCCATCTTCACTCAACCTCGTCCTTCTTCCTCTGCCAACACCAGTTATGCCCCACCCACAAACCGATTCCCATGGTTCCCCCCTACAGGATTGGGTTGGTAATACACAAAAATTCAATGAGTACACGCCTCATTTTCAGTGACAGGCGACAGGACCTCCAGGAACCAGGGGTCTAAAGGCCAGGATGTAACCCGCCCAGAAGGCCCGGTTCTGGTGGTAAAAAGGCAGGGCATCTGGACCCCTGGAACCACATAGAACCAGGGGTCAAAAGGCCGGGCGTTAGACCCACCAATAAGGCTCTGTTCTGGGGCAGAGTAGAGCAACACATGGACCCCTGTGAAAACTGACAAAGTCCAACAAAATTTCAGCTTCACTCTGGTAGTACCATGCCTCTGGTGGGACTTAGAAAAATTTCAGGTCCACTCGGGTAGTACCATGCCTCCGGTGGGACTTAGAAAAAATTTCAGGTTCATTCTGGTAGTACCAAGCTTCCGGTGGGACTTAGAAAAAATTTCAGCTTTACTCTGGTAGTACCATGCCTCCGGTGGGACTTAGAAAAATTTCAGCTTCACTCCTGGTAGTACCATGCCTCTGGTGGGACTTAGAAAAAATTTCAGGTTCATTCTGGTAGTACCATGCCTCCGGTGGGACTTAGAAAAAATTCAGCTTCTCCCCGGTAGTACCATGCCTCCAGTTTAGAAAAAATGACAAAGTCCAACTTTCAGACGTAGCGAGTTTTGTCTCTTGGTAGTTGCTGGGGACCCGTTTTCAGAAAAATGACAAAGTCCAACTTTCAGACGTAGCGAGTTTTGTCTCTTGGTAGTTGCTGGGGACCTGTTTTCAGAAAAATGACAAAGTCCAACTTTCAGACGTAGCGGGCAGCGCCGTAGCTCCGCAGACGCACATAACGCGCACTGCGTAGGGCACTTTGGTGCCGGCAGGGCACCAAAAGAAATCAGGGTCGTGGGGGGAAAAAAAGTGTAAATCATATTAATAATATGCGCTAATATGTTTAAACAATACAAAAACAACATAAACCAATTTTCCCAAGAAAAGGGGTGAATCTGCTCCGTGCCCCTCTCTCCAGTCTCATGGTGCCCCCTCCCCACCCAGTGGTCTGTTCGATTATGCCTCATTCGCAATTTGGTGAACACCTGTGCTGTGCGAATATGGCCTCGAAACGGCAGCAAGAGTCTGGAGCTGAGAAGAGGAAAAAAAAAAAGAAGAGATGATGCAGGAAATCATCAACCTTCCTCAGCTTCCACCACAGACGTCTGCCTTGGCGATGCCAACATTTCTACGCAACAATCAGCTTTAAGAGGTATATCCCAATCTGTGGATTGCTCTGCGTATTGCACTGACTCTACCTGTCACGGTTGCCTTTGCTGAGCGAAGCTTTTCAAAGCTCAAACTCATTAAAACGTACATGCGTTCATCAATGGGCCAGGAACGTTTAAGTGGTCTGGCTGTTCTCAGCATCAATGGGGATGTTGCGTGGGTCAAAAGGACATGGCCCTCCACTACACATTTAATTTTTGAAAACGTTTCTTTTATTTTTTTCTGTAAGGGATAAAAAGAAAAAAAACAATGGCAATCAACTGACACTGCGGCACCGTAGTATGTACACAGAACAGCCTCTCGCGTGTTCTCTTGTTGTCTCTAAAATAATACACGTAAACAATCATATTACATATTAAACACACAAAAACAATACAGAATACAATAATTATATGAATTAACATTATTACTCTAACGGTCGGTTTAACGTCTCGCGCTCGTGAGACGTTAAACCCGGGCTACGACCTAGCCACTTTCCCAACCGTTATGTGTTCTAACAAGTAGAACAAACAAATAACACTTCACATTTGAACTACACTTATAAAACAATCTAATACATGTACGGAACAACTCCGACACTTGCTCTTTACCTGTAAGGGATAAAAAGAAAAAAAAACAATGGCAATAAACTGATACTGCGGCACCGTAGTATGTACACAGAACAGCCTCTCGCTTGTTCTCTTGTTGTCTCACGAGACTACCCGTGCCCTTGACCAGTGTCACCAACGCGCCCTCTGCTGGTCGGAGTTGGCTACTGCATATTGACATACACATACCATTCTCACCACACTGAACATGAACTACACTAAATAAAAAAAAACATGTTAAACATTCAAATTATAACAAAACTATATATATATATATATATATATATATATATATATATATATATATATATAATTTTTTTAACCCAACTATGGCTCTGTATGCCACAGGGATGTGGCTCAGCTGTCATGTCTGATAGCTGATTTTGCAACAAAGAAATGCAGGTGTGTACCTCTCTAGGGCATCTCATAATTGTAAAAAAAAATGTGTAACATAGTTACTTAAGGAAAGTGCCTTTTGAGTTCTCATTCTTATTTTTCTTATTTAAGTTTCTTTATTGAGAATTTTTATTGTTCAACTATTATTTTTGCACTTTATTGCAAGGCTCTTTGTTCTGTGTTTGTTCTGTGTTTACAGTGTTGTTTGGTCTGGGTTTACAGTTTTTACACACACCTTTTTGGATTTCTCATGTTTGTTGACAGTGTGTAAACAAATTGCACTGAGAAATTCCAAATTTTTGAAAATTCAATTTTTATTTTTTTTTTTAGGTTGGGGGGGGGGGACCACAGAGCATTTGTGCTTAGGGCATCCAAATTGTTAGCAACGGCCCTGGTAGCGAGTTTTGCCTCTTGGTAGTTGCTGGGGACCTGGAGCCCCATAGAACCAGGGGTAAAAAGGCCGGGCCTTGACCCAGCCTGAAGGCCCCATTCTGGGGCACAGTAGCCGGGCACGTGGACCCCTGGAGCTCCATAGAACCAGGGGTCTAACCCTGGGACCTGTACCCGAAAAAAGGCTCCCTATCCCCGGCCACAATCTAGACACACCCAGCCCCTACAGGACCTCCAGGGACCGACCGCCCCAGTACTTAGAAATATTTTTATAGAGGCATGGTACTACAAAACCAAAGTGGAAATTTTTCTAAGTCCACACTTTGACACACGTAAACGGATTTTGCTCTTTAGTAGTTACTAGGGCATCCCTATTCAAAGTCAACGGGGACACCGGCCGCATAGTCGTTTTAGCGTTTTTCTGGGAGGTATTTTTTCATGTATGTCCACGTTACAAGGAACGAGAGTTTTAACTGGTGGTGCTCCAGTGTGGACTTAGAAATATTTTTATGGAGGCATGGTACTACAAAACCAAAGTGGCAATTTTTCTAAGTCCACACTGGACTTATACCTTTATATTATATAAATATATAATATAAAGGTATATTTATATACCTTTATATTATAATTAGCCCCAGAACAGAGCGTTATGGGTGGATTAAACGCGGGGCTTCAGACCGCTGATCCCCGGTCCGTTGAGAGGGGGCAAATGCTCCGTTATTCTGCCCCATAACAGAGCATTATGAGCGGTTTAATTTACCTGGGCTTTACACCATGGTTCCGGGACATTTTAGGGGTCCAATCTCCTCAGGAGGATCTAAAATAGCGGAGCACTTGGAAACCAGTCTGATTTTCAGTGACAGGCTGCGCGAGACCGCTCCCCGCCCCTCGCCCGTGATTGACGTATATATGCGTCGATGGCAGTGAGCGTAAGTATTTCAATTGACGTATATATACGTCAATGGCAGTGAGTGAGTTAATCACAATCATATGGCCAAAACAAATATCGGCTGCATGCAACATTCATTGGTAAACAAGATAGTGAGCATCATGGCAGAGTGAGTTGTGGTAGTAGCACAGCTGCCATCATGGTGGACCCAGAGTATTGGTAGTAGCAGACCTGCAGTCACTGCTAAGTTTACTTGTGTTACTGAAGGAAAATCTACTGATGTTAAACCAACAAGACGAGCAGCAGAGACATCTACATACCCCTTGTTGCTGATGTTTATGTTACTTCTTCAAGTGCTCTGGTGTCTGGGACTGTCTTACAGCACACCTAGAGGTGTGGCATGTGTATTGCATCATTTTCAACATGGGTTTTGTTGCCATGTTTACATCATATTTTACAGATCCGTTCCTTTTCTATCCAGTACAAAATGCATTTTGCAATTGCATTGCTGTGTGGACCGGGCCTCAAACCAGGCACATGCAGAGAAGGGGTGCAACAGGGGCTCTGGCACTTTCCCCTTTGCTGATTGATACCCGAAGTGCTCTTCTGACAGGGACTGCTTTTTGGCTTTTTTGTATTTTTTAAAAATAAATTAGTTCCAACAGCAAAGTTCTCCACAATGTGGTCTTGATCATATGTGAAAGTATACATTTAGAAAATAAAATTTTACACATAAATACTAGGGGTGGGAGAAAAAAATCAATTCACATATGTATCAGGATTTTTTATTTTCCGATTTTTAAATCTATTTTTTTTTGTTCAAAAATCGATTATTTTTCTCGATAGTTAACTGATTCATTTTAAGGTGGAAAAAAATTACTGCTTGTAAAGACCGTAGACGACTGTACGAGTAACCCAGATGTATAATATGCATCATGGAATACACAGAAATCACCTCATGGAAGACACACAGATGACAGCTAGCTTATTATCGTATTAGCTTCAACTACACACCAGCGCTAAACAGCATTAACTTATGTGCTAATATCTATAATAAATCTTAACTGACTCACATATGATGTGCATTTTTTTGGGAAATATGGCTCCAGATATGATCTGTAGGCATCATCATTCAGCTTTTTCACCTGGGTCTGGTGTTAAAAGGCATGTGAAAAATCGGAAAAGAATTGAATTGGCATAAAAGCATATCGTCCCAGCCCTAGTAAATACCTTGCAGCCATGATTCATGAGTCACAGGTGAACCCTTCGAAAGCATGTGCATAGACATTTTTAAGAAGATGGCAAGCCAAAAACTGCTGCTTTGAAGACCAATATGTAGCATTAAAAGAGGAGCATCACACACACACACACACACACGTATACACACAGAAATTATTGAGTTGTTATAGAAATTTAGTTTTAAATAAAATTAACTTGTTTGAAAATTTTGTTTTACATGCCCTTTTAAAAAAATTGAGCCCCTGCCCCACCAAAGGTCTCTGCATGGCCCTGCCTCAGACCCTTCCCTTCTCCTGCTCAAAAAAAAAAACAATTCAGCACTTCCTCTGATGGTCAGTGGTTATAAACCTGTCAGACCACTGTCACTATATTCACTTCATATCTCTACACTCCAATGCATTGGTAACTTACCCAAACATCAAAGCACTTTGATTTTCCAAACTCTAAAGATATTGTTCTTGTTTTATCACTATTAAATATATTTTCCAAGTGTTGCTGCCTCATGTATTTAGGTAGAAATTAGGCATAATTTTGGGAAGGTCCATAAAACAAAAATACAGAGCCTGTTTTGTAAATGTAAGGTGAAGAAGGGTGATTTTCTCAATCTGGTGCACTTTATGTCCCAAGATATTCATATAACGTAAACCACAAAATACATTCTACAACATGAAATGAAAATGTCCATGTGTCTTTGCATTATAACACACAAACATATTTTAAATGTTATTTGTCAAACATGTTTGCGGTTTCTGTGGCGTAGAGTTCAAATGAGCATGTCCCCACTGACCAAAGTTACTTTTTTTATTTAATATAAAACAAATAAAAATAGTTAGCAACCACAGTTTTTTACCTTTGCCAAGGAGGTTATGTTTTTGCCGACGTTTATCTGTTTGTCTGTCTGTGTTCAAGACAACTCGAAAACTTATATGGACGGATTTTGATGAAATTTTCAGGGTATGTTGGAAATGTGAACAGGAAGAACTGATTTCATTTTGGTGGTGATCCGGGGGGTGAGGGTGTCTACCTTGGCGGAGGTCTGCGCTCTCAGAGTGCTTTTCTAGTTTCCTAATCTAATCAATTAACTGTCTACTTTAAGCTAATATAAGAAATCTGACAAAAATAGACATTTTATTATTATTTTTTTTTTTTTTTTTATTTAGTACTACTTAATTCTCCCCTAGTTTTGTTCAACCCTGTAACAGGATATTAATTATCCCTTTTTAAAAATAAAGTGTCAAGCACAACTTTTTAAGCACCCAGGAAGTGACACCAGTCTTTTCCCACTCAAATGGTAAAGACATGTGAGTATTACCAAACTTTCTGACCTATATTTCATTGTTTTTTGTCATCAGATTGCCATTGTCGAGGTCAACCTAGAGGCCTGCAATGAGACGGGACTCTGGGAACAGTGGGATGTGGCACAAAAGCATGCGTCACAGATCATTATTTGATAGCCTTTTGCGGAAGCAGGCGGGAACGGAGAGGTGTTGTTGTGGGAGCAGGGTATAAACATGGTCTTTGGAGTCCCACAAAGTATACATGTGCATTAAATACATTTCACAGAATGATTAAAATGTGTATTCGAAAATTGCCAAATGTGTTTGTTTTGGGTTTTTTTTATTTGGGGAAGATAGTAGGTGAACTAGCAGATCCAGAAGGCAGTTTTTGGACATGCCAAAGTGAAATTGGGGTGGGCCAGCCCCCACCCCCCAACCCTATAACATTCAACCTCATAACAAAAAAACATTGTTATGAGGCTGAATCATTGTTATGGGGTTGAAGGCTGGACTGTTCTTAAGGTGGCCTCGAATGTGCACCCAATTCAGAGAATCGTGTAAAGTTGTCAAAGTTTTTGATTATATTGATCCTGACTACCCCACCAAAATCTGTGCCACCATGACTACTAATTAGATCATTATGAACGGCCATTGCCACATATACCATATGTATATATGGTATATCTCAGAAGTCTATGAAGAGACTTTAGGTCCTGTATGTACCGTGTTCCAATGTGACTATTGTATGTTGAGAATTTATCAGAAGTGGTAAAAGTACTCATATTCTGTACTTTGAACTCCTACTGAAGTAAAATTTAAAAAGTAGAACCTCTTAATGTAATATATGTCATGATGTTTCCCCGGGTTCACCTGGTCTGCACCGTGCAGCTGCAAGTCATTGCTGATCTGCAACTACTTAAGCAGTGAAGCTTGCAGTTGCCGGTGTGGGACCATTCAGTTTTGTCTGAATGGTCCCACAGACATTATTATTTTGCCTTCTACAAGTCAGTGGCCAATTTGAGTTGATAGAGAGTATTCAGAGCTTTCATTTGGTATATGACAAAATGTAGTTTAAGCTATCTGTCTGGACATAGCTGAAAAACACATTGATTAGTGAAAAACAGCATTTAGGGTAGGGTAGGGTAGGGTAGGGTTTAGTTTTTGGGTCATAACATGGATTTCATCCCTAAATTTTCAATGTTAACATTGATATTCGTGTTCAGTAGATCCAGACCTTTTAGAAAAACTTAATTTGTGACTGCTCAGCACGAAATCAGGCATAAGTCGCGCTGACCCGTTCAGAGCTACAGCCAAATTTAGGCTGGAAGGCGATTCTCTATGTGTGTTTACATTTTATCAAAAAACTGTACCTTAACACCTCTATTTTCAGTTCCCGTGGTAATTACATTGAAAGTCGATCAATAAAGGTGTTTATTGAGTCAATTATTTAAGCGGCGACAAAAGTTCAGGGATTGCTGAGCAAAGACAAAGGGTCCAGCAGAGGGGTAAGTAGACCATGGCCAGCAGGTGACGGATATGAAGGTTGGAAGCCCCCGTCCTAGTTTTAATTCACCATAAATCAGATATTACTCTTATCATTACTCATGCACCCTTCACTAAAGCCTGATTCATATATGATTTGATTGATAGCTATCAGCAGTGTTAATACATGATATATTAACAACATGAATTAACAATTCATGATATATTAACAACATGAATTAACGGGAGTGTTAATTCATGATATATTAACAACATGAATTAACGGGAGTGTTAATTCATGATATATTAACAACATGAATTAACAGCAGTGTTAATTCATGATATATTAATAGTGACTCATCATGACTCATCATGATTCCAACAGGAATCCTTTCATGACTCATGATATATTAATCATTAATACATACATGAGTCATATGTTAATTCATCATGAATCACACCATGATTCCAACATGATTCCATCATTATTCATGTACCCTTATTGTAAAGTGTTACCCATATTTGACACTGAGTAAATATAAACACAACATTATAAATAAAATAGCAGAATGTAGAAATGGAAACTACGGATCAGAATTGTAATAGTTTGGAATTTTTCATTATAGTTTCATTTTAGTTAGTTTTGGACCCCCCCCCCCTAATTCAGTTAGTTTTAATGTGTTTTTTTAGCAGGTTTGCTAGTTTTTTGAGTTATTGTGTTTTGTGAATGCTTAGTTTTAGTTTTTTCATACACACAAACATATGTACAGTATGATTTACAAACTTCCTATAGAGGGTTTATGGGGGTGGGGCTTGCAGTCCAGTTCTATCCATTTTGGCTAAACATAGATAGATACATAGATTTCTTCATCATCTTGTCCTCTTGTTTATTTCTTCGTATAAATCCAAAAATATCCATTCAGGCTGCTTGAACTCGGGACCAAAGTCAGCCATATAGAAACCAGCTAACCAGCAGTAAACCAGACAGAAACATATGAGCCAGAACAGTGACGGCTGGTCCACTTGGGCGGACGTGGAGAAAAAACAAAACAAAAAAATACATAATTGGATCTCAAACCATTTAAATGAACAGGCTAACATCTTTGACATATTTATTAAAGTATTAATTTAACATAGTTGTGATATTTGTCATTTAATCCTTTGCAACGATAACTTTCATATTCACAAAACCAGTTACACTTTGCTTACGTTAAGTTGTTACGTCGAACGAGGGCGCCGTCCCTTCTCTCCATTAACTTAACATAGAGTCAGGAACCAGGAGTCTACACGTGACATTTGATAGGAGGCCATCGGGGCGCATACATATGAGTCCGGCAGCCTGACTTGTCGAGAGCTGTTTGATATATTTTTCCCATGATATCACATTTGAAAATCAAAGGACTTGAAACATACAATAACTGCACAATGTCTTGTGTCAGAGTTTAATCCTCATTTTGTGTGTGTTGTTCAGCTGGATGATTGGAGCCAACACATCCAGTGTTTTAAAGGGGGAAGAGAGTACATTTATTCATCCAAACTATGTTTCCCTGCCAGCTCTTAAGGCTCTGGATGACTCATACAGTCCACAGACGTCATCTTATTCAGGGCAGGTGCTTTCGTATTGCCATAGCTGCACCCAGGATCCCAAAAAAGTGTCAGGGTAGAATGACTGAACACTGTATAACTCATCATCATAACTGGGAATGATTGAAGACTTAATAATGGAGAAAGCTTTCAAATGCTCCTAAAGAAAGATAGAACATGCATTATTCTTTGCTGTAGTCAAGCAAAGAAAAGAATGGAAGCTAGTTTTACACAGAGCTCAACTACTGGCCCCCTGAGGAACGTTTATATATCAAGTAATGCAATCAAATTAAGTACAGGGTGGCTGTGGATTAATTTAAATTAATCAGGATTTAATAGCATTCATTTTTAATCTATATTAATTGCATTTCATTTTGTTTGATCAGAGTGAAGAACGGAGATAGACATGCACTTATAATGTGTTTGAAGTGTGTTTGCTAGAAGAATCCCTGTTAACCTATTATTTGTGACAATACTCAGGTATTCGAGTGGACACGAATGCAGGACTCGGAGACAAGAAATATGTTTCACAATTAAATGAAATTAATAATAATAAAATAATAATTATTAATTATTAATAAACTAGAAAAGCACTCTGAGAGCGCAGACCTCTGCCAAGGTAGACACCCCGTAATCACCACCAAAATCGAATCATTTCCAGATCTCCCCATTACCAACCTACCCGGAAAATGTCACCAAAATCTGTCCATAAATCTTTGAGTTATCTTGTACACAAACAAAGAAACCAACCACTGAACGCCGGCAAAAACACAACCTCCTTGGCGGAGTAATGTGTAATCCATCTGATGGGCTCAAGCACTGCGGACTGCTGCAACTGAGGAGAAATCCCAGGTCAGACAGGCAAAGTCCAATAGGATGTAATCCAAACATAAACCAAGAGGAAATCCAAAAACAGTTGCCTAAATCCAGAAAAGAGTCAAGACAAGGGTCTGAGACAAATTGAGGCACAGCTGAAAACAGCTACTATATAAAAAGCAGCTACTACTGGTACATACCTGTAAAATAACTATATGTATTGAAGTGCATAAAAACCCTATGAGAACTGTTAAAAAAAAACAGGAGACAGTAAATACAATAGTGAACTAGAAACTAGACTCTGCCAGGACAGATCAGCCCCCCACCACACTTTTATCACTCCTTCCTTGTGTCATTATCAACATTACCTGAACAGTTCAGCAAAAACCAGCCATACGTTTTTGAGTTATCTTGCTAACTAACAAAAAACACAAACGCTGGCAAAAACAACTCGCCAGTGTTTTATACTCTGCCAAGGAATTGGCAGAGTATAAAATATATATGTATATATATTGTATATATTACAATAATATTATCTGACTTGGTTATTCCAGTTCAATTCCACTATAATGTGTTCATATGGCATTGAAAACTGCAACTTTAATCAGAATAAGACAATAATTGGAATTTGTCAGAGTGTGTGTAAGCGTACTTACTACTCAACCATTACATGTGGCATAAAATTGTCTCTTGAGCAGTATTTCCTTGTTTACAGCCAAGCTTTGCTGTATCTGGTTTTGTCTTTCCTCTGCACAATTCATGTGATGAAGAAATATTTGTGTAGACTTAATATGAGTAATGTCTGCGTACTACAGATTGTTAACTATATATGAACACAGGTTTAGAGCAGCTGAGCCATGGGAGTTTGTCCAGAGCTAAAGAAACAGCTTTAATTCAGCCCTTCATAATATTTGTCTTCACATGTCCTCTCAGGGAAAATGCACTGTGGATATTTGTTACACTTTGGATCTGCAGTAATGGGCTTTACTGTACAGAATCAGCCTGCTGCTCTAACTCTCCTTGGTTGTGGACTCAGGAGACCCATGTGGAGATGGGTAAGGGCTTCCCATGAGTCCTGCCACTCAGTTAATTGAGGCCCGGTAAAGCCGTGTTACCATGGTGGAGACTCCCACATCTGGGAGGCTACTTTTAGTGTTCCTCTTTTGGGAACATTGGTAAGTTTGTTCTGGACATTTATATTTATATATTGTACATAGAAAAACAGATGACGTTTTCCAGTAATTGTGTAAATGACTCATTTAGCAATATGTTTCTTAAGACCTAATATCTGGTTACGATTTTATAGTCCAAGCTATGAATTTACACTTTACATATCACAACATAAAACACCCAGAGGTGGCGAAAGTACTCACATTCTGGACTTAAGTAGAAGTACAGCTACCTGTGTGAAAAAAGAAAAAAAGAAAATAAAAGTAGAAGTACTAATTCAACTCCTTTACTGAAGTAAAAGTAAAAAAAATAAATACAACTTCTCAACTTTTTATTTAAGCAGAAAAAAAACAAAAATTTTCAAAAATATAAAAAAATAAAGCTTTTAAAAGTGAGTTACTGTGGAGACTACTGTGGAGTACTCAGTTTAGTGGGTATGGACAGGAAATTTAGGAAAAAATTAAAAAGTCATAAACCTGATATTAAAAATAGCATAATTATGCAATTAAAAAATGTATATTGTTAGATTAAAAAATCTAAATTAGGAGATTCAAGTCATAATTATGAGATAAGAAATGAATAATTATGAGATAAAAAAGATAAAATATATTTGTCTGGTTTGAAAAAGTAATGAGTCTATTCTGAAAAAAAAGTATGCCCCTACTCAGCCTACATACTGATACAGAAATATGTTTCAGCAAATTTTGAACAACTAGTCCAAACTTTGAAGTAGGCAACTCTCTTAAAGGTGTCATTCCACTGAAAACGACTTTCACACGTTCCTTTTGGAATATGATGGGTCACCCCAAGTTACCAATGCATGCTGTGCTTGAAATACAGCCAGTGAAGTAGACACACCACTTGTGTGTCTACTTCACTGGCTGTATTTCCCATTCATAGAAATCAACACAGAGAACGGAGTGAATCAGAAAATGCCTGTCCACATTACGTCATGTGGACAAGGGCATCAACCATTTGGGGTTATGCCCACCCACAGAATGCAGGTAAAACTCCCCCCCAGCCCTCCCCCCATGCAAGATTTTTTTCCAAGAATGGCCACATATTGATTTACATATACAAAGCCCCAAACTAATTTCTAATTTCACCAATTTCATTGGTCGCACAACTCAAGAGACTCACACAGCATCACTGACTGGATCGCCTACCATCAGATTAGCTAGCTAACTAAAGTAATATGGAGAATTTAGCTATGTAATTTAGCAATATTTCTTATTTATTAATCATGCTTTCATGTCCACACTGCCAGCAGCCAGGAAAGGGAGATGTGCCACACCCTGCCACGACCTTTCCCCCAGATCTTCTCCTCTCCAGTTTCAACCTTTACCCCAGATCCATTCTAGATCACCTGGCCTGCACCGCACAGCTGCAAGCCGTTGCTGATCTGCAACTATATAAGCAGTGAGGCTTGCAGTTGCTGGTGCGGGACCATTCAGTTTGTCACCTCCATAACCCGGACACTCTACCTATCTCCCCTGTCACCATAACCCGGACATTTCATCACCACAGACTCTGGTTGTTCTATTCCCAGGTGTTTGTGTTTAGTCTGTGTCTTGCCTTTATTTTGTTTTTGTTTTTAAATCTGTTCTCCCTTCAGCACTGAGCATCTGAGTCCTTTCTTCACCTCACGCCATCATGACAAGATGTAGAAGCAGGGACAGGAGACTGTTAACTTTTTGAAGTCAGTCAGAATGAATGAAGTTTATTTGACAGAATTAGATTAGCGTTAAAGAGTGATAGATTAGACCTAACTAGCTAGCTAGCTAGCTGGTTATGGTTGACACTTCGATGAGATTGTGATGGCTATCAGATAATATATGATGCAAGTTTATTCTGACACAAATAATTGGAATAAAACGCAGTATCAAACTGAATGCTTATCTTGTGTTACACTAGTGAATAGTAGCTACATAGATTAAGTTTCTTTAAGAAACTTTTATCTGAGAGATATTTGTATTTGGTGTGCTCGTATCAGGCGACAGCACCGGATCACTTTTAAGGCAAAAATTTAACTGTGTGTTACGTCAGGGGACAAGGTTCATAAATGGATGGATGATTTCCAGATGTCCTCAGGGCTGACTAAGTCTAAAACGTATCCAAACTCTGGTCGTTACAATGCCTACAGGGTACAATTTAAGTAAGACAAACAAGAATCTTTAATAAGTTTGAATTGGGCGGCATGGTCGTGCAGTGGTCATGCCTCACAGCCAGAAGGACCCTGGTTCGAAACCCATACCAGACCTTTCTGTGTGAAGTTTGCATGTTTTCCCTGTGTCTGCATGGGTTTTCTGCGGGTACTCCAGTTTCCTCCCACCATCCAAAGACATGCACTGATAGGTTAATTGATTCATCTATATTGTGTTTAATCTATATATGTTCAGCCGTGCAATGAACTGGTGACTCATACAGGGTGTACCCTGCCTGCATCATTGAAGCTGGATTAAGACCTCAGTGACCCTCGTGACCCTCATCAGGATAAAGTGGGTTCAGATGACGAGATGAGACAAGTCAATATAATGAATAGCCTACTTCCAAGCTAACCATTACTTGGAACTGATGTCTATATAAACAGTCTACAGTCGTAGTAGTAGTGTAGGTACTGTTTGCCTAGTTTTTCAAACATGACAATTGCATAAACTTGATTGAGGAGGTAAAAAATGTTTACAGAAAGTGTAAACATTTGTGTACTATGTACATCCACATGTACATAGTAAATCCAGTCAGTGATGCTGCATGAGTCTATTGAGTTGGGCGACCAATGATGTGTGTTTCTTCAGATACTGCAGTGGGTGATCTTGGTGACAATACTTCATCATGATTGTTTCCCAAGGCAAGAGGGGGCATCTATGGCATTATTCCTTTGTAGATGCTCCAACCTGTGTCTTTTCATCTCTTTTCTCTGCTGATACTATTTCCATAGTTCTAAGGTTTTTTTTCTGGACTGCAGTTAAAAGAGAAGATGCTTGGGACATAATCAGGCGACTCAGCTTATTTACCTTAAACAAAATCGAAATAAAGCAACATTAGATTCTAATAACGACTAAAGCAAAACTCTTCAAATATTTTGTAGAAAGACATGTACATGTACATCAGTAGGGCTCTAAACTGATTTATTAATGAGACAGAAATCCACAAAAAAAGCTAGGTTCGTCTTATAGGACAACACGGGACAGGCCTCCCGGTCCATTTCAAATTCAAGCTAGCATATTTAATACGCCTTTTTGTTTGTTTATTGGCCATAAAAGTACATAAAATAGTACAAATGTGGCAGTGATGACATAAAGCATTTGTTTCCATTGTGGACGTCTTCATAGTGACACAAAAACAATGAATTCAGGAAGCATCTACCAATGTGTACTGACATAAATAAATTAATCGGATAAATACATGTTAAAAAACTCTTTAACTTCTGACACATCATTAGTGAGTGTGTATATGTATGAGTTATTCTAAATATTCATAATCCAGAACATACAATGGGGCAAAACAAAACAGAATATAGAATATATATATATATATATATATATATATATATATATATATATATATATATATATATATATATATATATATGTATATATAATAATCCCATATTAAAAACAAACTTACATCCGGTATTGAGCTGAGCTTTAAATGAGACAAAATTCTTATTTTGATGGGATTTGCCATAGTGATGGCAATTTGCCATAGGGATGGGATTTGCCATAGTGTCCCATATTTTCCCCTCACGGAGTTGGCAGCCCTATCTGTGTGTGTGTGTGCGTGTTTGTGTGTGTGTCTGTGTTTGAGAGAGCGAGAGAAACTACAATTTATTATTATATATTAGTGCTTTATATGCAGATACTGATACGCCTCGGAGGCTGTCAAATTGTCCATAGCTTTCCTGTCTATTGCAATGGAATCCATGAAATACGCACAAATCTTGCCGTATGTTACGTTGGGCCACGTCATCACATTATTCTCCAGGTCTGCACCACATTTGGGTGGGGGATAATAACGCCAACTCCAGCCCGCATAGTGGAACAGATTTTGTTGTCTCCGGGCTAAATCCAAAATAAATTAATGAATTGTGATCTCTACAAGTGTGTGTTTTATGCGGTATTAATGAATACGAACGATATTCTGGTACAATAGCGATAGGAAGCACATAACGGTGCACACTTTACCATTGTTGTTGTTTTGAGTTTGGCGCATGAGCTTTGATAGTGAATGAAGTGGTAACGTCACAGAAATGTGGAGAGGAGCTGCGTAAACAACATCTTCGAATCTTTCCACTATCTGGATCTGTTTTTTAACTTATATTTTCAGAGCCCCAAAACGCCGCCTTGAAACATGTGTGTGTGTGTGACAACAACATTTTATGTATTGATTGCGATTATATGGATTGACATATGTTGTCATTCCCAGATATTCTGCAAACTGCTGGAAAAACTAAGCAACTGCTCTGAAAGGCCCAAGTTCATTGGAATTTGGCACATCTCATGCATAGAAACATCTTTAAGTGTGTCTGCACAGCATGATCTGTAAATTTCACAGATACGGACTAATTTTCTGTACTTAACATGCAGAGCAGTGTGCCATCAGTCAGATTGTCTGCTGATGGAAAGGACCATGAGTCAGACAGGAAACAGTCCATCCACAGCACCAGGATGATGACAAAGAGGGTTTGGGCGTGTGTGGAATAAATCAAGAGACCAGACGATCCATATTTTAAAGTTCAAAGTGTATTACACCAGAGGGAGGATGTATACGTTTATGTCAACATTCATGGATTTGTATTTTACAAACGTTTCAGTGTCATTATCTGCTTCCCAAATGTGATGTCTACCCAGCAGATGGTAAAATCAAGTTCACCATCTGCGGTGAACTTGGTGCATTAACTGAGAAATAGCAGTTTCCTTGGCAACTGACAAAAATGCATCATCAGGACAATGTCATGATTATATTTCATTATCATAATGAGCTCAGCTTTGACGTCAGCTCATTTTACTCACCATACTGAAATGGTGCGCTGTAAAAGTCCTTCAAAAATTAAACGGCATCATGTTGTCATATGCAATGGTGGAAAAGGACTCACATTCTATATTTTAGAAGTACAGCTACCTCTGTGAAAAAATACTCTGGTAACTTTTACTACTACTACTTTTTCTACTTAGAAGTACTGATACAATTCCTTTGCTAAAGTAAAGTACAACTTCTCAACAGTGATAAGTAAAAAGTAATTTTTTTTTTGCTATGGATGAAATAATACTTATTTAAGCAGGAAAAATCTGAAAATTTTCAAAAATATCCAAGAATAAAGCCTTTAAAAGTGAGTTGCTGTGTAGAGGTTGTGTTTTATTGGGTCATGGTACTCAGTTTAGTGGGGCATTTAGGAAAATTTTAAAAGTCATAAATAAAAAAGCAGAATTTTGAGATAAGAAGTCACAATCATGAGATAAAGTCATAATTATGAGATAGGAAATGGATAATTATGAGATAAAAAGTCATACATTTCTGATTTCCGACTTATTTTTCATTCTGTCACATTTGTCTAGTTTGTCTAGTTTTAAAAAATAATCAGTCTATTCTGAGAATGTAAATAGTATAAAGTACAGATATTTATACAAAAATGTAGGGAGTAAAAGTAAAAAGTTGCCAGAAAAATAAATACGCAAGTACATATAACTAAAAAATGTACTTAAGTAAAGGAAGTATTTCTACTTAGTTACTTCCACCTCTGGTCATATGTACGCTTCGCTTTTTTAAAGCCAAATGCTTACATTTTTAACACAAAATGGGTAAAAAAACAAACAAACAAAAAAAACACTTTTGTATAAAGAAGTAGCTTTTTGACCAGGGCCTGTTGCATATGCAGTGGGTTTGTATGCTTTAACTTTGTGTTGTTAAATGCAGGTTGCACTGGACAAACACGAGAGTAGGTCTGGTCTGCGTGTCTGGTATAAATTTAGAAAAATAAAGCCATCATTTTCTCCTCGGATGACCACTATTGTTTCTTGCCAAGTAAAAGAACATTCAATTAAGCTGTATCAGAGGGAGATTTTCACATATGCTGGAGCTGCACATTATGCCTTAACTGTGTAAAATCTGTAATTATATCAGGAAAGCTAGTTTTCAGCTCTGCACATCAGACAGACTTTATTATTTTTCCAATAATCTCTGATGAAGATATTCCATCAAAAACAGAAATGAATCCAAGTAAAAAAGAAAAGAGCAAGTCACCACCAAAATGAATGTCAACATTTACTTAAATGTTGTTCACTGTAAGACTTGATAAGTAGAGATTACTTAAAAAAATTAAGGCAAGTGATTGCACTTAAATTATTTGAGTAATGATCAAACTAATTATTTGGTTTAAGTACCTTCTACTTTAAGGCTTAATGTATTGGACTTAAAATTATTAAAAGATTAAAAGACAAGTTATTTGTACTAGAAAGAATTTGTACTTGAATACCTTAGTTGAATGTCCAAAAATTGTGGCTAAATTTACAACAGATTTGAAGTTAGAAAATGATTCTGCCAATAAGTCTGGATTTTTTTCCCTTTGTGTTTTCAGAATGTGGGCACCTAAAATCTCCACCCCGGTTGGATTGTGTTTATATGACACAGGGTCAACTAGTGCAGGTTCACATGCCCTCCTTTGTCCTCAGATAGCTTTTGATCATGTAAATGCACCCTTTAACACAGCAGTTAGACCACAGAGTAGATAGGACAATGGATCTGCCCCAGTGGCTTTTAAAAAATCAAAGAAGACAGGAAATACTATAGAAAGTACAGTCTTTTCTGTCTTGTTATCACTGTTTTATTGTTACTCCTTTATTGACTATAAAACAAACAAAAAATAGTCAGTTACCACAGTTTTTTCTGTCTACTTTAACCTTAATATCAAAAAATAAACAAATATTTTAATTATTTATAAAATAGCACTAATTACTTTTCTCCCCTTTCATTCAATTATATAACAGGATATCATTCACGCCTTTTTTTTTTTTTTTAAATAATGGTTTAGTCCAACTTTGTAAGCACCCAGGAAGTGACATCATTGTAGTCTTTTCCCACTCAAACTGTAAAGACAGGTCAGTGTTGCCATACTTTGTTATCTATATTTCATTGTTTTGACATTGTTAAACTCAACCTTTCAACACTGTAACAAGTGTAAATTATATTTAGTATTATTTGAGGAAAAATTAATAATTGTCTTGGAAAACTTCATTAATTTATTGTTTTCCTCATGCTTTCTGATGCTCCATACCCTAACTAATGTGGATTTATGGCTATTATTAGCTAAAATCTTCAACCCCGTAACATTCACTCCCATAACCGAAAAACACTGTTATTGGGATGAGTCTTTGTTACAGGATTGAAGGTTGGACTTTTCTAATGCCAGCTTCCAATGTGCACCCAATTCAGAGAATCACCCACATAAGATAGTGGAATTAGAAAGTACTGTAGGGTAGATGTTTTTCCACTATAAGATAAAGTCCCAAAATCTAAACATAGACACACAGTACCCAAAGGGTCATAGTTTTACACAGTTCAATTTCTACCTTATCCCAAAGAATTTAATCTCATCAGACAAAGAAGCCAACAGAGGAATCCCTCCTGATATGTGTACGTGTCCCATTTTCCACAACAATGTGACACATTAACCCATTTAAGGTTCTTTTCTCCAGTGTGAAACATTCTTCAAAGCTTTATGTTCCATGTGAAGGAGAACAAAGGCAGCAGAGAAGAATCACTGAATTGCATAAGATACTGTAGACGCAGATACTCATGGGAGGTAAATGTGTTGCTCTCATTATTTGGAGCTAAACTCAGTTTTTGAGTGCAATACCCTGACGTTTACAACAAAATTAAGAACTAGCTGTTGTTGTTCAAACCATATCTTATTCATTAATGTTCACAAATTGAAGCAGTGCCCATCAGCTCCCACACCTGACACTACATTTCCTTTGATGTGTCTCTATAGAAGTTCATACATTTTATAAAATGTAAAACTATCCGATCATAAAAATTCTTAAATATATAATGTGTTACCTCCAACATTGACTTTAACTTACCACCGCCCTCACCCCACCCCCCACCCCAAAAAAGAAAATTTGAAAACACCAAAAAGGATATTCAGTGTGTTGACAGCCTACTGGCTTAAGAAACTGACAGCACTCCATGAACGCCTAGCAGCACAGATGAACCAGCTGCTGATATCGGGAAACCACCCAGAGTGGCTAACCCAGGGCCGGACATTCCTCATAATGAAGGACCCCCAGAAGGGAACAATACCATCTAACTACCGGCCTATAACCTGCCTCAGAACCACATGGAAGCTACTATCAGGCATCATAGCGACTAAGATGAGTAGGCACATGGAGCAATACATGAGCAGAGCACAGAAAGGAATAGGCAACAACACCAGGGGAGCCAAACAACAGCTACTGGTTGACAGGGCAATTGCCCAAGATTGCAAGCCGAGGAACACCAATCTGTGCACTGCCTGGATTGACTACAAGAAAGCCTATGACTCAATGCCACATACATGGATACTGGAATGCTTAAAACTGTATAACATCAACAGGACACTAAGAGAGTTCATCCAGAATTCAATGAGGCTGTGGAAGACAACTCTGGAGGCCAACTCAAAGCCAATTGCATAAGTGAGCATCAGATGCAGCATTTACCAAGGAGATGCTCTGTCCCCCCTGCTGTTCTGAATATGCCTGAACCCCCTCAGCCACATCATCTCAAAGAGTGGCTTCGGATACCAGTTCCGAAGTGCCACCTCCTCCTGTACATGGATGACATCAAGCTGTATGCCAAGAATGAGCGTGACATTGATTCCCTAATTCACCTCACCTGGATCTACAGCAAAGTCATTGGGATGTCATTCGGACTAGATAAATGTGGGTGGATGATATCTAGAAGAGGAAAGGTGATCACAACTGAAGGGGTTGACCTACCTGAAGGGAATATCACAGATGTGCAGGAAAGCCTGGGTACCTGGGGATCCCACAGACAAATGGTAATCATGAGGAGGCAGCTCGGAAGTCAGCCACAGCCAAATACCTACAGAGGTCCTGAAAAGGGTCCTGAAAAGTCAGCTGAACAGCAAAAATAAGATCCAGGCCATTCACACCTTTTTTTTTTTTTTTGTCTGCATTTGTTCTCATTGTTTAACACCACAGAGAGGGTGTCAACATTGTTTGAGATCAATGCATTTTTTAGTCTTGCAGCCAAATATTTTAATATTTAGTGCATGTGTGTGACCATCATCGGTCCTCCCTGAAAGCTGAGCAGACATCCTTTATTAGAACTCTCTATTATAATCCAGGGAGGGCAGTGCTATACCTCAGTGATGTGTGGGGGAAACAAAGACTGGACAGGACAGACAGGACGAACAGGGAAAGAAGTTAATAGGCGGTGCTATTGCAGTTAAAAGATTGAAAGGTGGTGTGTTATTCTAAACTTTTAACTGTCCATCAATAAAAATAAATAAATCGAAAAAAGAGAAGAAAACCAAAACAGCACAAAAGAAAAAGAGAGTCAATAAATAAATAATTAAACAAAAACGGTACTGAGCATCATAGTTGTGGATGACTTGATAGTGTAAAATAGAATGCAATAGAACAGAACAGAACAGGCCAGAAGGGGACACCAGTGCAAGAAGAGAATGAGTTTAGGGTAGAAATCCTGGAGAGATTCTCAGCACATTCTGGCGGGTCCCATCATTCACTGAAATGGAACTCAGCAGTAGCTGGCAAGACCCGATCAAACATGCAAGTGCGAAGGACCCCGAAGCCCAGAACAGCAATCACGGCAAGGCAGGGCCAAGCTAACAGGGCACCCCCCATCCCGGGTCATAGGAGCAACAGGGTGCCGCCCCCAGAGAGCCACCGGGGCCACTGTGAACGACGCAATCCCGGGGAGCAAGAGGGAGCAGCCACAAACCCCCCCAGCACACCAAGGCCGACCCAGACGGCCCGGGGCACGAAGACCCACCCGCCACCCCAATCCCCCCCCCCCCAAGGGGGCCTACGGCCCCACACAGCCAGGAGGCCAGACACAGGGGCCGAGCGGCCCACTGAAGGGGCGGCACCCAGCACATCATAAGGCGGGCCGCCACTGGGAGCCGGCCAGAGGATAATGGGGCCGGGTAACCGATGCGAGCCCAGAGGGCAAAAACGGGCAGTGTGGTGGGGCCCGGCGACACCAACAGGGAGGCACTCCGCACACCCTCCGCATCGGCCCCAGGCGAGCGCAGTATACCCACGGCCCCCGCCCCCCCCGCAATGCGTCCCAACACCCCCCCAGAGCCACCACATGCCATCAGCCCGCAATACAGCCACAGCGGCCACTAGAACGGCCAATCCAGCCCCAGCAGCCCCCCAAGAGCCATCGCACCAGCTTGGACCTGACAGGGAAGCAGGAGAAACCCCCCCCCCCCCACCCTGACCACAGCCCCAAGGTCCCGGGGACCCCCAGCCACAGCAACACGGATGGTTGTCCACCCCCGCAACCCCATAGCCACAAGGGGGCCGGGTCCCACCAGCGAGGCCATATTAGTGAAATCCCCCCCCCCCCCCCATTATTCCCTATTAATATGTCTCCAGATCCCTGACTGGAGACATTATCCCTGCACCGTGATAGTGTAACCCTGAGTGTCATGTGGTGCATTAAAAGTGGAGAGGCTGGGTGAGGCATCCAGGGGGCAGGCCAGAGGGCCACAGAGGATGGCTACTCTGTAGCCTGCCCTGGCCCAAGTTCCCCGAGCCGTCCTAGACCTACTCCTAAGGTGTGAATGTGTGTGGTGCATTAAAAAGAAATTAGAGAGCAGGGGAGGCAAGTGTGTGTGTGTGTGTGGGGGGTGTGATGGGGAAGAGACAAGGCCGTAGAGCCCTGCCATCTGCCCCACCACCGAGCCCATCCCTCCCGCCCCCACCTGCTCTCGAGGCCCTAACTGTTGTGTCCCTATATGTGCCTAAAGGTAGCTATATACAGTGAGGTGTGAAGTGTGTGAAGTGTGTGAAGTGCGCAGTAAGAGGCAGTCTGGTGTGGGTCCGGCCCATTAGGACAGAGCAGCGGGGGAGACAGGTAGTGAGACCACCGGTACTGATGCAGAGGGCCCCCAGAGCCCCAAGGCCAGAGGCCAAGGTGGGATCACCTGAACCCGACCGGCCCAGCCAGCACTAAAACTCCCAGGAGTCGCGGCGCTAGACCAGCGCCCCGGCAGATACCGCAGTCTCACCATGGGCCAGCCGCATGCAGCACCCTGCCCCAGAGGGAGGGCCAGGCCGCACCACCCGGAAGCGAGGGCCACGAGCCCCCACGCCCACCCCAGAGCCGGCACGTGCGGGATGCAGGGCGCCCACCCCGCAGCACCACCAAACCCCCCCCAGCCCCACCCCACCACTCCCCTGGACAGCCCCTAGGCCCTGACAGAAGCCCCCGGCCATCAGAAGCTAATCTCCAGTGGCGGCCCACAGGCAAGTGCCGAGGCCTGTGCCCGGACTAGCCAGAGCCACCCCCCCAGAGAAACCACCCGGCCCCCACCCCAGCCCCCCAGGCAGTGGAGGGCCCCCAGCCCCCCCAGGGGAGGGAGAGGGACGAGGATGAGCGGCCAGGCAGGAGAGGAGGGAGGAGGAGGGAAGCAGAGCAGGAAGGGACAGGGGGGAGACCGGAGGGCTGACCCACCCCAAGCCCCAGGGCCAGCCAGGGTGCCCCACAAGCAGCCAACACCCCCAAGACCCCGGGAGAGCGCACAGACACAGCAGGTCCAGGGCTCAAAGGGAGAGACACCGGGAACAACCACCCCCAGGCAGAGGGGCCCGAGCCATGCTGGCCCCGCGGAGCCAGAGAGCGACCCCAAGAGCAGTAGGAAGGGACACCCCCAGTGCATGCACAAAGCCTCGAGGTCCATGGTGCCATCCTACTTAAAAATGTAGAGGGTTAATAAGTTGAAATAAAGCAGAGAAAAGTCAAACCATTCACACAGACAGAATAATAATTACAATTTTATGAAGGAAATGGCATATGCTCACATACAAGCGGAGGCTACAGATTAATATTTATAGATTTGATAAATGGAGACCATTTTTCTTTGAAGGAGTCCAATTGTTTTTTTCTAATAGCAGATATTCTCTCTAGTGAAATGTATTCTGTGAGGAGGTTCAGCCAATGGATGATGTTGAGGGCTTTCTTATCTTTCCTGTTAACTAAAATAGTTTTCTTGGCGATGGCGATAGCTGCAAGTGTGGGCTGGATATGAATATGTAGAAGGGCTGTTTGTGTTAGATCACCAATCAGGCAAACATTTGGGGAATGCGGAATCCCGCAGTCCAAAATATTGGAGAGTTTCTGTGTGATTGTTACCCAGAATTGATAGACGGGTGTACAAAGCCACAGAGCGTGAAAGTAAGTGTCCGTCATGTTTTGGGTGCATTGCGTACATGTGTCTGAGTGAGAGAAGCCCATTTTATGCAGTTTATATTGTGTTATATGCGTTCTGTGAAGCACCTTAAATTGAATCAATTGTAAGTTGGTGTTTTTAGTCATTTTAAATGTATTTTCACAGATCTGGGTCCAAAAATCAGAGTCAAAAGATTTAGTTAAGTCTTTTTCCCATTTTTGAGTTGGAAGGTGTATAGAGTGTGTCTTTGAGAGTAAACTATAAATTTTTGAGAGATTCTTTTTATTTCTTGGAGACAGTTTCACAGTGTATTTAACAAATTCAGGTGGCTGTAGGTCCGTTGGCTGTAAAGTATTCTGAAGCAATGGAATTCTATTTGTAATCACCTTCTTTACCTGTAGGTACTGAAGAAAATTTCCATTTCTTATTTCAAATGTTTGGAATAAGTTTGTATATGTCCTAAATGTGTTGTAATCCAGAAGGTGATGGAGGTGAGTGACTCCTCTCTCTGCCCATTTGCTGAAATGTGCTATTTTATTTTTTGTTAAATCAGGGTTGTGTCAGATTGGGGAGAGTAAACTGGGTTTTAATTGGGAGCCTGTGATTTCCAGTGCTTTCCACCAAGCAGACAAGGTGGAAGCGATCATAGGGTTCTTGAAGCAGGAATGATGTTTAAGGGCGGAAGTGATAAAGGGAAGGTCAGAGATTTTGATCTGGTTACAATCTAACTGTTCTAGTTCCAGCCAGGACTTATATTCTTCATGTGGATGTATCCATTTGGTGAGATATTGTATTTGGTTGGATAAATAATAATATATGAAGTTGGGAGCCTCCAGTCCCCCTTCGGATTTATTCTTCTGGAGGGTAGTCAAACTGATTTTAGCCTTTTTATTCTTTGAGTAGAATTTACCGATAGCAGAGTCTAACGATTGGAACCACTTTGATGTGGGTTTAAATGGAATCATGGAGAAGAGATAGTTGATTTTTGCTAATATTTTAATTTTGACTGTCGCTATATGTCCCAGAAGGGAGATGGGGAGGTTGTTCCAACGCCTCAGATCATCACAGATTTTGTCCAAAAGTGGAGTGAAGTTCAGGTGAACTAATTCTGAGAGTTTGGAGGAAATATTTATGCCCAGATATCTGATATTGCCAGTAGGAAAAGAATAATGCGAGTTTTGAACTGCGGGATTCCACGAGTTTTCTGTTAAGGGTAATATAATTGATGTACACTAAGCGAAAGGAAGGGGGCCGAGGACTAGTAAGTGTCAGAACTACTGTCCAGGAGGAAACGGCGAACCTCCAGGAATACATCAAGAAAATGGCCCCCAATGACCAACTGCTAAGTGAATGCCTCAGGAAACAAAAGCCCAGTGAGGTCGAGGAACCAGAGGGGCTATCATGGAAGGACAAACCCTTGCATGGCGTGTACCATCGGCAAATTGAGGAAGTGGCTGATATGGAAAAGACATACCAGTGGCTGGAAAAGGCTGGACTAAAGGACAGCACAGAGGCACTACTCCTGGCTGCACAAGAACAAGCCCTGAACACCAGAGCAAAAGAGGCCAGGGTCTAACACATCAGACAGGACCCCAGGTGTAGGCTGTGTAGAGAAGCCCCTGAGACAGTCCAGTACATCACAGCAGGGTGTAAGATGCTGGCAGGCAAGGCATACATGGAGAGGCATAACCAGGTAGCGGGCATACTGTACAGGAACATCTGTAAAGAGTATGGACTGGAGGTCCCACGGTCAAGATGGGAGAACCCCCCAAAGGTGACAGAGAACAAACAGGCCAAGATCCTGTGGGACTTCCAGATCCAGACTGACAAGATGGTGATGGCCAATCAGCCTGACATAGTGGTGGTGGATAAACATGAGAAGACAGTCGTGGTGTCTTCTCATGTCCCCAGTGATAGCAACATCAGAAAGAAAGAACATGAGAAGCTTGAGAAATACCAAGGCTAACATAAGAAGTGGAAGAAAAGGAAGAGATTCAAAGTAAAGATACTTCAAGTCAACTTCAAGTAAAACTTGTAAAGTTTCAAATACATTCACAGGCAGCAACAAACATTAGCCTATGTATAGAAGTTTAAAAATATAGCATAAACCAAAAAAATAATATCACAGACTCATGTCAAAATTAGCTCATACAGTCAGGACATGAGGAACATGAAGGCAATGCAGAAGACAGGATCAGCAAATCCCATCAATCATTCTAGACAGCAGGCAGTACAGTGGCAGTGTGATGGATGACAGCGGTGAAATGAGACAGAGAGGAATGTGCCATACGTCCAGCTTGTCACGCTAACTTTATACTGCCACACATCAGTGCAAAAACCATGTCATGAACAGCACAGACTGCTTCAATCTAAAGCACCAAGATTGTGCAGTCACATTTATTAAGGAGAAAAAAAAGCTTTTCATTCTGCATGTGACTCATCCTAAAAATTTAAAGACATATCCCACATGCAACGACATATATGTTCGTCCAATGCTTGTGATTTCCAAACCAAAGGTGGAAGTAATTAAGTAAAAGTATTCCATTACTGTACTTAAGTAGACTTTTTATCACTACATTTATACATACATTTTACATTTATATAAATACTTGCGCTTTATACTCCTTACATTTATATAAATATCTGTACTTTATACGCCTTCATTTATAGAAATATCTGTACTTTATACTCCTTACATTCATATAAACATCTGTACCATATTCTCCTTACATTCTCAGAATACTTGTTACTATTTCCAAACTAAACAATGTGAAAAATAAGTGGCTTCAGAGGGGAAATCAGTGGAGAGAAATTGTGACTTTGTATAACATAATTATGACTTTTAGCACATGATTGTGACTTTTTAGCTCAGAATTTCAACTCTTTTTCTCATAATTGTGCATTTATTATGACTGTATCTCACAATTTTGCCTTTTTATCTCATAATTACGCATTTTTTTAAATCTCACATATGATCTTTTTTTATGTCATAATGATGACGTTTCATCTTAATTGTGACTTTTTCTCAATTTTTCATAAATTTCCTGCCCATACCCACAAAACCGAGTACCGTGATCTGATCAAACACATTACTTACACAGTACTCACTTTTAAAGGCTTTATTTTTTTTATACTTTTGAAACTTTCATGTTTTTTCCTGGTTAAATAAGAATTATTTCATCCATGGAAAAGAAATGCAGTTTTACTGTAATAACAGGTTAAGAAGTTGTACTTTTTAAAAATTTACTTCAGTAAAGGAGTTGAATCAGTACTTGTACTTTTTCACAGAAGTAGCTGTGCTTGTACTGCAGTACAGAATGAGTACTTTGATCATCTCTGTTCCAAACTCCACATATTCATGCATAACATGTAAAAATACAATGGGATGTTTGTCACTGACCAGTTAGTATATTGTACTGGAGGCAATAAGAGGATGTGTTGTCACTGCTAATATAAGTCACTTAAAAATACCCATGTTAAATATAGAAAGTATTCACATTCTGTACTTAAGTAGAAGTACAGCTACTTGTGTGAAAAAAATATTCTGGTAAAAGTAGAAGTACTGATTCACCTCCTTTACTGAAGTAAACGTGAAAAAAAAACATCTGTCCTGGGGCAGCCATGGCCTAGTCAGCTGGACAGTTGACTTGTGATCGATGGGTCGCTGATTCAATTCCCTGAACTGGCAAAAATTGTTGGCTGATGTGCCCTTGAGTGTGCACTTAACCCCCCTACATATGATATGGCCTGCCCACTGCTCCCAGTCCATGTGTGATGCAGATTCTATTCTGTTTCTAAAAAAGTACAACTTTTCATCTGTATAAAGTAAAAAGTAAAACTGCATTTCTTCGCCGTGGATGAAAAAAAAATAAATTTAACCAGGAAAAACAGTAAAGTTTCAAAAGTATCCTAAAAATAAAGTCTTTAAAAGTACATTATTGTGTAAGTAATGTGTTTGATCAGGTCACAGTACTCAGTTTTGTGGCTATGGGCAGGAAATTTAGGAAAAATGGGGGTTGTCACAATTTACATGAAACATCATTATGACATAAAAAGGTCACTTGTGAGGTTAAAAATGCATAATTATGAGATGAAAAGTCAAAATAGTGAGATACAAGCATACAAAATGCAGAATTGTGAGAAAAACAGTTGAAATTATGAGCTAAAGTCAGAAAGTCACCATTTCTCTCCACTGATTTTCCCTCTGAAACCACTCATTTTTCCACACTGTTTAGTTTGAAAAAGTAATAAATTTATTCTGACAATGTAAGGAGTATAAAGTACAGATTTTTGTGCAAAATTGTAGTGAGAAAAAGTAAAAAGTTGCCAGAAAAATAAATAATCCAGTAAAGTACAGATACTTTAAAAATGTTCTTAAGTACAGTAAGGAAGTACTTCTACTTAGTTACTTCCATCTCTGTTGATTGAAAAACAAAAGATCTCCTTGCCCATTGTCTGTGTTTGATTAAACTGTAAACTCTGGGAAATCTGCATGAGGAGCTCCACTTGAGGACAGCATTAACGTTTAGAGGCTTTTGTAAAGCAGAAGCAGTCAACAATGTCAAAATTACCAGGTGGTGATAATTGCACTGAGACAAAAATAGTTTGCTTAAAGCAGGATACTGTCACTGAAAGCAGCTGTGGGGAAAAACAAGTCAGTGTCAGACATCCTGGGCTGCCCTATGTCGCCACCAGCCCAATAAACTGACCACAATGTTTGACACGCTGTTCTACACACTGTTAATGTCTTCATGCTCCAGCACGCAAATGGAAAAAAAGCCCATTCTGCTGTCTCTGCTTAATGTTGAAGAGATTTGTTTTTGGCCTGGATACATACATTAAGTCAATAATTGCTTCTGTAAAATGTTAGTTTCTTAAAGTTGGACATTTTAGATATGGTAAATGCGTTTTTTTTTTCCAGAGGTGAGAAGTAACTCAGTAAAAGGACTTTGTTACTGTACTTAAGCAGATTTTTTAGGTATCTGTACTTTACTTGAGTATTTATTTTTCTCACAACTTTTTACTTTTACTCCTTACATTTGTTCAGAAATGTACTTTATACTCCTTACATTCTAAGAATTCTAATAATAGACTCATTACTTTTTCAAACTAAAAAGCAATGAGTCAAAGCACCAAGACCAACAAGCATGAAAAACAAGTCATTTCGAAAATCACTGGAGAGAAATTGTGACTTGCTGTATCAAAGTTATGCATAATTTTGACTCTTTATTTCATAATTTAGACTTTTTATCTCACAGTTTTGATGTTTGTATCTCACAATTCTGCTTTTAAAAAATCTGTAAATGATGATTACTTTATCTCAATTGTGACCCCCCCCCCCCCCATTTTTCCTACATTTCCTGCCCATACCCACAAAATAAAATACTGTGACTTGGTCAAACACATTATCGGCACAATAAGTCACTTTTAAATGGTTTATTTTAGATATGTTTAAACTTTTCTTATATTCCCTGTTTAAATAAGTATCATTTCATCGATGGCAAAAAAAAGTTGTACTTTTTATTTTATTACAATTGTGAAGTTGTGCTACTTTACTTCACATAGAAATGTATCCGTATAATCACAGTTTCTTGTTTCTTTTTCCTTTTTTTTTCCTCTTTTTTTTTTTTTTTTTTTTTTACCTCCAATGCATTAAAACATCAAAGGTAAGCATTTACACTACATTTCCTATTGATAAGGTTTGATAAGGTTTAAGAAAATTATTTAACCCTTTGGTGCATGAATTACAAGAACCTTAGTCAAGATTTCTTTCCTCAGTGTTTTTCATTCTTCTTTAGTCATTAAAAACACAATGTGGTTGCATGTTTTAAATATATATTAACCTATTTTTTTTTTAACATGTATTTAAAACCCAACATCAGAAAGTAAAAAATAAAATAGAATAATCCAGCTAATCTGATGTTTTCTCACATTTGATCAAACTCTAATTTTAGTTATTACTTCATGGAGATAATATGCAAAAAAATACAACTAAAGAGAATATAAAATATCTATAAAAAAAACTAATATAATTGCTACATATAATTACAATATAATTACTAAATATACTACAATTTAAATCTGAATTGAATACACACTTTGTATTTCTGTGTTCATGGTTTATACAAAAAACCAAGGTCTGAAAAGAAGAAAAAACGGACTGTATATAATTATATTCAAATAGGACCTTATTCTTCACCCAAATAAACCATTGGTGAGACAATTATAGCAGTAGTTTGACGTCTCATTGTATTCAAACAGTAATTATGTCCTAAAAATACGGTTCTCCAGTTTCTGCACAAATGTAACCCTCATTCTCCTCCATCTCACATCTTTTTTTTTCCTTCTTTAGGTAGATCCTTAGCAAACATCATATACAGAAATATATTCTCTAAAATATGCAGCTGTTTAATTTTTAATAACAATCAGACGTTTCCTGTGAATTGAAATACTGATGCTTGTGGTAGTTGTTTGACCGTGTTATGACCTACAGACACATTTGAGGTTTCAGTCAAAAAACACTTTTTCTATTTATAGTTTCAATGACTGTATGTAACTTTAGTTAAAAGCAGACATGAGTCATGTCCATATAACGTATTTCATTACAGGACTGTCAATAAAGTCAACTGACCAAAATGGCTAGGAAAACATGTGTTTTTCATCACAGAAAGAGAAGCTATTCCATTTAGGAGATTAACCTTAGGCTACACCAGTACTAATTTTATGATTTCACTGGGATGATATTGTAATAATAACATGGCAACATGGAAATCATCCATAGACTTAAATGTTAATAAGATGACTATTCGTTTACCTACAGTTACTTAAACAAAGACTGACACCTGCTGGCAGATAAAACACACTTCTTTTACTCTTGCACTTTTGCAAGAATAGGAGTAACTACAAAAAAAACCAACAAAACAAACATTTGTAGTTCCAATCATATTGTGTCATAAATTTTCAAGAATTTAGAATGTACCTAACTGCACTGCTTTTGATTTTTGTGGGGGTTGAACCACATGTCATTTGTAGTCAACCATTCAACTTTTCAGCTTTCAGCATCAGCTTTTCAGAATTCATAACTAACCATAAATATTTTTTTGTATTTTATAGGATTTTAGAATCATTCTGAAATGAAATGTTTTCTTCAGTCAAATATGTTCATGGATAATGAAGCCCTTGCGCTTTTATTATTATTTTTTTTACATCAAGAATTAATGAAAAAATACTTTTCTAAAAATACCCTAATGGGACAAAGTAATTTCTAAATGGTGACCCACTCTACCAACTGAGGGCGGCTGTGACTTAGTTGGTAGAGTGGCTTGTCCAATGATTGAAGGGTTGGTGACTTGTTATCACCTAAGAAATGAAGCTGTAAAATTGTAACACTCACGCATTAATTAAGAAAGTTTCTGCGTGTGGGTGTAGATTTTTGGAGAAATAAGAATAGGAATGGTGAACACATTACTAGTTTAGACAATAGTGGTGAGAGCTCATGAACGATGCTTCTTCTCAGATATGAGTTATCTTTTCTTGTTTTCTTTTTTGTACTGCCATCGTTTGCTTCCTGCTATTTCAATGTTGTGTTGCATGTCAACTGTGGTAGTGATGAAGCCTGTATCACTCCGTAAAATGAATAAAATAAAATAAAGCCGAAACAAACGTGCGCTCACACAAAAAAAGCAATGCCTTTATTCTCCGCGCATGCGCAGTGCAGTCTATTGAAATGTGACGTTCTCGTTCAGAAGTCTCGCGTTGTCGTAAAGAAAACTGCGACTGGAGGGACTCGAAGGGAGCAACCGGCCCTGAGGCTGAGCTTATTCGGATTTCAGGCGAACCGCATCGATTACTAAAATGACCAGTGGGTATCGACATATATTTTGACTGTAAGGCATTTATGTACTTTATAAGATTGCATGTGGTCATTGTTCGCTGTATTTTTGCCCCTCGTTAGCCTTGGCTACCACCGATGTGGGTTCCGTCTATTTCCTGAAAGAGTATCATTATTTACAAAAAATAATGAGAATGTTCGACCTCGATATTTACGTAGCACGTGTTTGCATCCTACTTTTAAATGTATATTTATATTGTTTTTATACATTACATTTTAGGGAGTGTATGTAGCACTGACATTGGAGGCTTGCCACTCGATTTGCTCGTCTTTCCAGCTATTAGACTGAGCCTAGGCCTGTTTTAGACATAGCTCGAGCCAAGGCGCATATTGACATGTTTGTGTTTACACGGGCGGGACGTCATTGTCATCATTACCCACGTCAATGTGACTGGCTCCTATACTTGTCTTTGTTTACCTGGTGCGTTAAAGCGCAATTCTTTGACGATGCTTTGCTGCCCTGTGTGTGTTGCTTTTCCGGGCATGAAGCTGCTCCAGACCGCCTCTGCCACGTCGGCTGTTGTCATGTGTGTGCACCATTTGTTTTGCACCGTGGCCCGATCGAACATTATCATACGTTTTTGTGAACTAAATGCGTTTTTAAAAAAAAATATGTTGACACTTGTGAGACGTTGATGCATAGTTAACTAACTTCACGTATTTTCCTGTTACCATGTATTTTAAAATGTCGTTTCCCCCTCTTTGTTTTATTTTTGCATTTGTTTTGTTTTATTGTTTATTTTTTTTTACATGCAGGAGGAAATCAACGGGAGCTTGCACGCCAGAAGAATGCCAAAAAGCAGAACGAACAAGGCAAAGGGAAGAGAGGCGACGATGGGCTGAGTGCTGCTGCACGTAAGCAGAGGTAAACAGGCCCGCAAGAAAGAACTGAGATGAATAGAAACTATGGAACAGGTGGCCTACCCTGGTTCCGGACAGTTGCAATCCTGCATATTTTAGACGTTTTCCTCTTCCAGCAGACCTGTTACTTGTTATAAGGTTTCTGCAGAGCTTGGTGTTCGATTGATCATTTGAATCAGCTGTGTTGGAAAATCTAAAACATGCAGGATTAGTGGCTTTCCAGGACCAGGGTTGGTCATCCCTGCCTTACAGAATATGTTTGCTATGGCATGCTGCTTACTCTTAAGTTGTATGTCACTTACATGTTTGGGAAAAAAAACAGACATCCTCACAAATCAAATACAAAGGTAAATCTGTCGTTAGCACTATATTAATGACCGTCTATCTAATTTAAAGGGATACACAGGTTAAATTGAGTCCCCAGACTTGAATAAGTGTGTGGAAGCATTTTCCTGGCAACTTAGCCATTGTCGAATATATCTGCACTGACCGCAGCTTGGTTTTGTGGCATAGCTGCAGTCTGCCAGAGCCACCCCAAAAACACAGCCAACAAACGTATTGGGGAAACCCCCTCCCAGTGGTGTGTGCATCGGCTGTGTTTTTCTTCACCAGAACGTAGTTCCCAAACCAATTTAACCAAGTTAAGCCTAGCGCATTGAGTTCCACTGTCATTTGCACTCTATCTTTAATAGAGTAAAACATAAAAAATGTTTTACTCTATGTATATTTTATATATATATATATATATATATAATATACACATTTATATATATATATATATATATATAGTAGGGCTGTTGGAACGAATTTCACTAGTCGAATATAATTCGAATATTAAAAAAAACAATAGAATTTGAACACAGGAATTACTAGTTGAATGTTTTGTTTTTTTTCCCCTCAAAACAACGTAATGACGTAATTTTTGCCGTTCTTCTATTCGTTTTTGTCACATGAGTCTGAGTCTGACTGAATCCAAATCTCACGTTGAGTTATCGAGTTACTTCAATGCTTGAACGTTATCATAGCGTTGCCTAGGCAACAGTTATCAGAATTTGATCATGGTGAGTGAGGAGAATACATGGGCGGAGATTACCACACCTGAGCACAACAGAAGTGTGGTATGGAAATACTTTGGCTTTCCCTCAGAAAAGGGAAAAATAACAAGCAAGGACACTGTAATATGCAAGTTGTGCCAGACTCGATTGAAGTATCACACTACAACCTGCGGGCACACCTGTTAACCGTACACCCTGGCAAGTTAGCCGAGGCGGAGCTAACTTCGGATAGCGCTAGGCCTGCTGAACCTCAGCCCAAGCAGGCGCGCATCACCTCGTTCATGCCTGCCTCCTCTTCACGGGGCTTATCGGCGGAACGTCAAAGAAAGATAACAGACACACTGACACGATTTATTTGTAAAGACATGAGACTAATCAATATATCACAGGGGTCTGGGTTTAAAGATTTCGTTCGGGAGTTAGAACCCAGGTACGGGGTTCCCTCTCGCACAACCATAAGTGATAGGGTTGTGAAACTTTACGATGCAACTAAGGACAACATTAAAAAAATGCTAAGCGGAGAAAACATTTCCCTGACAACAGATGGATGGACCTCGATAGCCACCGAGGCATATGTGACAGTCACCGCACATTTCATAAATGATGATTGGGAACTAAAGGACATCATTCTTAAAACAGCCGAAGTCCAGGAAACCCACACAGCTGAACACGTCGCAGAGTGCATCGCCAATATACTCAGGGAATACAACGTGAGGCCCCAGTCGGTACTGTCCATTACCACAGACAACGCGGCGAATTATATTAACGCTGTTGAGAGGCACCTGCAAGTAGCCAGTGGTACCATGCATGTCCCACACTATAAACTTGGCTGTGAGGAAATCCATTCTTTTGACACCAGAGCATTTTGATAGTAAAAAAAAAACAAAACAAACAGTTCAATAAAAATTCAGAATTGAACTTTTCCTTTTCTCCCTGATCTTTATTATTTAGCCTACTTATAACAAACGTCTCTTGACTTCTGGTATAGAATGTTTACTGATTACATCGGAACGCCCTCCTACTGGCCAAAAGTATAATAACCCCATGCCCTACATGTAAACCTATAGTAATGCATAAATAGGCTATATTTTAACGTAAAAATTCAAATATTATTCAAATTAAAAAAAAAAAAAGGAATGAAATTCGAATGGGATTGAAGAGGAAAGTTGACAGCCCTAATATATAGTAAACTAATACTTTGGGCGGATTACACTATTGCCACGAAACCAAGCTGCGGCCATTGCAGATGTATTGGGACAATGGTTGAGTTGCCAGGAAAATGCTTCCACACATTTATTCAAGTCTGGGAACTGTGGAGATACACTCAATTTAACCTGGGGGTGGCATATCCCTTTAACACTGATGTTACAAACACATGGTTTACGGTATGAAACATGGGGTTCCTTCTGACAATTTATGTTTTCTTTTGTCCTCTCAAGGGATGCAGAAATAATGCAACAGAAGCAGAAGAAAGCGGATGAAGGAGGGAAGCCAGGCTCGAAGGCCAAGTAAAGACAGAAGTCCAAGTTGAAATCAACTCAGTGTTTCAACAACATCCCACGTTGAGCATTCTTCCTGATATTTATGAAAATGGATCTGTCATTTTGGTCTAGACTCAAGAATCTAGGATCCTACATTCTTCCCTATGGCAAATGACATTGCTTGTTGGATTTGTTATTTTACTTGGTGAAATTATGTCTAAGCAAGTTAGCGGTTGTCCATTCTGATGTTGCATGCACAGGAGCATCAGGGGTGTGAGCAGCAGGAGAGAGATGAACAATTCTTGGCGCAAAGCATCTACGTAACATTTGTGTATTTTTGTACAAAAATGTCCCCTGCTGGTTTCAAATAAAGTGTATCTTTTTAGTTCATGCGTGCCTGAATTATTTGGGAAGTTGGTTTCAGAATAATTGTAGTGTGATAGTTAAGACATTTCCTGTAAGAAGAAATTTTCTATAAGGAATCTGTCTGTCTACACATATACTGTATTTTAGGTTGCTCATAGAAGCTTTTCTATGTTAAATACAAAGAACAAACAGGATAAATAGGCAGAAATATATTATTGATAGGATTCGTTCCATCTCTAAGATTAATAGTCACTCTATATCTCTAATGGTTTACTCCATTAGACTACTTAAAACCTTTTCAAACAGATCCAACTGGAATTATTGAGGAATGCTAACATGTCCCATGTCCCCATATTAAAAATTTAATAAATGTTTCCAGCAGGGGTCTCAAACAAATTTTCTTTCGGGGCCCACTTTCAACCCAATTTGATCGGACCAGTAAAATAACATACTAACTTATAAATATAATGAGAACTCTGAATTTTTGTCTTTGTTTTATTGCACCCCCCCTCCCAAATTATGAAATACTTAGTTTTATAAAGTCCTCAAATGCAAAATATGTGATTAACCTGAGAAAAATGACATTTCATAAAGAAAATAATGGCCATTTCAACAATATTCTGCCTGAACTTATTTGTTCATGTGTTTTATTATGGATCAGTTCAATTTTATTTATAGAGCCCCAACTCACAAGGTGATCTTACAGGGTTTTACAGGAGAGAACAATCAATCAAGCATCCTTTGTCCTTAGACCCTCACTGAAAGAGAGATCCAGTCCCATGAACAGACAGGCTATAGACAAACATCCATTTGTAGATGAAAGGCCAGGTCCATCAGATAGGTGAGGGTGAGGGAGGAGGTCTGGAGTACAGGACACAAGTTAGTCACTGCAAATCCTCTTGTCTATGGCTCCTTATGTGGATACTGCTGAGTGTTGCCACAAGGTGAATAGTCATAAACAGACATGGTATGTAAGATAGATTTAAGAAATTACAAATACAGACGAGAGACAAAGAGACTCAGTGCCTGTACTCCCCCCAGCATTCTAGCTCCTAGGGTAGCTTAGACTGAACTGTGACTTCAGTCTATTTTTACTAACCTGACCATTGGCTTTCTCAAACAGTAACATTTTTAACCTAATTTTAAATGTAGTGACAGCCTCTTTAATATTAATTCCATAAGAAATGAGCCTGGTAAATGGTCTGCTATATAGCGCTTTTCCACCTTCATGGTGCTAAAAGCACTTTTTACATTAGCTTCACATTCACCCATTCACACACACTAGTTGGTTTCTAAGGTCAGTCCTACTGGGGGCCTAAGTCAGGGTTAAGTGTCTTGCCCAAGGACACTTCGACATGTGGACAGCCAGAGCTTGGACACGCCAACCTCTCAGCCATTGGGCGACCCACTCTCCCAACTGAGCCACAGCCACCCTTGGTAACTAAAGGCTCTAGCTCCTACTGTACTTTTACAGACCCTGGGAACTTTCAGTAGACCTGCATTCTGAGAATGAAGGGTTCTATTGGGCTGGTACAGAACCAGATCATCTTTAAGATAAGATAAGTTCTACAAAGTCACTAAACTCTTTGTAACAGAAGCAGAAAGTTGTTAAAATTTTGTGTAATTTTCTTTAGATATTTCGGGTTGGGTGGCACGGCAAACTTATATAGCGCTTTTTTGGTGCCACCCAACACCAGTGGTTCTCACTGTGTTGGTTCTCACGTGTGCCTCACAGTGAGAAGGACCCTGGTTTGAATTCCACACCAGACCTTTCTGTGTGGAGTTTGCATGTTCTCCCCGTGTCCGCGTGGTTTTTTGCTGGGTGCTCCGGTTTCCTTCCACCATCAAAAGACATGCACTGATAGGTTAATCTAAATTGTCCATACGTGTGAATGTGAGAGTGATTGTTTGTCTATATATGTTCAGCCCTCAGATGAACTGGCGGCTCATACAGGGTGTACCCCGCCTTCGCCCATTGTAGCTGGATTAGGCCCCAGTGACCCCCGCAACCCTAGTGAGGATAAAGCGGGTTCAGATGACGAGTACGAGTATTTCAGGTTGGTTTTGTTCAAATTATAATTATTTACAATTTATTGTTACAGGATAGGTTGTAATGTAAAATCATAATTTGGCTGGGGCGGCTGTGGCTGGGTTGGTAGAGCGAGTCGTCTGGTGATTGGAAGGTTGGTGGTTAGTGTCCTGGTTCTGGCTGTCCACATGTTGAAGTGTCCTTGGGCAAGACACTGAACCCTGATTCAGGCTCCCAGTAAGACTGATAGAACCTTAGAAACCTACTAGTGAATGGGTGAATATGAGGCTAATGTAAAGTGCTTTGAGCACCGTGAAGGTGCTCAGAGCACAAAATTTATATAGACGCCACATACCTTTTTCCACTAAAACAAAGATACGTTTTTTAAATTTTCATCCTTTATACACAGAAAAAAACTGAGAAGAAAATATCGGGGTTTTTAAAATAATTATAGAAATACCTCAAACTTATATAGCGCTTTTTTGGACACTCAAAGATGAGTGTCCAAATAATAATAAAGATTAAAGCATACAAATGAATGTTCATCTATTTTATTAAATGCTTTATTAAAGGTTATTATATGCTCTTCAGCCCAGGGACCGCATTGGAATGGGGGTTGCATTGTGGGCTGCATGTTTGAGACCCCTGGTTTACAGCAAAATACAGTGGCCAAAGCAGTCTGAGTGTTAACTAGTTTAACTTACAAGGTTAATTTGCAGTGAATGGCTTAGGGTTAGGGTTATTTGTTACCTTTCTTACTATATTTTCAGGAGCTTAAGATTCAATGATAATCTTTTCCTTGACACTTGGTTTTATCAAAGTACTACTGCTTTGAACTCCCTTTGGATCTTTGAGATATGTTTGACAAATATTTTCCTTGAATGTACAGTATTCTGTGTTTCAGCCTTTTCCAGCTTCCTACAATAATAAATTCACCCAACAAATAAGAGCATTTATTTTTTGCTGCAGCTTGTCTTTGTTCACCAAAGATTCTAAGAGAAACTCAGCAGTATTCAGGTGTTTATTGTATGGCATCAGAATTTTGCACATCTTTTGTGTCATTACTTTTCAAACTCAGAAATGCTCAATACATGCATGAATGATCAACTAATGTATGAGTGGAAATATCCCAAACTCAAGAGTTTCAAATGCACAGAGGTAACAGATACAGTAAGAACACATTAGACCCTTTACCACTATAGGAAGATATGCAGGAACTTTGAGCATTAGATGGAAATTCTAAACACCTAACTTAACCAGGTTTTATCTTTATTATTATTATTATTATTATTATTATTATTATTATTATTATTATTATTATTATTATTATTATTATTATTATTATTATATTTTAATCAAATAGAGTTTAGGGTCTTCTATAAGCCCTGAAAATGGGTGTGAAAATATGGGACCTCAATTCAGAATCAGAATCACCTTCATTGTCATTGTATACAAAATGCATAATGAGATTTGAGTTCCTGCTCCGAGGTGCTTAAGTGGCATCAGATACAAATAAAATAAGGAAATAAAAAATCCAATGTCAAAGTCTACACTAGCAAATAATAACATAAATACTAGAAAAGCTTTCTGAGAGCGCAAACCTCTACCAAGGTAGACCTCCCCCCTTCGAATGAAGAGAGGTCCGCCAAGGAGCTGTTTTTGCCAGAGTTGGTCTGTCTGTTTGCCTGTCTATTAGTTAGTTAGTTAGCAAGATAACTCAAAAACTCAGGCTAGCTTAGGCTAGTAATGGGGAGATCTGGAAATGATTAGATTTTGGTGGTGATCCGGAAGAGATCCTGGATTCTTGATCACTTTGAAATTTTACCTTGCCATAAATGGAGAATACATTTCAAAGTGGTACAGAATCCAGAATCTCTTCTGGATCACCACCAAATTTATAATTATGTGTTCCTTGCGATACTCCCAACAAATCCTGAAAATTTCATCAAAATCCATCCGTAAATTTTTGAGTTATCTTGACCCCCCTGGGTCACCACCAAAATCTAATAATTTCCAGAGCTCCCCATACTACCCTGTAAATGTAATCAAGCTCCGTCCCTAACTTTTTGAGTTATCTTGCTAACTAGCAGACAGACAGACAAACAAACTCTGGCAAAAACATAACCTCCTTGGCAGAGGTAATAAAGAAGGGGTTTAAAAGTCCAGTACCTGTCATGACCTCTGCTCCGGTGACCTTTCCCCCAGTCATCTCCATATAGACCTGGCCCCGCACTGCGCAGCTGCAAGCCGTTCCTCGTCTGCAATTATAAAAGCAGTGAGGCTTGGCAGTTGCCAGTGCGGGACCATTCTATAATGTCACTTCCATAACCCGGACACTTTCCCCACGCGCCTCTGTCACCATAACCCGGACATTCATCTCTGGCCCTTCATTCCCAGGTTTTGGTTTGGTTTTGTCTCTGTCTTGTCTTTATCTTTCTTAGTTTGTAATTAAATTATTTTTCCCTTCAGCACTGTGCATTGGAGTCCTCACTCACCTCACCCCGATCCTGACAGAATGGTCCCGCCAAACATCAGGACTCCACCAGTGCTGAAGGGACCTGTTTTGTTTTAGTTTCCCCTGGTCTGTTCTGTCTAAAGTCTGTCCAGTCTTGCGTTCTGTCCCTGTCTGTGTGCGTTTCCCTGCTCGTTCTGTGTATCTGCCCAGCGTTCTGTGTATCTGCCCAGCGTTCTGTGTATCTGCCCAGCGTTCTGTGTATCTGCCCAGCGTTCTGTGTATCTGCGGTCCTTTTTTTTGGTCTAGTTAGTCTGCGGTCCTTTTTTTTGGTCTAGTTAGTCTGCGGTCCTTTTTTTTGGTCTAGTTAAGTCTGCGGTCCTTTTTTTTGGTCTAGTTAAGTCTGCGGTCCTTTTTTTTGGTCTAGTTAGTGAAGATATATAAATATGTTTGTATCACTTAATTAGAATGAAGATATATAAATATGCTTGTATTACTTAATTAATCACTTATTAATTCTACTCACAATCAAGTTTTATTGTTTGCTTTGTATAACTATTAAATGAAGTACAAAGTGCTCACATGCAAAACTAACAAAGTGCTTATATGACTAACCTGGCATTCCTTTACACTCCTAAATCAGCTTGTTTATCTAAACACGCCAAGGGTTTATTCCCTAAATTACCTTTCTTATCTAACCCATCACCGGTCTAAACTGGGGGTGAAATTCCTGTCTGGTTTTGATCAAAGTACCCAGTATACAGGTTTGAAGGACATCTCTCTCATCCTGGGTGCAGCTGTGATCCTATGGCAATGAGGTCATATATCCAACTCCAGTGTGAAGAAGATGATGTCATCAAGACAACTATAAAATATCACTTCTGTGTTTCTTCTGTGTTCTTTTCTCTCTGTACCTCCCCGGTTTCGTCCGGACCAGAACAGAGGAAAAACCCAGATATCTGTCGCACAATTTTTCTAGATTTCTTTGTTAGGGTTAATGGTAATTAAACTTCTGAAACTTTATTTTTGGATCCTGGTGGTTTCTTCCCGATAAAAATGAACACGAGTAAGAGGAAACTAAAAACGTAAGATTTCCTACATTAGTCTGCGGTCCTTTTTTTTGTCTAGTTAGTCTGCGGTCCTTTTTCTTTTTGTCTAGTTAGTCTGCGGTCCTTTTTTTTTGTCTAGTTAGTCTTTGGTCCTGTCTTTTGTCTAGTTAGTCTTTGGTCCTGTCTTTTGTCTAGTTAGTCTTTGGTCCTGTCTTTTGTCTAGTTAGTCTTTGGTCCTGTCTTTTGTCTAGTTAGTCCTTGGTCCTGTCTTTTCAGTCTAGCTTGTTTTCTTGTCTAGCTTGTCAGCATAGGGTTTAAGTCTTCTCGGTGTGGTGGTTTTGAGTCGTCTCTGTCTGTTCCCTGTTTCTGGCTGTCCCTACCTGTTGCCCGTTGCTGGCTTCTGTCCCCTGTCCCTGCCTGTTGCCTGTCTCTGCCTGTTGCTTTTCTCCCCCTCGGATTTTTCCCTCTCGGGTCTGGGCCCTGTTTCCAGTCCATCCAGGGCCGGTTGCCTTTATTACCAGTTGCCTATGGTGGCACTGGTCATTTGGGGAATACTGGTTCTGGGAATGGGTACTAGTTATCGGGTCCAGACATCCCCTCTCTTCCTTCCCTCTCTTGCCTGTTCATCGTGTCTGGCCGGGTCTTGCCCCGGACCTTTTTGCCGTGTTGGCCGGGTCTCGCCCCGGACGTGTTTTTTTTGCCCTGTTGGCCGGGTCTCGTCCCGGACCTTTTCCCCATGTTCGACCCGGTATCGCCCCGGACCTGCTTGTGGGTTTTTGGTCGGTATCGCCCCAGACCTGTTCCCATGTGCCCTTGTGTCGGCCCGGTCCTTTTGTTCCCTCGTTTTGTCCTGTCTTTGTTTTCGTGCCTTGTCTCTGTTCCATTTTGTCTCTCCCCGCCAGAGTCCGTGGTGACCCCACCCAATTAGTCTTCAGTCAGACCAGTTCTGTTGCTCCTGCTACCAACCCAGGCCACTCAGTCCAGAGGGTTACCACACTGCTCCACCCAGAGGGATTCCACACCCCTCTGCCCAGAGGGTACTCCGCCCAGGGGGATTCCACGCCGCTCCACCCAGAGGGACTCCACACCACTCTGCCCAGAGGGTACTCTGCCCAGGGGGACTCCACGCCGCTCTGCCCAGGGGGACTCCACACCGCTCTTCCCAGAGGGTACTCCGCCCAGGGGGTTTCGATGCCGCCCTGCCCAGAAGGATCCCACACCGCTCTGCCCAGAGGGTACTCCGACCAGGGGGTTTCCATACCACCCTGCCCAGAAGGATCCCACACCGCTCTGCCCAGAGGGTACTCCGACCAGGGGGTTTCCATACCACCCTGTCCATGGGGTTTCCACGCCACCCTGGCCAGAGACGCACTACTTGTATTTTTTGAGTTTTGGACAATGGGGGGGGGGGGTCTTTGTTTTTTTTTTTAATTTTTTTTAGGGGCGTCAGGAGTCGCCCCTTAGGGGGGGGGTACTGTCATGACCTCCGCTCCGGTGACCTTTCCCCCAGTCATCTCCATATACACCTGGCCCTCAACTGCGCAGCTGCAAGCCGTTCCTCATCTGCAACTATAAAAGCAGTGAGGCTTGCAGTTGCCAGTGCGGGACCATTCTATAATGTCACTTCCATAACATGGACACTTTCCCCATCTCCTTAGTCACCATAACCCGGACATTCATCATCACCACGGACTCTGGCCGTTCGTTCCCAGGTTTTGGTTTGGTTTTGTCTCTGCCTTTGTCTTTGTTTCTTAGTTTGTTATTAAATTTATTTTTCCCTTCAGCACTGTGCATTGGAGTCCTCACTCACCTCACCCCGATCCTGACAGTACTTACAGAGTGGATCTGAACACTGCAGGAGGATACAAGTAGGAGAGATTAAAATGCTGAGTGGAAATAACATCATAAACAGAATGGTGTAATTCAGGAGTCTCAAACTCATTTTCGTCAGGGACCACATTCAGTCTGATTTGATCTCCAATGGGTCAGACCCTTAAAATGAAAACAAACTATAAATAATGACAACTGCAAATATATCATTGTTTTAGTGTAAATAAATCCCCCGTTAAATTATGAAAGTACTTTTATACAACAAAAGTGAAATTTCATAAGGAAAATAAGGGCAATTTTAACAATATTCTGCTTGAACTTATTAGTCCGTGTGTTTTTTGATTTTGATTTTGATTTTGATTTTGATTTGAATGATTTATTTCGAACATGTGCAAATTGCAACAATAATCAATACAGCAATAATAATAATAACAATGACATGTCCGAAAAGGAGTAGGATGAAGCATAAGCTTATTTAATCCTACCCCTTCTTCACTTCCTCAACAACCTAAATACATCTTGTAGTAATATAGTGCATAGTACAAAAAATATGATAAATAAAATGATAACAATAACAATGATAACAATACCAATAATCAATAACTGAAGTACTAAACATAGACATATATACAAAAAACAAAAAAAACAAAACTATAAACAAATGAGCAGATAGGAAAGTAGGTAACAAATAGAGTTTTTTTGTTGTTTGTTTTATCATGGATCAGTTCTACAAAGACACTAACCTCTTAGTAACAGAAGCAAAAAATGGTTCAAATTGGGTCTAATTTTCTTGAGACATAATTTTCTTGTTCGCATTTTCTTGTTACAGATACATTTCAATATTTTAATAATTTAATGTTTTGCATTAAAACTGACAAAAATCAGAAGTTGTCATCATTTATAGGCAAAGAAAAAAAAACTGAAAAGAGAATATGGAGTCATTTAATTAGGTTATTATGCTCTTCATCCCATGGGTTGCATTTGGCCCATTCCACGGGCTGCATTGGAACCACTGGCGGGCCCCATTTGGCCCCCAGGCTGCATGTTTGAGACCCCTGGTCTCAGTATATAAATACAATACACTTGTAGCATAGGAAAAGTATTAGACTATGAAACTGTTGGGTTAGATATTGTGCATTGTATCCCTAATGACAAATGGCAGAATTTTATTTTTTTGGTTATGAACAAAGTCATGGACTGATTTGGCAAATTTTTTTTAGATAACGTTGATTTGATAGGGTGGCAGTGGGTTGTTCGATGACGATTTTGTCCCAGCTCTGGCTGTCCACAGTTGAAGTGTCCTTGGGCAAGACACTGAACCCTGACTTAGGCTCCCAGTAGGACTGGCAGAACCTTAGAAACCTTACTGGTGTTAATGGGTGAATGTGAGGCTAATGTAACGCACTTTGAGCACCATGAAGATGGAAAAGGGCTATATAAGTGTGCTCCATTTACTATTTGACACTGACAAGTAACAAGTGATGGATGTTTGGTGATCAGTGGAGGATTGGAGGCTGGCATTAGAACAGTCCTTCCTTCAATCCCATAAAAAAGAAAAACCCCATAACAGTGTTTTTTTGGTTATGGGGTTGAATCTTACAGGGTTGAAGATTTTAGCTAAAAGTAGTCATAGATCCACATTAGCTAGAGTATGGAGCATTAGAAAGCATGAGGAAAACAAGAAATGAATAAAGTTTTCCGAGACAACTTTTATTTTTTTCCAAAAAAAATACTAAATATAATTAATGCTTGTAACAGTGTTGAAAGGTTGAGTCTTACAATGTCAATCTGATGATAAAAACAATAACATATAGGTAAGAAAGTATGGTAATACAGCAGTTTGAGTGGGAAAAGACTGATGTCACTTCCTGGGTGTTTAGGAAGTTGGACTAAACCATTATTTAAAAAAAAAAGAAGGCGGGATTGAAATCCCGTTATGGGGGTGAACATAACTCTGGGAGAATATTAAATAGTGCTATTTTACAAATCAATAAAGTTTTTTTTCTCACATTTCTTAAATTAAGGTTCAAGTTGACAGATAAATGATTATAGAACCAGAAAAAACTGTGGTTACTGACTATTTATATTTCTTTTATATTCAGTAAAACAGTGACTTTGCTCATTTGGCTGAACTGTATGCCTCAGAAACCCATAAAATGTTATCTAGTTCTGCCAACACTAAATTCAATTCAATTCAATTTTATTTATAAAGCCCTAAATCACAACAAAGTCGTCTCAGAGGGCTTTACAAAAAAAACAGTGCTCTCATGCCCTTCAGTGCTCTCATGCCCTTCTAACCACTAGGTGGAAGCACACTCCATGGCACTGAAACATTTATATTTAACAGTGAATAATTGTGTGAATGGCAAAGCAGAGAAATTGATTTGGTTAAGTTGTGTTGCAGTATGTGATTTTTCTACTAAAGCCACATATATCATGCAGGATTTTAGTACAGCTTTGCATCATGTGATTGGAAGGAAAACACATTTGGAAGGTGGAAGTGTCATGACCTCCGTTCCAGTGACCTTTCCCCCAATTTTCCACACTCACCTGGTCCTGCACTGCGCAGCTGCAAGCCGTTCCTAATCGGTGACTATTTAAGCGGTGAGGCTTGTAGCTGCCAGTGCAGGACCATTCATCTATGTCACCTCCATAACCCGGTCGATGTCTTCCATCTCCCCAATCACCATAACCCGGACACTCATCATCACCACGGACTCTGGCCGTTTACTCCCAGGTTGTGTCTGTCTTGTCTTTATGTTGTACTTTTGTTATTAAATTATTTTGCCCTTCAGTACTGTGCAATGGAGTCCTCCTTCACCTCACCCCGATCCGTGACAGAATGGTCCTGCCACCATCTGGACTCCGCCAGTGCTGAAGGGACCCTTTTTGTTTTAGTTTTCCCCTGTCTGTTCCGTCTAAAGTCTGTCCAGTCTTGCGTTCTGTCCCGTTCAGTGTTTCTGGCTAGCGTTCCGTGTTTCTGGCTAGCGTTCCGAGTTTCTGGCTAGCGTTCCGAGTTTCTGGCTAGCGTTCCGTGTTTTTGGCTAGCGTTCCGTGTTTTTGGCTAGCGTTCCGTGTTTTTGGCTAGCGTTCCGAGTTTCTGGCTAGCGTTCCGAGTTTCTGGCTAGCGTTCCGTGTTTCTGGCTAGCGTTCCGAGTTTCTGGCTAGCGTTCCGAGTTTCTGGCTAGCGTTCCGAGTTTCTGGCTAGCGTTCCGAGTTTCTGGCTAGCGTTCCGTGTTTTTGGCTAGCGTTCCGTGTTTTTGGCTAGCGTTCCGTGTTTTTGGCTAGCGTTCCGTGTTTTTGGCTAGCGTTCCGTGTTTTTGGCTAGCGTTCCGAGTTTTTTGTCTTGTCTTCTGGCTTTTTGTCTTGTCCTCTGGCTTTTTGTCTAGTCTTCTGGCTTTTTGTCTTGTCTTCTGGCTTTTTGTCTTGTCTTCTGGCTTTTTGTCTTGTCTTCTGGCTTTTTGTCTTGTCTTCTGGCTTTTTGTCTTGTCTTCTGGCTTTTTGTCTTGTCTTCTGGCTTTTTGTCTTGTCTTCTGGCTTTTTGTCTTGTCTTCTGGCTTGTTGTCTTGTCTTCTGGCTTGTTGTCTTGTCTTCTGGCTTGTTGTCTTGTCTTCTGGCTTGTTGTCTTGTCTTCTGGCTAGTTGTCTTGTCTTCTGGCTAGTTGTCTTGTCTTCTGGCTAGTTGTCCTGTCGCCTGGCGTTGTGTCTTTTCGTCGGTCTTGGTCTGTCGTTGGTCTGTCGTTGGTCATTTCTGTCTGTTCCTGTCCCTGACTCTTGCCCGTTGCTCGCTTCTGTCCTCTGTCCCTGCCTGTTGCCCGTGGTTGGCTTCTGTTCCCTGTCCCTGCCTGTTGCCCGTGGTTGGCTTCTGTTCCCTGTCCCTGCCTGTTGCCCGTGGTTGGCTTCTGTCCCCTGTCCCTGCCTGTTGCCCGTGGTTGGCCTGTTTCCTGTCCCTGCCTGTTGCCAGTTTCTTCTTTTTGTCTTGTTCCTGTCTAGCCAGAGTCCGTGGTGATCCCACCCAATCAGTCTCCTTGGTCCTCAGTCAGACCAGTCATGTTGCTCCTGCTACCGCTCTGCCCAGAGGGTACTCCGCCCAGGGGGTTTCCACACCGCCCTGCCCAGAAGGATGCCACACCGCTCTGCCCAGAGGGTACTCCGCCAGGGGGTTTCCACACCGCCCTGCCCAGAAGGGATTCCACACCGCTCTGCCCAGAGGGTACTCCGCCCAGGGGGTTTCCACACCGCCCTGCCCAGAAGGATGCCACACCGCTCTGCCCAGAGGGTACTCCGCCAGGGGGTTTCCACACCGCCCTGCCCAGAAGGGATTCCACACCGCTCTGCCCAGAGGGTACTCCGCCCAGGGGGTTTCCACACCGCCCTGCCCAGAAGGATGCCACACCGCTCTGCCCAGAGGGTACTCCGCCAGGGGGTTTCCACACCGCCCTGCCCAGAAGGGATTCCACACCGCTCTGCCCAGAGGGTACTCCGCCCAGGGGGTTTCTACACCGCCCTGCCCAGAAGGATGCCACACCGCTCTGCCCAGAGGGTACTCCACCAGGGGGTTTCCACACCGCCCTGCCCAGAAGGGATTCCACACCGCTCCGCCCAGAGGGTACTCCGCCCAGGGGGTTTCCACACCGCCCTGCCCAGAAGGATGCCACACCGCTCTGCCCAGAGGGTACTTCGACCAGGAGGTTACCATGCCGCCCTGCTCGGAGAAGCTCTGGACAACGGGGGGGGGGTTGTGTTTTGTTTTTTTTTTTGTTTTTTAGGGGCTTCAGGAGCCGCCCCTTAGGGGGGGGGTACTGTCATGACCTCCGTTCCAGTGACCTTTCCCCCAATTTTCCACACTCACCTGGTCCTGCACTGCGCAGCTGCAAGCCGTTCCTAATCGGTGACTATTTAAGCGGTGAGGCTTGTAGCTGCCAGTGCAGGACCATTCATCTATGTCACCTCCATAACCCGGTCGATGTCTTCCATCTCCCCAATCACCATAACCCGGACACTCATCATCACCACGGACTCTGGCCGTTTACTCCCAGGTTGTGTCTGTCTTGTCTTTATGTTGTACTTTTGTTATTAAATTATTTTGCCCTTCAGTACTGTGCAATGGAGTCCTCCTTCACCTCACCCCGATCCGTGACAGGAAGTAATTAAGTAAAAGTACTTTGTTACTGTACTTAAAAAAAAAAAATTAGGTATCTGTACATTACTGGAGTATTTATTATATGACAACTTTTTACTTTTACACCCTACATTTGTTCATTTGTACTCCTTACATTTATATTAATATATGTACTTTATACTCCTTACATTTATATAAATATCTGTACTTTATATTCCTTACATTTATATAAATATCTGTACTTTATACTCATTACATTTATATAACTATCTGTACTTTATACTCCTTATATTCTTAGAATAAACTTGTTGCTTTTTCTAATTAAACAGATGTGACAGTCTGAAAAATAAGTCACTTCAGAGAGAAAATCAGTGGAGGAAAGAAACTAGGACTTTATATATTATAATTGTGACTTTTATTTTTTGTAAACATTTCATATTTATGTCTTGTTGAACCGCATTTTGTAATAACGGAGCAATAAATGTCCAAAATGTACTAACTTTTTCATTTCATTTTGTAATAAAGCTGCATTTTGTAATAAACTGCCCTAACACATTTTGTAATAAATTTTGCCGCATTATGTAATAAGCTATTAAATTTTGCAGCAGCAGGGCGCTTTGGTGGTGTGGCATTAAAACTCAAGGAGCTGTTTGGGAAACATTCCAAGTGGTTCATGGCTTGGCTGGTAATTAGACATATCAGACATGGACAATTTGAAATTACAGATATATGTTGGAAATAGAAATTTTGTTGTTTGCTGAGCCTTTTGAGGCAATTTCATATTTGTTTAAAATGAATCTTAGTGGATAAATTATCTGGTCACAGCAGCTCTCTAAAAAAGTAGAAGACACATTGTTTAAGGTAGAACTTATATTCATTGGTTCATTATTATTTTAAATTGGCCACAAGCCATGGCTTGGTTGCATTTATTATTGTTGATGTTTATAACTATTCTTGATGTGGTTTTGGTATCCAATAAAAACAATCTGAAATTTACAGAATGTTCTCTGTTAATGCAACCTTTGAATAGTGTACTGATACGAATTACTAAGTACTGCTACTAGGCTAATACAGTAAAATAAAATACAATTAACAAACAAATAAACTATGTATTAGAATTGTTATTATGTAAATTAAATTTTCTAGACAATAAAAAAGATGCAAGTGCATTTTGTAATCTTCTCAAAATGTAATAACTTATTACATAGTGCGGCAAAATGTATTCCTTGAGGCAGTTTATTACAAAAAGAGGCAGTTTATTACAAAATACTGCTTAACATGCCTATCTCATAATTTTGATGTTTTAATGTCATATTTATGACTTCAGATAACAGGGAAGCAGATGAAGCACAGAATAACTATGAGGCGTAAAACACAGAATCAGCAACTTGCTTATATTGAAGGATATTCAAACTTTATACTCTTTTATTCACTGTACTGTTCTTACAGCTGTGGGAGGATCTCCTTTAACTTCTACCACAAGGTCCAACAAACCAGAGGTCGAAGAAACTAAGTAAAAGTACTTTGTTACTGTACGTAAATAGGTTTTTTAGGTATCTGTAAACCTGAGTATCTATTTTTCTGGCAACTTTTTACTTTTATGCCCTACATTTGTTCATAAATATCTGTATGTTATACTCCTTACATTGACATGAATATCTGTTGTCATGATACACACACATCCTGTGTCCTTTGTTGTGGATTTTTTTTTAACTTAACAGACTGTATTACACCGAACTCACATGCTTGCACTGCTTGCACCACGTTTTGGGCTAACCTCAGGCTGTAGCTGTGGATCTGCAGGCTCGGTGGTCTCAGGAACAGCCTGGAGGTGTCTCCTGTTGCATTGCAGTCCTGTGTCATCTTCCATCTTGATCATATAGGATCAGGGTTCTTCCACGTTTCCCACCACCCGCGCAGGAATTTTCCTCCCCTTTTTGACACGCACTGCTTGACCAACTGGCAGCTCTGGGAGTTGGTGGGTGGCCTGTAAGTGTAAAAGTATTTGTAAGGTGTCTTGGCTTGAGAGCCATTTATTGTTACTTGTTCAGGACTTATTGGAGACATTTGCAAGTTTTTCTCCAATGTGGTGCGTAGCTGTCATCCTATCATCAGTTGAGCTGGACTGGCCCCTGGGTTGTCGCCAGGTACCTCATCAGGGCAAGGTAGGGGTCCGGTTGTTTCAGTAGTCTTTTAGCAGTCTGGACTGCTCTCTCGGCTGCCCCGCTGGCCTGGGGGTAGTGGGGTCTAAAGGTAGTGTGTGTACTACATCATACTTTTTGCTAAAGTAAATTCTGCTCATGTGAACTGCAGACCATTATCGCTGACTAGTTCAAGGGTACACCCCATCTGTTGAAAATGCCTTTGAGGCATGTGATGACTTGCTGGCTTGATATAGAAGGTAAGTGTGCTATTTCGATGTACCTGGAATAGTAGTCCACTGCTGTCAGATACTGCTTCCCTTCCAGCTCACATAAGTCAGCAGCGATCCTTTGCCAAGGTCCCTCTGGTATGGCCATTGTGATGAGAGGCTCACGCCTCTGCTTGGGTTCTATGCAGAACTTCCACTGCATCACAGCTTTGATGTTGCCATTTATACCAGGCCACCAGATGCCCATTCTGGCTCTCTCATAGGACTTGGTGACCTAGTCCTTGGTGACCCGCATGGATTCTTTTAAGAATATCTGCTCTCAGTTCTTTTGGAATCACAATTCTGTCATCATACAGAATTAGTCCTTCGCTTCAGAGAGATCATGTCTGGCAGAATAGAATACAGAGAAGGAGGGAAAGTTGTGTGTCTTATGCCAGCTGTTTTGCACCCTGGAAATAACCGCCTGAAGGTCTGGATACATCTGCGTAGCTCCTCTCATCTCCTCCTCTTCTCTGGAGACATGGGCTTGTTTGTCACCATCGTGTCCACATATGCTTGATGTAGCGCTCTGTCTCGTCTCATGAGTCAAAGGGCTCCTGGACAACGCGTCTGCCACGTCTAGCTGTTTTCTTGGAACATGGACAGCTGCCACATTGAACTACGTCAGGCTAAAAGCAGGTTAAAAGTCTCTGGCACCGCACCGGCACTTTGTCCAGGTTACAATGCGACCAACAGCTTGTGGTCTGTCTGTAGGCAAAAACTGTCTAGTCCCTGTACATAGCATACAAAACGTTCACATGAGAACACTCCTGCCAAGCATTCCTTTTCTATTTGGGAGTAACATTTCTCTGACTTTGTAAGTGTTCGTGAACAGAATGCACCATTGTGCTCCTGAAGTAGTGTGGTGCCCAGGCCATAGCTGCTGGCATCTCGCTGATGACTGTGCGATGGTTGGAATTGTAGTAGACCATTGCCGGGGCTGACAAGAGCATGTCTTTGGCTTTCTGCAGCGCCCTCTCTTGGTCGTCACCCCATGTCCACATACTATCCTTCTTGAGCAGGTCAGTGACTGGGTGCAGCCTGGTTAAGAGGCCTGGCAGGAACCTTCCCAGGTAGTTGGTCTTGCCCAAGACCTGGCACAGCTCTCCCACATTGTTTGGGCTGGGCATCTCAGTAATGGTGCTCACCTTACTTTTATCTGGTTTCATGCCCTCTGCGCTAATAATGTGTCCAAAGTATTAAATCTCTGATCTGTTGAAACGATACGTTGCTTTGTTCAATTTCAGTCCAGACCGCTTGATGGTCTTGAGAACTGCAATTAGCCACCTGTTGTGTTCCTCCTCTTCCGCACTATAGATGAGTATGTCATCCATCATGACGACGACACCATCGTGGAACCCCTGAACAGGTCAGTTATCAGTCTCTGGAAAATTTCAGGGGCTGAAGAAATCCCAAATGGGAGTCGCTTGTAGCAGAACCTCCCCGTAGGTGTGATGAAAGTGCTCAGTTTTTGGCTGTCGGGGTCCAGGGCAATTTGCCAGAAGCCAATAAAGACATCAGCTAACTTGGTAGCGAGTGTCAGCAATATGTATCTTTCTCTCTTGACAGCTTTGTTAAAGATGCTTGAGATCGACGCCCACTCTGACCTGATCTTTGTCCTTCTTCTCTGCTGGCACCATGGGTGCACACCAGTCAGTGGGCACTGCAACATGCTCAATGATACCTCGTGCTAACATGCACTCCAGCTTCGCTTCAACCTTGGGCAGGAGCGGAAAAGACACGCAATGTGTTGTGGTGATATAGGGCTCAGTGTTTGGTTTCAGTTCAATTTTAACTGGGTCCCACTGTAAAATCCCTATTTCCCCAAATATAGTGTAATCTGCCACAGTGCTAACTGCACTGAGTCTTTTCACTAGGCCCATTCCCTTGGTCATTCCTCCCCCCAGTACGTTTTGTGTGAACTGTCCTTTAATTACTGTTATCCAGAAGACATACTTTGTGCTTGTGCTGGCTAGTGGCCATGAATCTACCTATATACGCAGGCGCGCAGATAGCGGGGGTGTCAGGTGTGTCATGACACACCCAGTTTTGAATGCCCTTAGATCCATCCCACCCACTTTTATTTAAGAAAAAACCATGTTACTTCTTCTTTTTACTTTTTTAAAAAACTTTTACTACTTACTTCTTACTTAGTCAAGCATCGAAGAAACCAAAATATGAATTAACATACATAATAACGTGACTCGGTTATTGCGCTGTGCGGCGGCATCGTCGTTAACTTTGGTTGCCACAGTTACAAACAGTCTGACAGGCATTACTTGGACAGCCAGGGTGCACGTTCAGGAGGACCCCAACATGGCATGCAATAATGAGGCGAGCTAAAAAGCAGAAAACGATCATGTGTTTTTTTTTTCAAAGAGCAACAGCTGTAAGTAAACTGCTACTTTGCGTTATCACCAGGGCTCTAAATTAACACCCACCAACCCGCCAAATGCGGGTGAAAATCCATTTTGGCGGGTAAAAAACAACTTACTAGCCACTTTGGCTGTTGGCGAGTGCAGACCCGTCCTATTTTTTTTATCCTTCGCCTGTCTTTTGTTTCCTGTCTTGCTTGCTTCGGCCCAGGCAGCGCCCCTATGGCAAAGTCAAAGTGTTCACATAGCCACGCGTTGTGTTTATTATATTACGTGTTACAGAACGCGTTCTGGCAGCGCACTGGTGCGCGCAATGGCACGCGTACTAGCACGCGTGCCAGTGCGCGCGCCAGTGCACCTACAGCCTACTTGTGTGTTTGACAGGAATGCTAATAAGCCCAAATGAATTGATCATAACGGGCTTATATGAGGATTTGGTGCTATCTTTGGTCAGTTGGTGAGTCCACAAATAGGCTAAGGAAATGAGATGGTTTAAGAAAGTTTATAACAACACCAAGATGTAATGTGAGTGCATGTTTACAGTGGGGACAGTGGAGATAAAAAGTAAAGAAGTTAGGAGTTAAATGTGAAAATGCAAAAAAATAAATAAAAATGTGATCATATGTTTGAAGAAATGATATGGGGACCAATTGAGAAAATGTAAGAGCAACAAGATGTGAGTCTATGTATTGTATAAATTGTAATATAGGTGAGAACAGTAAAGAAGTGTTAACAGTGAAAGGTGAGAAAATGTAAAAGCAAGAAGTTTTAAGAGTTAAATGTGAAAATGTAAAAAAAAAAAAAAAGATCATATGTTTAAAGAAATTAATTATTTCAAGAGGAAAAGGTTAAATAAAATAATTTAATGAAATTTGGTCAGGGGAAAAATGGCTAGTTGAATTTCTGATAGGGGAGTAAGATAAAAAACATACTAGCCACATTGGCTGGTGATGAAAAAAGTTAATCACCTTGCAATTTCTGTTCAAAGCAATGTCGCCGTGAGAGTAGGAATCGTACAAAGCTGGCCAGAGCCAAACTGTCACCTTCTTCTGCCTCCACCTGTACATGCCCCAGACATATATTCAGGGCAAGGATCGGAGGAGAGAGGTTTTTGGATCCTTCACTTAATCAGTTTTGAGACCATTATTGAAAACTCTCATGGAGAGATCTTACAATTTAATTTGTATATGGAGGCTGTGTCCTATTTTGTGTTTGTTGTTAGTGTGTTAGAAGTTTTAATTACATTATATGTTTTTTACACTCCTGTGAAATTTATGAAAGAATCAGTGTGCTGAAAGTCAGTGTTAAAATAAAACAGTTTTGCAAACAGCATATGGTATGTTTAGTGAGTGATTTGAATTAGTATCAGCATTAATAAACTTTATTAAATAATAATAATTTATCTAATACTTATATAATAAATAATTTCTTCCAATGATGGGTAATTAAGTTTGACAGTCCAAATATACACAAACAGTGAGCAGTCATGTAGCACACACACACACGCACACACACACACACACGCACACACACACACACACACACACACACACACACCCATATTGATCATCCTGTCATGTCAGTGGTATATAGCACTTGAGAACATCAGACATCACAATTAGGTAAGATAATGCATTTTTCGTCTTTGAGGAGTAATAACTCCCCCCCCCAATCAGAATGGTGGGGCCGGGGGGTGTTAGCTGGCATCTTCGTCCCCCCCAGTTTCACAAACCTATCTGTGCCCCTGTATATACGCTACTTCTCCACCTGGGCTTGTGGCACTGACTGTAATCTTAGCTAATTGGGGCCTGTGTGCAGGGCTCTACAGTGCGCCCATTTCACTCGCATTTGAGAGCAAATATTTCATCATGCGAACGAGGAAAACAAAACAGTCGCACATGTGCGAGTGCTTCTTGCAGCACACAATAAGGCACACTAGGGTTGTCAAAAAAAATCGATTTTAGATACTAAATCGACCCTTGGTATCTAATTAGATACTAAGTTGCTGGAAAATCGATATTTGTTTTTATGGCGCGTCGCCGCTTTTTTGTAGCGGGTAACGTTAAGAATTCTAAACAGGCATCAACCCGGTCAGCTCTAGCACAGCCGTAATGCTGGCGTGTAAGTTAAAGTCTCTTTTTTTCTCCAGCTGCCTCTGACAGCACACGGGATGACGCCAGTGCGACCACAGACCTATACACTATTTCTATAGGTCTGTGATTGCGACCATCCGATGCAACTTTGCTTTTAAAGGCCTCGATATAGTCGAACGTCTATGCGCGCGGGCGGCAGCCAGGCGGTAGCGCATAGTATCACGTTACCACCACGGAGGCCACCGTGAGCATGTCAGCCTATAATTTTTTGACGTGCGCGCTGCTAGTCCCGTATGGCAAGCCAAAGTGTATGGCAAGCCAAAGTGTTCACATAGCCACGCGTTGTCTTTATTATATCACGCGTTACAGAACGCCTTCTAGCACGCGCACTGGCGCGCTATCACGCGTTCCCGGACGCACTCTGGCGCGCGCACTGGCGCGCGCAATGGCACGCGTGCTAGAACGAGTGCCATTGCGCGTTCCATAACGCGTGCTAGAACGCGTGCTATATGGTAATGATCTCCTCCCACTGATTTTCTCTGCCAATTAATTTGTAGTGCTTTCAGCCAATCACTGGCCAACACAACGAGTCCAGAATAGCTGAGCACTGATCTTACCTTCACAAACGAAGTGCATTCACTCAATGTTTAATTTTTGCTAAATATTTTTGACTTTTCCTTCATCAATCTACTTTATTTAACTTGTTCAACTTTAGTGTCTATTCTTACGGGTTTGTTTATTGTATTTTAATTCTTATTTTGTTGTGCTAATCTAACACATGAGCTGGCTGTAGGTTTAGTTTAAAAATTCAGACAAATTCAAGTGTTTTTTAACTGTTACTGAGAATTTTGTTCATGGAACTGATGTACAGGTGTCGAAAAGCAAGTGATTAAGAAAAAGAAAAAGCCCAAACTAAAACTACTGGAACCAAATTACAACACTAGTTATTTATTCCTTCTTTTTTTTTTTACTTAATTTTGGGTTTGGTGGGTTTTTGTTTTTTGTCCTTTTTTCCACGTTATTTCTTATTTTGTGAATATATATTAGTTTCTGTTGCTTATTTTTCCTGTTTTTTATTTTATTATTTTTCTTTAATTGTGTTCTGTTAGTGTCTTACTTTGTTCATGTTACATATTATTTTGTTGGTTTATTATTCATTTTTGTTCATTTTACTGATCACTTTGACGGTTTTTTGTTCATTGTGTTGCTTAGTTTATCTAATTTTATTTTTTACTGTGTCTCAGTCTCAGGAGGTTAATCATTCTAAAATGTAGGCAGCCAATACAACGTTCTAAAATGTATCAAAGGACAAAGCATCCCATAATACAAAGTTATGTTATGGTCTGCTCTAAATTAACACAAATGACAGCAGTCATTCAAGAATGTTGGTATGTGCGCAAGTACTGCACTGTAAATAAATAAACATTTAAAACTAAAACTGACTTGTGCCCCTATTTTTTTTTGTGTGCTCCTAAATTTTTTAACTTACTCAGGCAACAACACCAGGGGAGCCAAACAACAGCTACTGGTTGACAGAGCAATTGCCCGAGATTGCAAGATGAGGAACACCAACCTGTACACTGCCTGGATTGACTACAAGAAAGCCTTTGACTCAATGGCACATACATGGATACTGGAATGCTTAAAACTGTAAAACATCAACAGTTCATCCAGAACTCAATGAGGCTGTGGAAGACCACTCTGGAGGCCAACTCAAAGCCAATTGCACAAGTGAGCATCAGATGCAGCATTTACCAAGAGATGCTCTGTCCCCCCTGCTGCTCTGCATATGCCTAAACCCCCTCAGCCAGATCATCTCAAAGAGTGGCTTCGGATACCAGTTCCGAAGTGGAACATCCATCAACCACCTCCTCTACATGGATGACATCAAGCTGTATGCCAAGAATGAGCGTGACATTGATTCCCTAATTCACCTCACCCGGATCTACAGCAAAGTCATTGGGATGTCATTTTGACTAGATAAATGTGGGCGGATGATATCTAGAAGAGGAAAGGTGATCACAACTGACGGGGTTGACCTACCTGAAGGGAATATCACAGATGTGCAGGAAAGCCTGGGTACCTGGGGATCCCACAGACAAATGGTAATCATGAGGAGGCAGTTCGGAAGTCAGCCACAGCCAAATACCTACAGAGGGTAAGGCAGGTCCTGAAAAGTCAGCTGAACAGCAAAAATAAGATCCAGGCCATTAACACCTATGCTCTGCCAGTAATCAGATACCCAGCTGGGATAATATCCTGGCCACTGGAAGAGATGCAAGCCACTGATATCAAGACAAGGAAACTCCTTACCATGCATGGAGGGTTTCACCCCAAGTCCAGTGTCCTGAGGCTGTACACTAAGCGAAAGGAAGGGGGCCGAGGACTAGTAAGTGTCAGAACTACTCATAACATATTAAAACTGATACATGGGCAGCAATCGTACATTAAAACCCAAATTTCCCATGTTCTTTAAATGTTCTTAATTTGACCTGTAACTACAAAAAAATATCATCCCACCCACAGTCTGTGTGTTCTAATTCTAAACAGTAATGTCTCCTGTGTAGAGTCTGCTCATTTGTCAGAAGTCCTCAAGCATTGGGTAAAAAACACAAACTAAAAGTGATAATAAGGAGGGTCTAAGGACAGGTAATGCTTGGGACTTTTTCATGTATCTCTGTAGTTGATTGTGTTTTTGTAAAGCCCTTTGAGACAACTTTGTTGTGATTTAGGGCTTTATAAATAAAATTGAATTGAATTGAATTGAATAATCAACGATAATCAATAGATAGATAGATAGATAGATAGATAGATAGATAGATAGATAGATAGATAGATAGATAGATCTCTCTTACTTATCTTATCTCTCTCTGTCTGTATTTGTCATTGTCATTTCATTTTAGTCATGTCTGTTCATGGCTAGTCACCTGGTGTCCCCTTGCTGAGAGAGTGGCAGCTCCCTCAGCGACGGACAACAGGATCTGCGGTGACTCACTTGTGTCCTTGTCCCTTGCTTGTCTGATGGATGTACCTGCCTCCCTCCCTTGCTTTTAATTGGTCAGTAAGAGAATTGACATTGACAAAGGCAGCGCCATTCTAAAAGTTCAGCTATTTTCAACTCGCAGCACTCAGACATTTTCATCTTGTTTTTATTCATCGACAAACATTAGTAATCATGTTTTTAGAACAACTGTGTCATCTCATCACCATCCTGTTTTCGTCATGGTAAAAGGGTCATCGACAAACATATTTCATCTCCTCTCTTCTGATGAAATTAACACTGAATCTCAGCGAATGTCTCCCAAACCTTAAGTTTTCTGTTTGTATGTTCCCAGAGCTTCCACTCTACCAAATATATTTCCTCTCTTGCCCCCTCCATACCATAGGCTACTTCCAACGTTGTATGTCACCTTCACAGAAATTCAGTCAATAAAGCGTATGAATTAATAATAGAAAATTGTACCTAATATTTAAATTACAATGATTTACCAGGTTATTTTAATATTCATCTCAGACAACAAATAACCTGACCGACTGCAATCTGAATATCATTAAAAAAATGTTTTTAATGACCCGCAACTGCAGATGACTGCAGGTGCTTGCTAAATTTGGGTCAGCCTGCGCATCACTGCTATAGACAAATTTCTGCAATTTTTTACAAATTTCAATAGTACAATCATAGGGAGAGAGCAGATGTTCTGCAGAGGTGCATGTAGCACAAGTGGTAATTTTCAACACCAGTCCATAGGTGGCTAAAATACGTCATATATAAAGACCTTTGTAGGTTAATTTACCCTCTTTGGGACTTATTAAGGAAATTATTTAAAAAAAGAAAAAAAAATAATGCATCCAGTAAGGTACTGGCTTGAGATAAGTAACTCTGGATTGAATATCCAATGACAGGACACTTTGGTTCCCTTTTAGGGACCATCTACTTACTACCACATAAGTGTAATGTGGCTTATAATTTTAGAAGAGGTCTAAAAATAGTGTTTTGTGTTGGCGAAAAGACATGCCCTAATCATTTCCCTGCTAACACAGTTTGGCTCAAATGGTAAAATCAAAATTTCTCAATGTACATCTGAATGGTGAGATTTTGATATCAGCTATATGTACATAGCTGATATCAAAATCATATGTATATATATATATATATACATATGATTTATACATATATATGCATATGACATATGATTTATACATATATATATATATACATATGACATATATAAATATGTCATATGTATATATGTATTACTTTCACTCAATTAAAAAAATTGAGTGAAAGTAAATTTTACTCTGGATAATCCCTTTAAGTATTATTACATCCATGGCAAAGAAATTCAGTTTTACTTTGTACTTTATTACAATTGAGAAGTTACTTTTTTTTTTCAGTAAAGGAGTTTAATCAGTACTTTTTTTTGGTATTTTTTTACACAGGTACCTGTACTTCTACTGAAGTACAGAATGCCAGTATGCCACCTCTGGTAATTTGAAATGTTTGTGACCGAGATGTGATACAGTTTGACAAATGTGAGAGAATCCTTGTGTGCATTGTGTGAAGCAGCTCTGAATGACAGATCCATTCTTGAACATAAAACAAGGTATAGTGTCCATCCATTGAACTCTATGTGAAGACTCAGCTTTCAGGAAAAAGGGAGGTGATGTGTGACTTGAAAAGTTGGGCCCGGCTTGTCCATCCCCTTTTCATTAACTGTGAAAAAGGAAATCTGTTTTTCAATTTCACCATCAATGAACCGTTGCCATGAAATATGCAATGCAATCACAACTGAAATGCAAGGTGACTGTAATTGTTTTCAGGGCTGAGGAAGTGCAGTGATTTGCTAATAATGAATAGTAAATTAGCATCTTTGCTGTTAATCAAAGGGATGGTGACAGCAGATGAGCTACTGGCCTTAAATGTAAATGGGAACACATACACACAGGGTACCAGAGGGGAAGAGTTTTGTCACATTGACACAGACTTTAAGTATGCAAAAATCCCTAATATACACAAAATTTATATATTAAAATGCACAAATACTCTAAAATGCACGAAAATACATTAAAATTCACCAAAACTATACTAAAATACACAAAAAACACACAAAAATACACTAAATGCACCAAAAATATATTTAAATGCACAAACAAATACACAAAAATACACTAAAATGCACTAAAAATACACTACAATGTACAAAAAATGCACTAAAATGACTGACACCCCTGCTTTAGGACGGAAAAAGATGAGGGAAAAAGAAGAAGTTGATAATTGTGTGTATGTGTGTGTTGCTGTAGGACTAGACTCTCACTGTGGCATCAACGCTTTCACACAAGAGCAGTCTGTTAGGGAAGAGCTATTCCTGATGATCTGGGTCACAGTAGGGGTGCTTGGACATCCACAACACAGTGTCCTGCGTCACAGGGTTTTGCCTGAGCTGAGTCTTGTCAACAAGATAGGTTGTCTGGGCTCAGTTTTGACTGGAGAATTTACATAATCATGCATACCATTAGTAAAAAAAAAAAAAAAAAAATTTATTAAAAGATACCTTTATAGACAGCCAAGAATTAGATTAATTAATTATATTGGATTAAATTAGACAGGGGTGGTGCAGTGGTTAGCACTAATGCCTTACAGTGAGAAGGACCCTGGTTCGAATGTTCTCCCCGTGTCTGTGTGGGTTTCTATCCAAAGACATGCACTGATGATTACCCATAGGTGTGAATGTGAGAGTGATTGTTTGTCTATCTCTCTCTCTCTCTCTCTCTCTCTCTCTCTATATATATATATATATATATATATATATAGATAAATATTATATATAAATACTCAAGTAAAGTACAAATACATGAAAAATCTACTTAAGTACAGTAACATAGTACTTTAAAACTTAGTTACTTCCATCTCTGATGAACTGACGACTCATACAGGGTGTACCCCGCCTTCACCCATTGTAGCTGGATTGGGCCCCCAGTGACCCCCATGACCCTAGTGAGGATAAAGCGAGTGAGTGAGTAAATTAGACAGAACTTTATAGATCTTTTGGGTAGAACTCTCAGGAAAATGAAGGTTCCAGTAGCAGGATGTACAGATATAAGAGAAGGCAGGCATTACTGCTACTGTAATACTCCTACAACTGCCTTTTTTTTTACCTCCGCCAAGGAGGTTATGTTTTTGCCGGAGTTTGTTTGTCTTGTCTGTCTAGTGGTTAGCAAGATAACTGGAAAAGTTATGGACGGATCTTGATGAAAATTTCAGGGCGTGTAGGGAGTGTCACAAGGAACAAATGATTAGATTTTGGTGATGACCCAGAAGAGATCCTGGATTCTGGATCACTTTGGAATTTTACATTGTGGTAAATGGAGAATACATTTCAGTGATCCAGAATCCAGGATCTCTTTCGAATCATCACCAAAATCTAACCATGGGCTGTCAGCCCAAGTTTACCAGCCTCTTTGACTTGGTCCTGTACCAACATAACCAGGGGGGATACCACAATAACCATGGGGTTCTGCATGCGTCCTATTTCTGTATCCACCAGTGGAACCATCCAATAGATCAAACTCTTGCCAAACCCGGTCAAAGGAAGAGTGAAAATGTCATTTCCATTAACAAATGCTTCCAAAGCCGTCCTCTGTTCATCTTTTAAGGAATGAATATGTGGTAGACAAAACACTGGAAATATATGGACCCTCGGATACCTAACGCACACTGCCATTGCTGTGTATCTGAAAAGACTACACTGCACCAGCCACAACGCTAATTCCACCCTGCGACACTGATTAGCTCCTTTGTTTTGAAGTAGATCTGATCTGCGTACTGCTCAGATGGTTGTGTGAGCGTAGCGTAACGCAGCCAGATGACATAAGTCATGTTACCCGCCCCCATTTTTCCTACATTTTCTGCCCATACCCGCAAATTATCTATACAGTAGCTCACTTTTAAAGGCTTTATTTTTGGATACTTTTTAAATCTTTAGGATTTTTCCTGGTTAAAAAACTATAGTTTCATCCATGACAAAAATGCAGCTTTACTTACAATTGAGAAGTTGTACTTTTTTACTTTTACTTGTACTCTTGTACTTGTACATTTACCAGAGTACTTTTTTCGCATCAGTAGCAGTAGTTCGACTGAAGTACAGAATGTGAGTACTTTAACTACTTTAAATTATGTCAGCTAATGTTTCTCAATCTACTTGGTTTCATAGAACAACTGTTTAGTCCCATATCCTTGTCCTTTCTCAGAGTTTGTAAACCTCTTATCTCCCTTGATAAATTACTTCTGATCTGTCTGGAATAAGCTCTGTTCAATATCTTTTAATCACAGTAACAGGTTTATTCACCAGGAACTACACGGTGCCAGATCCCCCTGGCCTATTTGATGGCTACGTCTGGCCCATGTACCCGAAACACAATAACATCAGATGATGTTTATTACGCCCTGTAAAAGTTGACAATGATTAAACTATAAATGACTCATATTGCACATATTTTTGTCTGAATGCGGCCAGAGGAATTGTAAAGAAGAAAAAGATTGATGTCCTAAATAAGAACCTTAATACTGTGAAAATCAAGAAGAAGTCAACTCTTGCACTTAATCATTCTCTGGAGAACGCTTCACTGGACCCAAACAAAAAAAAAAACAAAACAAAAAAAAAAGCGTGGACATACCTCACCTGGCAAAGGTGAAAAGTAACTAAATTAAGTTCACTTAAGTAGATTTTTTTTTTTAAAGGTATCTGTATTTTACGATTTTATTTTTCTGGCAACCTTTTACTTTTACCCCCTATTTTGTTCATAAATATCTGGACTTTACATTTATATAAATATCTGTTCTTTATACTCCTTACATTTATATATATATATATATATATATACTCAAGTAAAGTACAAATACATGAAAAATCTACTTAAGTACAGTAACATAGTACTTTAAAACTTAGTTACTTCCATCTCTGGAAGTAGCCTTTTCTATTTTATTATCTGAATGCAAGAATGACAGTTTGGTTTTAAATCTGTTTCAATGAAGGAGGAAGAAACATTTTCTTCTCAGACATCTGTGGACATGACTGTTCTGTTCCTCATTAACAGAATATTGTGTCCAGAGTACGGCTACAGATTCAGTCAGGCAAGATATGGCTTTATCATGAAATACCACTACCGTACCAAAGATCCTTGCATGCAGAAACCTGTTATTTACATCGCTTTAGGTCACAGGGGTCACACATGCACCCAGCAAAGGGTCCAGTCTGACCCTTGGGAGGAATTAGTGAAATTCAAAAGTAGATATTTAAGTAATATCACACGAGATGGAGTGCTGTTATACTGAATCACGTGTGTGATTCAGTTGTAGACCGCAGATAATCACACCCGTGCAGATATTCAGTATAACAGTACAGCACTTGAGTGTGATATTGCTTTTATACAACAGTTTACGAAACCATTTTATAAAAAAACAGTCATTACCTACGAGATATTGTGATTTGTTTGTTAATATAATTTATTTGGCTCCACCAACACAAATAGTCCCGCAACTGCAAGGGAACGCTGTTACCTGGCAACACACAAACATTTCCTACACACAGGCATCTCTACAAGACAGTCATTGTTATGCTACTTTTGGCTACTTTTATGATTTTTAGTGTCTTTGTTAAATGCCATGGTGAAACATCTGTATCTGTGTCTGGCAGAGATCTCTCCACATACATGCTCCTGTGTGTGTGTTCTGTTATTATAATGATTATTCTAAAGATCATTCTGATTCCAGCTTCGTTCTTAATTAAACTGAAATAATTCTGAAACAAGGGGTCTGCTTAAAAACTTCAAAGGGCCCTTATATGGGCCCAAAGTAGTTCATAATTGTAAATGGAACCACCAGAACCTATGGGTTCGACATCTCATACACTCAGTGTATTTTGAAAACAGAGATTCTCATGGATTGACTGATATAAGCCACGTTCAGATTAATTAACCACAGCAGCTACAACTAACTCATTTGTTCAAACAGGAACAGAAAATGGAATGGCTTACATTTTATCTCCCACGGACCGCTACTAATATCTTTGTAAAGGACGGACTCGACCCCCTTCTGGACCCGCATTTTTAAAGAGTAGTCAATGGTCTTTATGAACACCAAATGACATACCTGCATTTATTTCCGTGTTAAAATCCGATGTCATTGCTTATGCGCAGCATCAAAACCAGGGGTCGACAACCTGTAACACCCAAAGAGACACTTGTACCCGGTTTCCACGGAAAAGACAACAGTGGGAGCCGCTCATCATCTTTAAAAATCTCAGTGAATGTGTCCAAACCTTCCTTTTTTTGTTTTGTATGTTTCTGGAGCTGCCACTCTCCCATTTGACTTTCTCTCTCGCTCCCTAGGATACTAGGTAGGATACTTCCAAATTTGTACATCATGCTCACGGAAATTCAGTTAATAAAGCACATTTACCAGGTTATTTTAATGTCTGTTAGAAAGGCCACACAGTTTAATTGTTTAATTATATTTATTCAGGAACAACTAATTTTCTGTAAGTTTTCAAATATCCTATGACAGTTAAGAACGTACCTCCATGTTGTTGCTAAGTAACCATGCCAAGATCACCATCTTGCCTTCTTTTTCTCTTTATTCATATACTCCTGGTTTATTACTGTGAGTAAATTCCACATGGTGAGATCAATAACACAGTACAGCTGAGAAAGATATTAGCATGGTGTGGTGTTTATCTGTCCATAACTTAATGCTGTTTAGCACCGGTGTGTTGTAGAAGATAATACGGTAATAGGATAGCTGTCATCTGTGTGCTCTCTGTGAGGTGATTTGTGTATTCCATTACCCATATGATACATCTGAGTGACTCATAAAGACGTCTATGGCCCGAGTTAATTTATTGTTGTGTGTACGATATTTGTTATACTGAGTGTTACTCTGTGTTATTACAGACTGCAGTGAATAAATCGTCACTGGGGACATTTGAATTCCTGTTCTTTATTCTGAACAACAACCCCACACCTTGCCACTGTAAACCACATAAATACTGGAGACAACCCCATGCTCTCCATTTTAATGTCTATCTCAAATGTCAAGTGACCCGACTGACCGCAACCCGAATATCATTAAAAATATTTTTCAATGAACCGTAATTGTGGGTGACCGCAGTTGACTGCAGGCGCCCGCTCACTTCAGGTCAGCCTTCGCATCACTATACACACACACACACACATATATATGTGTTTTTTTTATATATATATATATAAAAAAAAAAATATTTTTTTTATATATATATATATATAAAAAAAAACCCAAAATGTTCCTCTCGCCCCACGTGGGCGGTGTCTCCTTCAGGCTCGGGTCCTCTACCAGAGGCCTGGGAGCCTGAGGGTTCTGCGCAGGATCTTAGCTGTTCCTAGCAATGCGCTCTTTTGTACAGAGATCTCTGATGTTTGTTCCTGGTATCTGCTGGAGCCATTCTCCCAGCTTGGGGGTCACTGCCCCTAGTGCTCCGATCACAACTGGTACCACTGTTGCCTTCACACTCCACATTTTCTCTAACTCCTCTTTCAGCCCTTGGTATTTCTCAAGCTTCTCATGTTCTTTCTTTCTGATGTTGCTATCACTGGGGACTGCTACATCTATCACCACCACTGTCTTCTCATGTTTATCCACCACCACTATGTCAGGCTGATTGGCCATCACCATCTTGTCAGTCTGGATCTGGAAGTCCCACAGGATCTTGGCCTGTTTGTTCTCTGTCACCTTTGGGGGGTTCTCCCATCTTGACCCTGGGATCTCCAGTCCATACTCTTTACAGATGTTCCTGTACAGTATGCCCGCTACCTGGTTATGCCTCTCCATGTATGCCTTGCCTGCCAGCATCTTACACCCTGCTGTGATGTGCTGGACTGTTTCAGGGGCTTCTCTACACAGCCTACACCTGGGGTCCTGTCTGATGTGGTAGACCCCGGACTCTATTGCCCTGGTGTTCAGGGCTTGTTCTTGTGCAGCCATGAGTAGCGCCTCTGTGCTGTCCTTTAGTCCAGCCTTTTCCAGCCACTGGTATGTCTTTTCCATATCAGCCACTTTCCTCAATTTGTCGATGGTACACGCCATGCAAGGGTTTGTCCTTCCATGATAGCCCCTCTGGTTCCTCGACCTTACTGGGCTTTTGTTGCCTGAGGCATTCACTTAGCAGTTGGTCATTTTCTTGATGTATTCCTGGAGGTTCGCCGTTTCCTCCTGGACAGTAGTTCTGACACTTACTAGTCCTCGGCCCCCTTCCTTTCACTTAGTGTAAAGCCTCAGGACACTGGACTTGGGGTGGAACCCTCCATGCATGGTAAGGAGTTTCCTTGTCTTGATATCAGTGGCTTGTATCTCTTCCAGTGGCCAGGATATTATCCCAGCTGGGTATCTGATTACTGGCAGGGCATAGGTATTAATGGCCTGGATCTTATTTTTGCCGTTCAGCTGACTTTTCAGGACCTGCCTTACCCTCTGTAGGTATTTGGCTGTGGCTGACTTCCGAGCTGCCTCCTCATGATTACCATTTGTCTGTGGGATCCCTAGGTATTTGTAACTTTCCTGCACATCTGTGATATTCCCTTCAGGTAGGTCAACCCCTTCCGTTGTGATCACCTTTCCTCTTCTAGATATCATCCGCCCACATTTATCTAGTCCGAATGACATCCCAATGTCTTTGCTGTAGATCCAGGTGAGGTGAATTAGGGAATCAATGTCACGCTCATTCTTGGCATACAGCTTGATGTCATCCATGTAGAGGAGGTGGTTGATGGATGTTCCACTTTGGAACTGGTATCCGAAGCCACTCTTTGAGATGATCTGGCTGAGGGGGTTGAGGCCTATGCAGAACAGCAGGGGGGACAGAGCATCTCCTTGGTAAATGCCACATCTGATGCTCACTTGTGCAATTGGCTTTGAGTTGGCCTCCAGAGTTGTCTTCCACAGCCTCATTGAGTTCTGGATGAACTCTCTTAGTGTCCTGTTGATGTTATACAGTTTTAAGCATTCCAGTATCCATGTATGTGGCATTGAGTCATAGGCTTTCTTGTAGTCAATCCAGGCAGTGCACAGGTTGGTGTTCCTCATCTTGCAATCTCGGGCAATTGCCCTGTCAACCAGTAGCTGGTGTTTGGCTCCCCTGGTGTTGTTGCCTATTCCTTTCTGTGCTCTGCTCATGCATTGCTCCATGTGTCTACTCATCTTAGTCGCTATGATGCCTGATAGAAGCTTCCATGTGGTGCTGAGGCAGGTTATAGGCCGGTAGTTAGATGGTATTGTTCCCTTCTGGGGGTCCTTCATTATGAGGACTGTCCGGCCCTGGGTTAGCCACTCTGGGTGGTTTCCCGATATCAGCAGCTGGTTCATCTGTGCTGCTAGGCGTTCATGGAGTGCTGTCAGTTTCTTAAGCCAGTAGGTATGAATCATGTCGGGCCCTGGTGCTGTCCAGCTCTTCATTTTGGACACTCTGGTTTGGATGTCTGCTAGTGTGATGACTACTGGGTCTTGTTCTGGGAGTTGGCTGTGCTCTGCCTGTAAGTCTGTCAGCCATTGGGCATTGGTGTTATGTGTTGCCTCCTTCTCCCAGATGCTCTTCCAGTATTGCTCAGTCTCAGCCCTAGGTGGGTCCGTTGTCACCTTGCCCCCCTGCCATTGAGAGTAGACCTTAGCTGGGTTGGTGGAGAACACCTGGTTTATTCTCCTGGCCTCTACCTCTCTTGTGTATCTCTTTAGGCGGGTAGCTAGTGCTGTGAGCCTTTGCTTAGCAGTCTCCAGTGCCTCAGCTGTGGACAGTTTGTTGTATTTCTTGGGCAGTTCTTTCCTCAGATTCACACCTCTGCTTAGTTCTGTTAAAACACTGACTTCTCTCCGTGCTGCCATGATCTTTGCCTCTAGCCTTCTCCTCCATGGGGCCTTCTGGCTGCTCTGGCTGCTCATCTTGTAGCCAAGCATCTCTAGGATTACGGTTGCTGCTGCGTACATCAGCTGATTGGTCTCAGTGATGGTAGTGGTAGGGACAGTTTGCAGTGCAGTGTTCAGGTCCTCCAGTAGAGACTGGTCTGGTACTTTATTCTTTAGCCTTGGCAAGCAGGTAGTTGTGTTCCCCCAGGATTTCATGATTCTCTTTCTCAGGTCAGCTGCCCTTGTGTTTAGTCTTTCTGGGGCTTGGTACCCAATCTCGATATTTGGGGGTGGTGGTGAAACCACCCCCAAGCATATATGTATGTGCATGTATATGCATATATGTATATATATATATATATATATATATGTATATATATACATATATATATATATATATATATATATATATATATATATATATATATGTATATATATACATACGTATATATATATATACATGCATATATCTCATATACACATATATATATATATATATATATATATATATATATATATATATATATATATATATATATATATATATATATATGTGTGTGTGTGTGTGTGTGTTATTACGTGTTTATACAGCAGTTACTCAGTGTTAGTAAGTATCATAGTGAATCTGCGTTTGGTATAGGATGCCCCAGAGTACAAGTTTTACATAGAGCCCACATTTTTCACTGTACACTGAAGCATTGAAGAATAGCAGCCTTGTAGTCAAGTCTTCCATACTTGTTCCAAGCGTGACATTTTTGGACAACGCCAGGACATCTCCTCTCAAAACGATGTGCCAAATACTCTTTTGCTGTAGTATTGCGGTGAAATGTACATCTGAACTAGGTAAGACCTACTGCTGGACACCAGCCCCATGGATATACTCCAAATGGTTCAAGGTCAGCCTTCAATTTACTTTTATTAAGACATTTAGGTGACATGTAGGCACAATTCAGTGGAAGTTTAGAGGGTTGAATCTCATTAGAAAATATTTAGCTAACCATTACTGCAATAGTAATTGAAAGCTTACATGCTAAAATCTTGTTACCGAAGAATACCCACTGTAGCACTTTTAGTATTTAGTGTTACATTTTCCAGTCTTTTTTTGAGGATTCATTTTCAGTAATAGCAATCCAGTGTCAGTGAAAATTATTTCTACATATATAAGCATTTTCATGTTGAATTTCATATGGATATATGCACATTTACATGTCAAATTACTGAAGTAAATTTAATTGATGCAAGCAAACTGTAAGGAGGAGCAACATATTTGTAATCCTTCAAATTGTGTGTGCACCATAAATAGCATTACTTGGAGATGTGCCCTGAAAAGTCAGCTGAACGGCAAAAATTAGATCCAGACCATTAACACCTATGCCCTGACAGTGATCAGAAACCCTGCTGGGATAATACCCTGGGCACTGGAAGAGAGACAAGCCACTGATATCAAGACAAGGAAGCTCCTTAACATGCATGGAGGGTTTCACCCCAAGTCCAGTGTTAGTGTTAGTTCAGTGTGTGTCCAGTGCTGTACACTCAGCGAAAGGAAGGATGCCAAGGACTAGTAAGTATATATAAGCCACATATATATATATATATATATATATATATATATATATATATATATATATATATATATATATATATATATATATATATATATATATATATGTATTTATTTATTTATTAAGAAATGTTGCAGATCTCAATGTTTACTCCAAATGGGTCATCATGTGACAGGTGTGATCCTTGAAGGAAAAAAGAGACCAAATGTACCAAAACCAAATGAGACATGTGAGTATACTTTCAGATACTGCAGAAAAAACACAGTATATCAAACTTGAAGATTTTTTTGCCGTTGTTTTATTGTGTAATGTTTATACTTAAATACAAAAAGTGTCAAATTTATTAACTTTAAAAAGGAAACAAAATTTGCACCAACGTCACAGCATACATTTCTTGATCATTTTTTAATGTTCTTTATTTTGTACACAAGTGGACTTCGATTGTTTTTTGATGAAGCAATATCTTTTGTTAATGTCCATGGCAATCACTGAAGAATTGTGGTGAGTAATAATTAAATGGTACATATGTGTGACGGGAACATGTCATGATTTATTGTGAATAAATATGTAGGCCTATGAGGACTTCAACATACTTGGGGTATGTGTTTGATATAGTTTTGATATGGTTGTCTTTACATGTGTGATCAGTACCTTCATGCTCTGTCAGGTAAGATTTTTGTGGTGGACCCTGCTGATTCAGGCATTGACCTGAAAATATCAACAGAGGCTAGCACATAATAACCGGTAACTGTTTATTTTTTGTAAATACTTGTAAAATTGTATGAGAGTAATGACTCAAACAAAATATAATTTGCAGGACATATTTCAGAATGCGGCAGAACTTGAGAGGCAGGCAGCACTGGAGTACGACAAAATGGATTGCAGGAACTGTCCAGCATAATGAGCAGAAGGACAGCACAAGTTGTGGAGTGTTTGTGATGCTGCCACACATTACTTTACAACAATGGTTCTCAACTGGTGAGTCACAGCCCAAAAGTGTGTCACCGGACCATTTTTAGAGTGTTAAAGAAAAAAGTAAAGGTAAAAAACGTCAACTTTTAAATTGTAGTCAAATTAAAGTTTTTACCTGGGAGTTCACAAATTAAACCGACACTTGCCTGTACTGCAGGCATATTCATGTGTATTCATCAAATTTAAAATGGCTTTTGTATTTTTTTTTTTAAGTCATAATTCTAAGGAAGTGTGCATGACATACATTTGAATGGAGAGTAATGACAATGTAAATTGATGTTAGTTCAGTGGAGAACCACTGCGTTAATTTTTTTTTTTTTAAATGTGCACTTAAGGCACACTTTTTTTTTTCCTTAGATGCCAAAAGAAACCATTGAAAGGCTTCCAAATGTCCCTTAATCATTTCATTTTAAAACAACAACGTTTTGAGTTTTTGCAGTGGTGTTCTGTTTGTCCAAGTAATGGTTTTATTATTTCTGCAAGTGCTTTAGATAGGTTGTATGTTACTGATCCAATGCTGCCAACTATAGGTCGTAATACTGTTCCAGGTTTGTGTATTTTCGGTGTGTCATAGATCTGGGGAGTTATGTTGACTGTTGGGATGACATTGTCGTGTGTTTGCTTGTCTATTTTCTTGGTGTCCAGGAGGGGTTTGAGGAGTGACTTCAGTTTTTTTTTCTTGCTTTCTGTTGGGTCTTTCTTAAATTTTTCGTATGTGATGCATGCTGTACATTTGATTTTTGTAATGAATACTGTCCATTATAACTGTTGTTCTTCCTTTATCTGCAGGCAGTATCATGGTGTTTTGTTTTGAGCCAGATTTTCTTGACGCTCACAGACCCTAACGACAACACTCCACAACCGTTCGACACCTCCTGTCACACACCCTAACAGCACTCCACAACCATTCATACCTCCTAGACGATGTATTTCCTTAGGAAATTCAACCTGCCTGAGGAGCTGCTGATCCAGTTCTATTTAGCCTATCTTCTGCACATCCATCACTGTGTGGTTTGGATCACCCACCAAACAGGACAGACACAGACTCCAAAACAGTCAGGTCTGCAGAGAAGACTGTTGGTGCTCCATTCAAGACTTTTACACAGCCAGAGTCAAGAAACGGACAGGTGGCATTACTGCAGACCCTTCACACCCTGGACATCACTTGTTCCACCTCCTCCCCTCCGGCAGGCATGACAGAGCTTCAAAACCTCCCGACACAGGAACATTTATTTTCCCCTGGCTGTCACTCTGATGAACACTTGTCTGTCAGAAACAATCCAACAAACCAGGAACATTCTCTGTCCTAACTTCCTCCCTTCCTTACCTACATCTGATATATTCTGTATGTTCTGTTATATACTATTCATAAATCTGTACATAAGATTCCCTATACACAACCATTGCACACACTCACATTGCAATTTTATGCTATGTTATGTAAATTATGTGTTATGTTTACTTTATGTATCTCTTCTTCATTGATACGAGAGGGTCCCACAGTAAACCGGAGACAAATTCCTGTATGTGTACACGTACATGGCAATAAAGCTCATTCTGATTCAATGGGATCGCTCTCTCCTGCTACCTTCTTGATAAGATCTCCCCCATAATCTAATGGTCCCGTCGCTGCACTGACAGCGGTGTTTCTCCAGCTGTCAGACGGTGTTGGGCTTTGGTGTACTGCCACTGCTGTTTTGTCTTGTTTCTATTTTTGTTCAGTTTTGTTTTGTTTGTGCTTTGTTTTATTTCTGTTTATCTGTTCTGTTTCTTTTGTTCTCTTGCTCATTTAATAATTTAATTATTTGACAGGTTCAGTGAATCTCAGTGGTTCAGCCCACTTCAGATCAAATTTAGCTGAATGTGACCCTGGAACTAAAATGAGTTTCACTCCCCTGCTTTCAGTCTTCTAGGGAAATAAAACATGTAAAACAATGAACTTTCCGTGATGACTGCGTGTAAAGTAAGACTCTTATTACTCTTCAAAACAGTACAAGAACATAATGTTTTGCTTGTGACTGTTTTTAAATGTGTGAATGAGTAATACAGCTGACTTTAACATTGTAGAAAATGAGAATAACATATGTTACAAGGAGTGTGTGGCATTGTGTTTATCAGGCCAGATGGTCAACATTTACATAAAGAAGCACAGTCACTTCACTTTGAACAACACAGCGTGTGGTTTCTTTGAACATCATCTGCAGACTGTTAGATGATGACACCACAGTCACACACATTACATTTTCCCTCATTTCAACAGCAGCTGTATTGTGGCATCATTATTATTATACTCTAAAGCAGGGGTCTCGGGGAATTGACCATTGACCTTGGCCCTGAAGACGCATGACATCGAGTGCAAGAAAATATTAGATGAATTAAGGTTTCTTTTGCATTTTTTCCCCTCAACAACACAGAAGAAATAGAAGACGTAAAGAGGAATAATGTCCCAACACTTTACTCTGGAGTTTGATCGGTGCTACTACAGAGCAGGACTGTGCAGAGACCTTGGTGGGGCAGGGGCTGAACATGTGAAGTCATGAATCATGTAAAATGTTGTTTTCCAAATGTATAATTTCACAAATGATCAAGGACACATTGTGGAGAACTTTGCTGTTGGAAGTCATTTATTTTTTAAAAATACAAAAAACCCAAAAAAAAGGACACTTTGGTTGTCAATCAATAAAAGGGCAGGTGCCAGAGCCCCTGTAGCACTCCTTCTCTGCACGTGCCTGCTACAGGGAGATTTGGAGAAAATAAACCACAAAAGCAGCAGCCATAAGAACCAGGAAAGATGAAGAATCACCTGAAGCCAATTCTCCACCAATTAAAGACTCGGTGGACATTCTGTTGTCAATAGACAACAAGCTATCCAGCCTGGACACCTGTTTGAACCTGTTGTAAATGATACACAGAGTTTAAGGCACTGCAGGAATCCCTGGAGTACAGTCAGCATCAGGTGAAAACACTGACAAGAAGAAAATGCCACACTTAAAGAAATGGTAAAATCTCTCAAGGAGGGGATGAACCAGGTCACTGGTGAGAATAAAAAAACAAGAGAGATGGTTCTGGATCTACAGTATGAGGGACAAACTGGTGTTTGCTGGAATGCTAGAAATAGACAAGGCAGTCAGAGACAGCAGACCTATGCCAAGGCTTTATATGGTGTCATATGACATCAAAACGTGACATGATCGAGCCATAGGTGTTGACCCATCTGATGTCCAAAGGTGAGATGATGTGAATGCAAAAAAACTTGAGATTCTATCTTGTCTGAATCCTGAGATATTACTATTAAATTCAATTTTATTCATAGAGCCCCAAACCACGTCACCTCACAGGGCTTTACGAAAAAATACAATCAACCACAGAAATAGATAAAAGTCCCAAGCATCCCATGTCCTTAGACCCTCCTTCTTGGCAAGAAAAATCTCTAAAACCCAATGGGGAAAAAGAAAAAATCTTGGGGAGAACCACACTGAAGGAGAGATCCACTCCCATGGACAGACTACTTATGTGTTTTAGCTGTTGACCTTTAGTGTGACCTTGACCTTTGACCTTAATTGCTCAAAATCTAATGGGTTCTTCTTTGACCTATTATCTTTCATTCCTGAAAGTTTCATCAAAGTCCGTTCAGAACTTTTTGCGGAGTCCTGCTGAGAGTCAGACAAACAAACAGACAGACAGACAAACAAACCCAAATTTAACACCTCCTTGGCGGAGGTAACGGTAAAATGGACTGCACTTATATAGCGCTTTTCCACCTTCATGGTGCTCAAAGCGCTTTACATTAGCCTCTCATTCACCCATTCACCAGTAGGTTTCTAAGGTCTATGGTAAGTCTTGCCCAAGGACACTTTGACATGTGGACAGCCAGAGCTGGGACGCGAACCGCCAAGCTCTCGGTCATTGGGCGACCCACTCTACCAACTGAGCCACAGCCGCCCGAGGTAATAAGGATACTGCTCCGGGCTGGAGAGAATTTGTGGGGATTTATTGAGAGCATTTGTGGGGGATGGTCAAAAGAGCATATGTTGGGGTAATGCGGTTTTATTTATGTTTATTTAAAATGTTGATGGCTCTCAGGTAGAAGCTGACCCTGAGTCTGTTTGTCCTGCTCCAGAGACCTGTAGCACCTACCAGAGGGCAGCAGGTTGAAGAGGTAGTGTCCTGATTGGGAGAGGTCTTTAATGATGTTGACAGCTCTGCTGTAAAACCGAAAGCAGGCAATGTCTTCTGGGCTGGACAGAGAGCAGCCAATGATGTTCTGGGCTGTGTTAATGTCTGTCTTGATGCTCAACTGGGGCTTGGCTGCTGCGCTTTGGGGGGATGACTCATGTAGGTGCTGCTGCTCATTCTCTGGGGTGGTGGGGGCACCCCAGGAGGTACATGATCATGTGTGGATGAGATTGTGGGTATGTGGGATGTGTGTGGGTATGGGTGTATGGGTGGTATGCATGTGGGAGTGTTGGAATGAATGTGTGAACATGAGAGGAGTGATCTTTCCAGAAGTCTTTCTTCTTCTTCTCTTCTTCATATATGTGTGTGTGTATACATATATATATATATATAAACCATATATATATGATATATATGGTATAACCATATATATATGATATATATGATATATATGGTTTGCATAATAAAGCCCACAGTCTTTTACAGTGAGACAATTCTAATAAGAGGCAAAGAAAAAAAAAAGGTCTGCACTTATATTGCGTTTTTCCACCTTCATGGTGCCAAAAGCGCTTTACATTAGCTTCACATTCACCCATTCACACACACACACTCAAACACCAGTAGGTTTCTAAGGTTCTTTCAGTCCTACTGGGGGCCTCAGTCAGTGTATTGCCCAAGGACACTTCGACATGTGGCCAGCCAGGGCCAGGATGCGAACCACCAACCACTTGGTCATTAGGCGACCTACTCTACCAAATAATCCACAGCCGCCCTAAAAGATAAGAAATGCATAATAATGACAAAAAGAGTCAAAATTATGAGATAAATCACAATCATGACATAAAAGTGTTTCTCTCCTCCACTGATATTCCCTTTGAAGTCACTCACATCTGTTTAGTTTATAAAAGTAATGAGTCTATACTGCGGATGTAAGTGTGAGTATAAAGTAGAGATATTTATATAAATGTAAGGAGTAAAAAGTACAGATATTTATATAAATATAAGGAGTAAAAAGTACAGATATTTATATGAATGTAAAATACTGATATTTGTGTAAAAAATATAGGGAGTAAAAGGAAAGTTTCTAGAAACATAAATAGTCAAGTAAAGTAGAGATACCTAAAATATCTACTTAAGTACAAGTAATGAAGTACTTTTACTTAGTTACTTCCTAGCTCTGTTTTCAAACAAGAGAAAAATCCAAGACTTAATTGTTTTAGTGGTACAATAGAAAACAATGGCGCATCTACATGTGTCAAAACATGTATTTTATTCTTTTATCTTAAAAAAAAATAAAATAAAGTGCTTTTTATGTACAATATAATAAAAACAACAGTCACAACCTCAATGATACAAAAAATACAGTTCACAATGTTATTTGTACACAACAAATAATAACAATAATAATAATAATAATGATAATAAAAATATCATGCAGGCAAGACCACATTTGTCTACTAGTTATTCAGTCAACTAAGCTCATGGTGTTCAGTATGTGGAGGCAAAGCTGTTGTTTCATGGCAGAGCCGACATGGAGGATTGCGTACTGTGCTTGTATCTTACTGGAGTACTACAATGTACAGCATGACTGATTAATTTGTTTTGTTGTGCTGCTTCTTTGTAGTATGACTGTTTAATAAAAGTCTTGGGAATTGTTTCTTTTGCCATGGATTGCCTACTTAAACCACTGTAGGAAAATGAATCGCTATAATACCCATGTAGATGCATTGTAAAAACACGATATAGTTGACTACATTCATGTCCAGTACAGTATGCAGCATTACTGAGGAGCCACCCAAGACAAAGCATCAATCTCCAATTTTTATTTGATTTATTTTTGTAATTATAATTATCATCTGCTTTTTATTGAAAAGCATGTCATTAATAAATAATGCTTTATAACAATATTCACCTTTTGGCATTATTAATCATTAAGATCAATAGGTTGTGTAGCATAGCTTTTCTATACAACAGTAGAAATATTGGTAACACTTTATAAAACCTACAAACTATTCACTATGTGTTAACTATTTGTTACCTACTTATAAATGATTTGATAACTCTTTGATGCATACTGGTCACTCCAATGGACAGTTCTTATGTAGCTCTTCTCTCCATTAAAAAACCCAACCCAAAAAACCCACAAAACCCATATATATTCATGGATTTTGTTGTTTTAGTTCACATCAGTCAGTTCATATCATTCAAACTCATCTGTTTATAATACGTGATCTGCACTAACATGTCAACCTGGTTGGTTTGTTAGCAGCAGTTTGTTAGCAGCCTCTTCTTAAATAAAAACTACATTAATTTTTTAAAATTTCATAATGTTCTGATATTGTGTTTTAAATACATGTTTCTTTTCTTCAAAGCCTAAACTGTAACTCCATAAAAAAGTTGTTTCATTAAAATATTTCAATCACATTGCGTTTTTCAGCCTACAGTGGAATAAACACACTTGGCTAAGGTTCTCATAATTCATGCATCAAAGGGTTAATGTATTGTTCATACATAATTTAACATAAACCAACAATTTGTGAACAAACCATAAACAAATACCTGTAAAATTAGATTATTTTTAACAGACAGGTGCAATGGTTATTTACCTGCTTTGCAGATAAACAAACAGTTGTAAACACTGCTCCTGTCTGTTAACAATAATCTAATTGTGCATATATGTTTAGAAGACACTATCATGAACTAACCATTTATAAATAGTTCATTATGTATTGTACATATTGTATATGTACATTTGTTGCCTAACAGTTTACAAATAGGTAACAGGTGGTTAAGGCATAATGAACTAACCAGTTATAAATAGGTAAACGGTTAATACATAATGAACTAACCATTTACAAATGTGTAACAAATGCTTAATACATAATAACCTAACAATTTAATAATAGGTAACAGATGGTTTATACATAGTGAACTAACCATTTATAACTAAGTAACAAATGGTTAATACATAATGAACAAACCATTTATAACTAAGTATCAAATGGTTAATACATAATGTTACCTAAATATTATTACTGTGAATTATTGACCTGTCTTCAGAGTCGTTTCTGATGTGACCAGTGTCATGTAGACAAGCGACAGTTGCAGAATGGCAGTAAATGTTTAGCAGCTCCTGGTTTTGCTGTTTGCAGGCATAGTTAACGGTTGCTTGGGTGAAACTACAGACGTACTGTTGACCCGTGTCGTGTTGTGAAGTTAAGCGTGCCCGTGGAGGGCTACAATCAAGCCAGTCACCACATTTGTGTTGGTGAGGTCACTGCTGGGTAGTGCACCATGTGGCACATGGCTGAAGGCAGAACAACTCGTTTCTAAAGGCATTTTGAAGATGTGTTGTCAAGGGTTTTTTTCCATTGAGCATCTCAAAGCAGGAGACTTGCTGTATAAAGAGCAGGCATGTCAAAACTATTCCACAAAGGACAGGTGTGGCTGCAGGTTTTTGTTCCAACCAACCAAGAGTTTACAGTTTGGCAAATCGACTCTGAAGACTGATCAGTTGATTGAGTCCAGTCTGATGTGTTGCTGCTTGGTTGTGCCTGCAGCCACACCAGCCCTTTGTGGAACAGTTTCCACATGCCTGATATAGAGAAAGAAAAATAAATAAATTATGCCTTAGTGGTGACAACTACAATCAGAGGTGGAACTAACTAAGTAAAAGTACTTCATTACTGTACTTAAGTAGGATTATTAGGTATCTGTACTTTACTTGAGTATTTATTTTTCTGGCAACTTTTTACTTTTACTCCCTACATTTGTTAATAAATATTTGTACTTTAATCTCCTTACTTTATAGTGTGTTCTTTATACTCCTTACATTCTCAGAATAGACTCATTTCTTTTTAAACTAAACAGATGTGACAGTATGAAAAATAAATCACTTCAGAGGGAAAATCAGTGAAGGACAGAAACTGTCTTAATATGTATATCATCATTTTGACTTTTTATTTCATAATTTGGACTTTTTAGCTCACAATGACAATCCCAATTTTTTTTTTTTTTCCAATTTTCCTAAATTTCCTGTCCATACCCACACAACCATGACCTGATCAAACACATTATCAACACAGTAACTCACTTTTAAATGCTTTATTTTTGGATACTATCGAAACTTTTATGAGTTTCCTGGTTAAATAAGTATTATTTCATCTATGACAAAAATGCAGTTTTATTTTTTAATTTATTACAATTCAGAAATCGTACTTTTCTACTTTTACTTCAGTAAAGGAGTTGAATCAATACTTCTAATTTTACCAGACTATTTTTTCACACCAGTAGCTGTACTTCTACTTAAGTAGAACTTTAACCACCTCTGACTACAATATGCGAGTGACTGTAGTTTTGCTGCTTTAGTTTATTTGGTCAGTCTCAGCTTACACCAAAGTCATTTAAACAGGTGATGCTCCTGCTTTAACATACTTGAAAGAAAAAGAACAGAAAAAGTCAGTCCAGGTGCTGAACTATGGCAAATCAGTGTGCAGAGTTGTGTGCAAGAGAAGAAGTATATTTTGAAGGAGGCAATAAAGCACTATGGAGAGAAAAAAAAAGGTATCAGCAGTGTTCACTCTCTAATTTCAAGACTATCTCTACAACACATCTTGCACAAGGTCCCTTAAAAACACACAATATTAAGCACAAATACTGTATATACACAACAAAAAGTAGAAACAAAACACTGACCATCGTTGCGCAAAATACTGTGCAATTACTTGGTCAACTTTTAGGAGTTACATTTCATCATCTGCTCAGTGTTTGAAATAGCAAAATGTTAATTCATCATGATACTGGAATATATATATATATATATATATATATATATATATATATATATATACACACACACACACACACACACTGTGGGCTTACTCGAACAATACAGTGAACTGGTGGTGTGCTATTGTTCCTACGGGCGTGTACTGTAAATGATTTACACAACACTATCAGTTTGTTACATCTTTGGAAAAATCAGCTTTTTAAGTCTCAAAAAAAGTCTAGCAATGTGGTTGCAAGAGTGTTAATGGCTGCACTGGTCCCTGTAATAGATGATTCTTAAAAAAAAAAATAATAACAATAATAATTTACATAGCAGCCACACTTGGGTCTCTTACTAGTTGCATGTATTTTAATCTGCGTGGGATTTTGTTAAAATGTGCAAACCTGTCAGTGTTTAACACCTTGATTACTTGTGCTTTCATATTAACATGGCCTCGACATGTGACTGAGCATATTCAATGTCTTGTATGCAAGTAAGAAATGGAACCTGGGAGACTATATTGAGCCAATACAGAGCTCTGTGCATCTACATGACTAATAGTGCATCTGTAGTCTGGACAAGAGACCACTAAATATTAATTAGCTTTTGAAGCACAGCAACAGTTGGAACATACAGTAAATGGGTCATTGAAACATCAACATCGAAGCATCCAGACTCTCCCCGATGGCCCTCTCAGAAAATTCTCAAAAAATTCTCAAAAGATTCACATAGAAAACGGATTTATGCAGAGGTGGAAGTAACAAAGTAGAAGTACTTCCTTTATTTTACTTGAGTAAATTTTTTAGGTATCTGTACTTTACTTGAGTATTTATTTTCCTGGCAACTTTACTTTTACTCCCTACATTTTTGTATACATATATGTACTTATACTCCTTACATTCATATAAATATCTGTAATTTATACTCTGTAAATTCTCCAAATAGACTTATTACTTTTTCAAACTAGACAAATGTGACTGTGTGAAAAATAAGTTGTGAATCAGAAATTGTGACTTACTATATCATAATTTTAACTTTTTAATCTCGTAATTTTGACTATGTTTTTACCTCACAATTACACTTTAAAAAAAAAATCTCCTTTTCGTGACGTTTGCATTTTTCCCTAAATTTCCTGTCCATACCCACAACATTGAATACCATTACCCAATAAAACAACAAACAAATTATCTACACAGTACTTCAGAATTTTCTGGTTTTTCTTGGTTAAATAAATATTATTTCATCCATAGCAAACAAAAAAAATTCAGTTTCACTTTTTACTTTATTAGAGTTGAGAAGCTTTTTTACTTCAACTTCAGTAAAGGAGTTGAATCAGTGTTTTTTACTTTTACCAGGGTTTTTTCACACCAGTAGCTGTACTTCTACTTGAGTACAGAATGTGAGTACTTTGATCACCTCTGGACTTATTAAGCGTTTTACAATTCCTCACATTCACCCATTCACATATACACCAGTATATGGCTACTGCCATATACGGCGCTGTCTGTCCCTACTGGGAGACACTTCGGACACTTTCACACCACTAATTCAATCATTTGGTCCGCATGAGGCAATGCAATTGCTACTATGTTTATATAGATTCCAATGTGGTCCACTTTCACACCAGCAAACAAACCCAAGTTGGTTCGACCGGCGCTTCATTTGTCTTCCGGACCACACCAGAGCTTGGCATTTGCTGCAGAGTCAAATGGACTGAGACCACCTCTTTTTGAAGGTGTCAGTCCACTTAATTTAGTGCGCACTTCAGTGCAATTGATGCTTTCACACCAACAGAAATTAAGTGAACTGAGTTTTTGGTTCAAATGGGTCATTTGGTCTATACCAACTCATGTTGGTGTGAAATAAGGTTCAGTGGTGAGGGTTCAGTTACTTGAACAATCACACTTCAACATGTGGGTAGGTGGAGCCAGGATTTGAACCAACAAACCTTTGGTCATTAGACAACATGCTCTACCAACTGAGCCACAGCTGCCCATACCAAGTTTTAGACCGATATCAGTTATGGTTTTGAAGGACAGTTCTTCCAAAATTTGGGGTACTTTTCTTTTCATTATTTTGCCAAAGTGGCATTTGGTCCAAGTTCCACTGCTCCTCTGCCATTTCACCTATATATTAGATTTTTGGTCTACCTGGATAATATTAGAACACAGAACACAGACACTAGAACACAGGTGTCAAACATAAGGCCGGGGTCCAAATCCGGCCTGTGAAAGAGTCCTATCTGGCCCGTAGGCTGAATTACACTAAATGTATTAACAGTCAGTGTTGTAAAAATCATTTTAATTCAAATTAGATCTCAATTGGATAATCCAATATGATAACCTAAAATAGTCAAAACTGCAGATTTTCTTTGTTTTAGGGAAAAAAAAAAATTGCATGAAAATCTTCACATTAAACTATCATTTGAAAAAAAAAACAATTAAATAAGCTGAACAAATATCGCCAATCTGAATTGTAAAAATGCTTTACTTTCTAACATTCTCCCTATTAATTAATGTTTTGTGGAGTTATTGTGGATAATTGTGATGATAGTTGTAATTAAGGCAAACTGAGGTGAGATATTGTTAACATTTCTCAAGACAGTACAAATTGTTCATGTAATTTGGATTTTCAAGGAAACATTGTAGATGCAAACATTATCATAATAATAATAATAATAATAATAATAATAATAATAATAATAGTAATAATACTTTTTTTCCACTATCATTATTTAACTGATCTGGCCCATTTGAGATCATATTGGGCCAGATCAGAGTGGCCCCTGAACTTATTATAGTTCTAGAATCACTACCTATGCTCACATTAGAAATATCTAGCTTCAAATTTGGCTGAAAAGCCAAAAAGCAGTGAAGCAGTGAACTTTTTTTCTAACTATTCCTGATCCCTCTTTTGACATTGCACTTTAATTTTCTTTGTATCTTCACAGGAATGAGAAATAAATCATATTTTGTTTTCTTCTGTTTTTTATAAAAAAAAAAAAAAAAAAATAAAAAAAAAATATATATATATATATATATATATATATATATATATATATATATATATATATATATATATATATATATATATATATTTTTTTTTTTTTTATATATATATATATATATCAATTGTGAAGGCTACGGTTCACGGTTTTTGAGAATTTTCTGAGAGGGTGACCTGAGAAATGTCTGTTTCTCTGGAATGACCCACATGCTGTTGGTTACACGAGCTCTTCATTCTTTTCTTATAAGCTTTTATTTACCAAAAACATGTATTGTTAGCACTGGTCAAGCTCATTTTCTAACACTAGCGGCACCTGTTAATACTAAGAAGTTGGAAAACTCCTCTAGGGGTATCTGAAAGGAATATTTTCTCCCCTGTCAAACTCATTCGGCAATCCTCACACCACATCACTTCTTGGCCCTTATTCGGATCGAACATTGAGAGTAGATTATTTTTGCCCATCACAGTCTGCAAAATGTATCATCAGCTAACAGTCTAGAGAAGTTTCCATGCACTTCACATTTGTTGTAGTGCCATTATTTATTTTGTGAACCCCAACTCTGGTTCCATCACCATGTGCTCTTCAACAGTGGTCAATGCTAACGAAGTGTGAGATGGGAGTGGTCATAACAGGATGGCACTATTGCATTTAGATAAGACAATCAAGATATCATCTCTTTTGTTTGTTTCTTTCTTCTCCTTTTTGGCACTCTGTACTTGGATGATTTCAGTGCCGCCCTGAACATGGTAGAGATGTGGAGATCTCTTTTCTTGGCTCTTCATGTGTTTCTAACATCAACATTGACAGACATTAAAACATTCCCATCTTTTCCATCCTTGCCTGAAGAAAAAAAATGACAATTATTTACACTGTAAAGTCCAATTAGTTGTTGTTACTCAGAAAAAGCATGCAAACTAACTGCACTTATAAAAACAAGTAAAGAGAACTAAATATTTAACTTGCATTTTAGGAGAATGAAACCGGTTTATCATTTACTGTATTCTCCATACTACAAGGCGCACTGAAAATACTTTAATTTTCTCCAAAAACAACAATGCACCTTATACTGTATATGGAATAATTCTGGTTGTGCTTACTAACTACGAATTTACACTTTTTATTTCATAATTTTGGCTTTTTATCTCATGAGATAGAAAAGTCAAAATTCTGAGATAAAAAGTCAAAATTCTGTGATTAAAAAGCCAACATTATGAGATAAAAAGGTAAAATGTTGACATAAAAAAACTAAATCATGCAAAATCACTATAAGGTGTATTATCAATTGAAAGGTTTATTTTTAAAGAACCAGACTTAATCCATATATAAGGTGCACTGTGGTTTTTAGAGAAAATTTAAGTCTTTCAAGTGAACCTTATAGTCCATAAAATATAGTAAGTGAAAAATCGATTCCATTCTTCTAAAATACAAATAAAAATAAGGTTTTCTTGTTTTTATAAGTGCAATCAGTTTGTATGCTTTTTCTGAGTAACAGCAACTAATTGGAGTTTACAGTGTACCCATTATGACACCTGCAGGTCAATATTGAAGAACAGGGCAACCTCATATCAGATGACAACAGCCTTTCAAAATTGTCCCGAATGTATAATCTAAACACAGACCTTTAAACCATAGCTTACATTCAGGAGGTACATGTCAGTTTTTTTGGCTCTGGAGGAAAGTTTTTTTCAATTTTTAATCAGCAGCCACTGACATCTTTCTTAAACTTGCAGTCCTTTGTGTCATTGCTCCTATCGGAGGAAATGGCTTCTGCGACACCACGCTGCGACATTCCCACTTGTCCTTTTCATCTTTCATTTCATACAGTTAGAACATCATTCAACTAAAGGAGATCAAATATACATCTGCTGTGCTCCCATGTGTGGGATGCATGAATGATATTCCTCTCAACCTGAACTCAAGGTCACTGTGAATGACCTCTAGTATAACATAGTACTGTGGTGTAGTATCTGAGGTGGGAATACTGTAAGGGCCACCTCCTGCTAAAGATGTGCACGCTCACACACACCTGTACAGGGCTGGTAACAAAATCTTTATGAATAACTTAATATTTGAATTGTGTGATGTACATTAATTAAAGAATTTAATGATGGATCCTGCTGATTAGGGCTGAACAATTGTAAGAAAATTTTAATTGCAATTTTTCTGGCAGATATTGCAATTTCAATTTAATTCACAATTTTCATCAAATCAAGTTTCAGTTGTTCAGCAACATTTGCAAACATCACATAAATGCCATGGTTTACTCACAGGGAAAAGAGGTAAAAAAAGATGAGAAAGAAAAAGGAAAAGGGGGGGTAACAAGAAAATGGAGAAAAAGAAGAAAACAATAAAAACAGAAGGTGTACATTTGGTCATATTATTTAACTCACTATTTATACTTTGTAATTGTAATTAAATATTTTCTGACATTTGTTTTCTTTTGACAGAGAAAAACATCAGTTTTGGCACCAAATATGGGTAACATTGGTTACGGCTGGTGTAAAAATAATAAATAAATAAAAATAAAAAATTGGTATTGGCCGTAAAATAGTTGACAAAACAAGTTATGAGCACTGCAAAAAATGAATCCCAAAATAGTGGTATGTGAAATCGCGATCCAAAACGATAGATTGTTCAGCCCTACTGCTGATCCTATCATTTAGCTCTCAATCTTGTTAGTATTTCATATGCAGCCCTACACATACACCTGCTGTTAGTGACCATAGAAAGATTTCATGCTGCTATGTTTTTTTTTCCTAGCAGCTGCCGTGGTCGGTGATCCTGGTTGAAACTGGAATAATACGCTGCCTCCACTTTCTTCCAGACCAACCTGGGCTGGCTTTGGAGTGGAAATGGTTAATAAAATGACCTCCATTATGATCACAGAACAAAGAAGACTGGAACAAAAACTGCGATATAGGAGGATGTGATCAGTTTCCACTCCTCGCTCGGTGGGTTTTGGCCTGTATCCCTCCCTCCTTGAGATACAGGGCAGCGTTCCGTAAACCGTCTTCTGGGCTCTCATACGATGGAGTCTTTGATTTCAGAGCCTAACCGGACTCTGGGGCGCGGGCAGGTGGGAGAGTATTCCACGTGACTCTCCTTCACGTTAAGTGGCCGCCTGTCGGAAGACTCGGAGAAGCTCTTGCTGTTGTCTGGTGAGGACTCGTGGGTGGGCGTGCTGCAGATGTAGTTGTCATTTAATGTCTGGTAACCCTTGTGGTCGGAGGTGGAGACGGGGATGGTATTGCCATTGAGGGGTAAGCTCTCTGTGGGTTTTCCAACGATCCTGGGCTTCTTCTGCTGCATGTTGGGACACTCACCCTGCTTCAGCATGGACTTCATATGGTCTCGGTTTCGGTAAATAACAAACAAGGAGAAGACCACCAGCGAAAAGGCCAGCAGAGCGCACACCACGATCAGTTCATTCCAGTACGTCTTGGTGTGGACTTGCTCGGACCGCGACTCCCCAGGCAGGATGATGGTCTCCTCCTGCTCGACATGTGGCGTACGTGAGTGGCCAATTAGAGTAGTGCTCTCATGCCGCGGCTCCGCCCTCACGCAGTAATTGGCCAGCAGCTGTCGGAAGCCCTCCTCTTCGGACCAGCACTCGTACGTCTCCATCGTGTCGGCCTGAGCCACTACCACCAGGTTTCCTTCAGGCGTGGCGTACAGGAACTGGCTGGCACTGTCACTGTAGCGCCATCGCCTTTGAGCTAGATTGGACCGCAGTTTGCACGGCAGGACTCGGAATGTATTGGCTGGGATTGTGACAAACTGGCAATGGAGACCACCTGAAATACAAAGACACTTCCTTTGAACGAGGATGCACTGGAAAAATCACAACAAATTCACAACAAATAGTTCATCTTTCATCCACATTGTCTGTAACCATAACTGTTATTCAAGAACCAGTTGAGCTTTGTTAAGGTGCTTTCCCATTGTAGGAATCTTTTGTAGTTCCTACAACCTTTTCAGTTCCTGGAACCTTTTTTCCCCATGTCACATGCACCCCAAGATCACCTGTGCCGACGGTTCAGAACTGGACTTTGTCAGCTCTTATGTTTGGCTGGACTTCAATATTCCTTCAATATGCACATCAACAACTTACAGGCTAAAGTTAAGGCTAGATTGTGGTTTCTTTACTGTAATAAGGTCCACTGATTTCATTACTCTAGCTCTTCTGAAAGCCCATGCTGACTTTGGCCACAGTTCCTTTTGTTTTGCTGCTGCAAAGGATTGGAACTCCCTTTAAAACTAACTCCATATGTTTAAACAGAAACTACAACATTCTCTAGTTGACACTTGCACATGTTGACTTCCCCTCTGCTCTCTCCACATAATCTTAACTAGTTGATCATGTTGGATGCTGGATCATGTTGAATTAAACATGCTGGATTGTTTAATCAGTTTCTCTTTTTGTTGTTTGTTGTTTCTTTGTCTTTGTATTTGGCTGTTGGGGCTTCTTGCCAGGTTATCACTGTAAATGAGAAGCTGTTCTCAACTGATCTGACCTGTTAAAATAAAGGTAAAATAAAATTGTAAAATTTAGTGCTCTTTTACACATCACTGTGATGGACGATAGCTTCACATTGGCTCCTCCTGTGGTTCCTACTACCCTGTCGGAAAAACCTAAAGGTTCACAAGGAACTATATAGTTCTAAGAACTATTTAGTTTCTAGAAGTAAGTTCTTAGAACTACTTTGTGGGAAAGTGCCTATTTTACCCGAAGGGGAGAGGGGTATTGATGTTGATTTGGTTTGTGTTTTTTGTTGGTCTGTCCATTTGTTTAATTAATTCATTAATTTTACATAATTGTAGTTTTTTGTTTTTTTTTTGCAAAGTCTTTCATATTATTTATTATTTTATAAAATTTGTATTGTTTTTTGTTCATTTTGTTGCTTATTTTTCTACATTGTGTTCTGTATTTTATTTTTTTCAATTTTATTCCATTTGTACCTTACTTTGTTAATGTTACTTACTGTTTTGTTGGTTTATTATTCATATTTATATGGACAAACTGGCAATGGGGACTGTATAAAACACAAAGACATGGATGTACTGGACAAATCACAACAAATGACTTCATCTTTCATTCATCCACATTTACTGGATGACGTAACTGGATAAGAAACAGTTGAGGTTTGTTAATATTGTTACTTGTTATTGTTAGAAGGATATTGTTTTTGAGTTGGTTTGTTTCTTTGTTTTTCAGCAGCTTTTCACAAAGTCACCAAATAAGTGTTTTTGCAGTGATCAGGCAAATCAGGTCAAATGTGGATGAGGGGGCAAGGTTTGTTGTGCCGGGCATCAGATTTTTAAAATTTTGTTTTAATTTTTAACATAAATTTTTTTGGCGTTGTAAAATCATCCTATTTCAGTAGGTTTTGTCACAATTGCATGAAAATGCTAAATTTAGAGCAGCCTACTTTTTTGCATGTCATGTCAACATTGAAATTGGACAAACTAATATGGCAGCGGCGTAAAGTATCTGCAGTTTCCTTGTAGCAGATCTGAGTTCTGGCTGTGATTTCATCTTAAATATAGCTTCAACTTCAGTATCATGGAAACAACAAAGCACTGCTGCTGTGGTTTGTGTCGCAGGGACTGGATATGGTCACCACCATCACATGAAGGCAGGTTTTTTTCCATTACTTTTGCTAAACCTAGAAGGGACTCAGAGAAATGCGCACATTAGATACACGCTGGTAAACTAGAGGAATTTAAAGGTAAAATGTGAACCTGGATGTGTTCTGTGTGTTTGGCTGGAAGGACCCAATACCAGCCAGTTGAAAAATCTGAGCAGGTTTGTTTATGTTTATTAGCCTTTGTTTATATTTATCAGCTTTTTTTCACTGCAGAATGAAAACCAACACGCAGTTGCACATGGCAGCACTCATAAAAGTACAAACCAGTGAATCATCAGCATATATATATATATATATATATATATATATATATATATATATATGCTTTACAATTTTATATATATATACAATTTATATATATATAAAATTTACAATTATATATATATATATATATATATATATATACATATAAAATTGTAAAGCGCTTTGGGCACCCACTGGTGTATAAAATACATGGGGGGAGTGGTGGCTCTCCTGACAGTGTCTGCACGGGAGCCATGGACGACAGTATCTCGCCTGTGCCGACCTGTGACCCCGGACCACCGCCCCTGCCTGTCTGGACCAGCCCCCCTTCCTGCATTTATACATGGACGTTCATCTATAGCCTGTCCGTCCATGGGAGTGGATCTCTCCTTCAATGTGGTTCTCCTCAAGATTTCTTCTTTTTCCCACTGGGTTTTGAAGTTTTTTCTTGCCGAGAAGGAGGGTCTAAGGACAGGGGATGCCTGGGACTTTTCATGTATTTCTGTAGTTGATTGTGTTTTTGTAAAGCCCTCTGAGACGACTTTGTTGTGATTTAGGGCTTTATAAATAAAATTGAATTGAATTGAATTAAATATTATATAAGTACAGTCCATTCTGAAAAGTTGATGAACATGAGGTTGAATGGATTATTATTATTTTTAAATTTTTTTTTTTTTTACTTTTTAACTGTTTTAAAGAAGGATTTGTAGGATTTCTTTATATGAAATGACACAAAAATGCTTAGGCCAATTGGGTTTTTTTAAATTATGTGTTTTATATTTTTATATTTACTTTAAAAATTTAGATAGATTTAGATTTTTAGATTAGATTTATTGGTCCCCGTAGGGAAATTCGTCTTCACTGACTGTACATTACAGAAAAGACAACATAACACATCACAGACAAAACAACAGCTACAAGAGGGCAAGTGGGAGACAGTGGGAGACAGTGGGAGACAGTGGGAGACAGTGGGAAACAGTGACAAACAAAACAATGGGGGGGCCAGACAGATCAGCGGGGCCTGCTGTTCAGGGCGGCTATAGCTGCAGGGATCAGGCTCTTCCCAAAGCGGGCCCTCCTGAACCTAGTTGTTCTGTAGCTACGCCCAACTTACCCAACTTACTTACCATGACACTGCTCATGCATGTGACCCAACATATGCTCTTGCCAGGATTTTAGGTGACAAATTTATGGTACAAGATGATTGGTTAGAGGTTGGTGTTATCTTTTAAAGCTGTTTTTTTAAGCGTCCCATAGAGGCTTAATTATCCCTGTGTTTTTTTCAGTGACAGCATTTTCTTGGACGCCTCCATGTGCATAATGTTGTGATGCTCATCACTGAGGTGACTGACTCACTGCACATATTTAAATCAAAAAACACTGTGCACAAAGGAAAAACTCACGAGAAGCTGCTGGTCTGGCAGATCTGGCACTAGGAAACGTCCTGTTACAAATGGCTGATGTATCCGCCTCTTCCACGTCCTGCTGCCAGTGACTGAAATAAAAGGACAGTGATAGTTTAGCTGCGGCAATGAGAGGCTGCACGGTTCAGTGTCTGAAGTCTTTCATTGAACACATGAGTATAGCTTCATCAGCATGACTAAGGCACCAATGTTCTGGGGAACTGGGGCAACATACTTACAGTGTGTTATTTACCATGTTTTTACAGCAAAAACAAACTGACATAATATTTAAAAAAAAAACCCATTGTTTTCTGTTGATATAATGGTCAAGTGTGAAGCAAGTTGTTCCTCATTTAGTTGGTCTGTGGTTGTTCTTTACCTTCTGCTTTATTCTAACCATCACTGCTCTGTGCTTTTCTTTAACATTAGTGATATTGCAGTTTTATTCTTACCATTGTTGGTATGTAAATATTGTAAAGTAGGTTGTTATGTGTTGAAAGTACGAATGTGTGGCATCTTTATTATGTACTGTCATGTACACCGACATTAAAATATTGTCAAAAAATGAATTCTGGGAAAGCACTGAGCTGCTGCAATTATTTACGCCACCATATTTTATTTTATGCATTTTCACAATTTGATAATCCAACAGTTTTACAACAAACTGCAACTTTTATAAATGTTTTTCCCAAAATCAGGTTCCTTCGACACACACTAAAAGGTTGGATTTTGTCTGCCATTCAGCAGCTGTATTTGTGAGACTGACTGTGAATGTGTATTGCATTATTCTAATAATAAATAATAATGGATTAGAATTCTATTGCGCTTTCCACGGCACCCAAAGCACTTGACATTATTGAGCCATTATTCATTCACTCTCACATACTCCCTCTGGTGGTAAACATTTGCAGCCACAGTTGCTCTGGTATGGAGCAATTTTTGGGACAAAATTAAGTGTATTCACAGAAAAGCAATCCATGGACATATATGGGATATGCATGCATCTTTGGTTGTAGTTGAGTATAAAATAAATATTTGCAAACTCTAAAATGAGTCCATTTGTACTTATAATGTATTATGTGTTTGATGAACAAAAATGTTAATGATAACCACGCCCACGCCCATAAACCAACAGGAAGTCCGCCATCTTGGATTGAAATTTGAAAAATTTTTGAGTCGTCGTTTTCGCTGTCATCGGAATTTTTCTATCTCCTCCTAGGCTGTTGGACCAAATGAGCTCAAAATCGGTGAACACGATCTAGACAAGTGGGACTTCAAAAGTTATCCAATTTAGTTGGAAAAGTTGCATCGTTTTTTTGCTACACTGTCGCGGCGCTTGCGAAGATTTCTGGAAAAATTACCACTACATAAATTGCTTCAGCTCGAACATACGAACACCAATTTGGATGAAATTTGACACAGACGTCTATCTCCCAGGTCTACATCAATTTAGCTAAAGACATTCTGATTTTGTACTATAGCGCCCCCTACAAATGTATTTGTATGAAAATGGCTGTAGTTCGGACATACGAACACCAACTCGGCTGAAATTTGACTCAGACATCTATCTCTCGGTCCTACACTAGTTTATCAATAGAAATTGTGATTTTGCCCCATAGCGCCCCCTACAGCATCGCCTTCACTAAAATGGCTGTAGATAGTGCATACGAACACCAATTTGGCTGAAATTTGACTCGGACGTCGCGTGGGAAGGCGGTCGCCAGGAGAGGCAGTCGCCAGGGATGGCGAAGGCCTTTGAGACTGCTTGTAGTTTTAATTATTATTTATTTTTCTTTCGTCTGCTCTTTGAGCTCTAATTTGACCCCCTGAACATGTATGGAAACTCCCCAATTTTTGCACACACCTCAGAAGTGTGAAAAATTGCAAGTATTTATAGGTTTCGTAAAAGTCAGTTTAGAAATGTGTCTACAGCGCCACCTAGAAAAGGTGAAATAGTTTGTATTAGGCCAGATCAGGCCCTACTGAAGTTAGAGCTATGAAAATCACGACACATGTTCGTCATATGATGTTGAACAAAAAAGTTAATGATGACTACGCCCATAAACTAACAGGAACTCCGCCATCTTGGATTGAAATTTGAAAAAGTTTGAGTCGTCATTTTCGCTGTCATTGGAATTTTTCTATCTCCTCCTAGGCCGTTGGGCCAAATGAGCTCAAAATAGGTGAACACGATCTAGACAAGTGGGATGTCAAAAGTTGTCAATTTAGTTGGAAAAGTTGCATCATTTTTGTGGTACGCTGTTGCAAAGTTTGCGAAGATTTCGGGAAAAATTGCCGCTACATAAATTGCTTCAGCTCGTACATACGAACACCACTTTGCCTGAAATTTGACGTCCATCTCCCAGGTCTACATCCATTTAGACATTCTGATTTTGTACTATAGCGCCCCCTAGAAATGTACTTTTATGGAAATGGCTGTAGTTCGGACATACAAACACCGATTTGGCTGAAAAATGACTCTGATGTCTGTCTACCAGGTCTACACCTGTTTGTCATACGAAACTGTTATTTCGCACTACAGCGCCCCCTACAGGGTCGCCAAATTCACCGTTAGTAAAATGGCAGTAGATCGGACATACAAACACCGATTTGGCTGAAATTTGACTCAGACGTCTATCTCTCGGTCCTACACCAGTTTATCAATAGGAATTGTGATTTTGCTTGATAGCACCCCCTACAAAATCGCCATTACTAAAATGACTGTATATCGGGCATGCAACCACTGATTTGGCTGAAATGACTCAGACGTCGCCTGGGGAAGCTTTCGCCAGGGGAGGTGGTCGCGAGGGAGGGCGAAGGCCTTTGAGACTGCTTGCAGTTTTAATTTCATTTTGTCTCTGCCAATCATCAGTTGTATTTGTGAGACTGACTGTAACTGTGTATTGCACTATTCTGTTCATTTATAGAACATATATTCCATTTCTAGACTAGAAATGGAACATAAACCAAAAGGTGTCCAATTACTTGTTGGACAATTGTAGGTTTGTCCACAAATGTGTGTTCAGAGAAATAAAAGTGTAAGGTGTCAGTAGACAGACAGAGGGTACAGGCATGCAGTGCATTGTCAAGGAGGCCACAGAGGTTATTTGTTGCTGTGAAACAAGCTCTCACCTGTCAGGTGGAGCCATCCTGACATCCCGACACAGCCGGCCTGTCCAGGCGCAGTATGGGTCTCTGGACAAAACACACTCCCCACAGCTCAGGTAGTTGGAGCAGTTAGCAACAGGAACTTCCACCAGGCCAGAGTAGGATGAGACAAACAAAAGGCCCTGAAAGGAAAAAAAGCAATCAAGTTAAAGGAACGTTTGCTATTAAAGGGAAGTCTAAGGCTGTGATGCAGTGTTTTTCAACTTTGGGGTCGGGACCACATGTGGGGCACCTGGAATTCAAATTGGGTTGTCTGAAATTTCTAGTAATTGATGACAATGAAAATATTTGAATAAAAATATATGGTGAGATGAGAGAGAAAACCATAGTATATAAAAGACACTACAAACTGTAATTTATACTCCTTACATTTATATAAATATTTGTATTTTATACTCTTTACATTTATATAAATATCTGTACTTTGGACTCCTTATATTTATATAAATATCTGTACTTGATGCTCTTTACATTTACATCAATATTTGTACTTTATACCCTTTACATTCTCAGAATAAGCTCCTTACTTTTTCAAACTAAACAGTGTGAAAAATAAGTGGCTTCAGAGAGAAAAATCAGTGGTGAGAAATTGTGACTTTCTATATCATAATTATGACTTTTAGCTTGTGACTTTTTAGCTCATAATTCTCTTTTTCTCATAATTATGCATTTCGTATCTCATATGTATGACTGTATTTCATAATTTTGACTAATCTCACATATGTCATAATGATGACGTTTCATTTAAATTGTGACTTTTTGCCTTTCTTCTGAAATTTCCTGTCCATTTCCACCAATCAAATATATCATCTACACAGTAACCCAGTTTTAAAGACTTGATTTTATAGATAGTTTTGAACATTTTCAGATTTTCCCTGGTTAAATAAGTATTATTTCATCCATGGCAAAGAAATGCAGTTTTACTTTATTACAATTGGGAACTTGTACCTTTCTACTTTTATTTCCTCCACATATTAGGGCTGTTAAAATTAATGCATTAATGCAGATTCATCCATCATCATGATTAATGTAATTAAAAAATGTAAGCAATTAAATAGATCAGTTGTTTTAATCACATTTTTGGGTGCTTTTTTTGTATTTTAAAATAATTTTTTTTTTTAAATTTCATTGCTTTAACGTCATATTTTTGTTGACAGACAGACAGACAGACAGACAGACAGACAGACAGACAGACAGACAGACAGACAGACAGACAGACAGACAGACAGACAGACAGACAGACAGACAGATAGACAGATAGACAGATAGACAGATAGATAGATAGATAGATAGATAGATAGATAGATAGATAGATAGATAGATAGATAGATAGATAGATAGATAGATACACTGTTAATTACTGTGCAGAAAGGGTTCAACTCACATATAGATTTTCCCAAATACTAAACTCCAGCCTGTCCTTGAGTTACCAGTAGTTTAGTCTATATTTAGATAACCTTATCTGCCATTATATTACACAGACTTCACGTGGATGCTGTCTTTCATATCCATATTAGGAGCTAAGAATACACTCACAAATAAGATATTGGTCTTTATGAGAATTACATAATCTTAGATAAGATTGTAGTCTGGCTTCTTTTGCCAAGGGAGAGACCATTATGCAATAAAAAGAAAAGGTAATGAAATTTAGCTGCATAAAATGCCAGAGTGGATTATAAACTCTGCTCCAGACAGTGCTATAACTTTTAGAAAATCTGAGTGAAATGGCCTCTGAGGAAAGAAAAAGTCTGAAACACTTTGTCCTTTTGGTAAATCAACCATATCAACAATTTCATAAATATTACATTAAATTATTTCATTGGACATAAACCAGCTCAACAGTCATCACTGTGGATGTGTGAACCTATTCATTTTCTCTCTACATTAAATTTAATTAAAGAAGTTAGGATTTACCCTCTGAGGATCCAGTTCGATGTGCTGCACAGGTTGAGGCTCAGGAAACAGAATAATTTCCTCTATGATGTGCATCTTGTCATTTGCGTTTATGGCCTTATGGAGTTTCCCATCATCTGGAAGAGGCAGTGGAAAGGTTGAAGTCAGGGGTTTCAAACTCATTTTCAATTTGATCTCCAATGGCCTGGACAAGTAAAAGAACAACATAATAGCCTAGAAATAATGGACACCAAATTTTTGAAATTTATGAAAATACTTACTTTGATTTACAAATGTGAATAACCTGGGGGTAAAATTAATTTCTTACGAAAAATAAGTGCAATTTTAACAATATTATGCCTTAATTTATCATTTCTACATGTTCATTATGGATCGGTTCTACAAAGATACTAAACAGTTTGTAACAGAAGCTAAAAAATTGTAAAATTATGCCTAATTTTAAGTTAAGTTCTACAGTTGTTATGCCCAATTTTCTTTAGACATTTCTGGTTGATCTGGTTGTTCATGTTTGTTAAAATTTTTTAATACAGGATAGCTTGTAAATGTAAATATTGTTATAATTTAATAATAATTAATTTTATAATTAGCACTAAGACAAAAAAAATTACGTCATTACGGGACGCACCAAGACACTTTCTTTTTGCAGAAAATGCAAAGATGGTTTTATTTTGGAAATAACTTGATTGCATTGTATGCACTTTGAACCAGTCTAATAAACGGCGAAACCACATGACAAATGGCCAAAGCCGATACACTTAAAAAACAAAAAATTCGGCACGATATATCGACCAGCAGATGTATTGGTCGACCCTTAGTCAAGACCACCTTTGTCGAGTCCAAGACCAGGATCGGTCGAGACCAAGTCAAGACCGAGTCCAGAGATGTTCAAGTCCAAGTCAAGACCGAATCCGAAATACCAATTTAGCGTGAATGGAAACGCTCCAAAATTATCTCCTCATAGGGCGTTTGTCGCAGAGACCTAAAAATGGTACCAAATTAAAGAGGAACTGGTGAGTCCAAAAAGTTATATATAACTTTTTAAAAACTCGTGTAGTTTTTGCGTTCCGCGCCCTGAAGTTTGCGACCGCCGACACTCAAAATTAAAATTTGAGTTTCTCCCAACATGTGATATATCGTGACGATCAGGATACTGAACCAGTGTGAACTAGCGCAAAACATTTTAAATTTGACGCACGGTTTGGGAGATATCGCAATAGACATTTGCGTTTTTTCGACATTTTTTGGCAAAAACGCCTTTTCGGCTCTACGCCTCTTTAGACTGGTAGATGACCCCCTTAACATGCTCGTAATTAAATGAAATTTGGCAGGCCCGTCAGGGCCTGCCAAATTTCATTAAATATGAAGAAAAAATGGGATTCCATCCCATAATATTAATTTTATTGAGAAAAGAACGCACGGAAAATTCCGGAAAAATCACTAAAATGGCCGAAACAAGCCTTAGGAATGTCGCAGAAAGATGAGACGCACGCGCCAGCGTGCGTCTTATCCAGCCCGACATTTCATATGCTGATACCACCCATCTATCTTGGACAGGAAGTTCACAATCTGCCTTTCAAAGTAAAAGCTTCCAAATCTAAAACCTGAACCGCTTGGCCTAGAGACATGAAACCAACGCCAAAAGTTTCCTTGTAACCGTCCGCGAAATTCATACGCTGGTACTTTTGGTCTATCTCCTACAGAAAGTTCGCAATCTGGACTTGTTTGGAAATCGTAAAAAATTTACTACTCAGAAGCCGTTTGTCACAGAGATGTAAAAATAGTACCAATGGATAGAGCTAACTGAGACACATAAAAGTTGTAAAAATCGTTTTTGTATCTCTTGCAGTTTTTTTTTCTCAGGCCCGGTTATTTGCGATAGCCGAAAATTTAAAAATAAAATTAAATATTCCCCAACATATGACATATTGTGAGAATCAGTGACATGAGCAGAAGTCGCCACACTAGGAATTTTTGAAATCAGATGTACGGTTTGGGAGATTGGGCAATTTTTGTTTCCTTTCCTGACTTCCAGGTTTTCCCCCAAAATCACAGAGAAATCCTAGGTGGCGGAATTAGCCACGCCCCCTGCAACTCCTTATTTGGAACAATGTTCTGTGAAGGTGGAGGAGAGGAGAAGCTTTGACTGAAACTTTGATGAAAATGGCAAAATATGACAAACCATACACAGCAAGTGAATGAAACTTTCCAGAAATGTAGTCATACTACCTAGGAACAATATAAACCAGGTTTGGAAGATCCAGCTAATTTAAAATTTAAATGAGACTCAGTAGTTTGGGGGGATGTCTGGTCTCAGCCTTCATTCACTCCCATGTTAATTTGGATCAAAGAAAATCTTATGTTCCCCTAATTTTAGTGTTTTTAAAACTGCCCAATCTCGGCCATTTTTGACCCTACAGGGGAAATGAATACATCTACTTGTTCCTCAAAGCCTCCTGCCACTCACAATCATTTTAGTTTTCAGCTAGCATTTACGGTTCTCTCACAAATGGCAGTAGTTTGGAGGTAAGATTTGGCTTTAAAGCCAAGTTCCAGGGGGACAGGCTGTGCATCTGAGTAGGAGGCAGAAGGTGGGGGCCGTTACCAGGGCAACGGTGCAGCTTTGATTAACAGGTGCAGACAATGAAGAGAAGTTGAACAGACTGTGGGAGGAGCTTTAACATGATTGACAGGCAAATTCTCTCATACAGACACAGGGCACATACACAAACCTATATACACACATGTATATGGAATGACCTACACACATGGCATATACACAGTGTATCTCATGTACACAGAGTATGTGTATGTTTATATACACAGTGTATGTGACATATACTTTGCTCCTTATGTCCCTCTCTCACTCTTCTTTTCTGCCCAGCAACAGCCACACCCTCTAATACTGACAGCTGATTGGCTAATATGCTCCCACTCCTGTACACCTATACATGTGACATACACTTTGCTCCCATTTCTTTCTCTCTCTGGCTTTCTGCCTGGATACAGCCACACCCTCTAAAGCTGACAGCTGATTGGCTAACACTCTCACCCTGCTCTACACACACATGCGGTGCTCCGGCCACGCCCCTTTCCTGCCCATATTTGGCACAACTCTGTGTGAATGGCTCCAGCAGAGGACCTGCTTTGACTGAAACTTTGATGAAAATGCCATATTATGGAGTATAATTTGCTCATTTTTAGATATGAGGGTTATAACGTGTTATGGCATGGGACGAAATCCACGCGTAAAGTCGAGGTCCCGATCCAATGCTGCTTGCAGCTTTAATTATTATTATTATTATTATTATTATTATTATTATTATTATTAATGAGAAACATCTATTTTCGGAAAACATTAAAGTTTGGTTAAATAAAAATAAACAGAATGAAATTTAAAATATCCTCTTTTTATTTCTGAACGTGCCGAAGTTGTTTATGGAGGACACACACATAACTTTACTTTAGAGTGAACATTAACGTAAACACTTGAGCATTTGTGTAGCTGCTACCTTTTCTAACACAAGTACAGTTTCACACAAACATAAGTAAACAGAACTTGTTTATGGAGGGCACGCAAGCACACACGTTTACAGCAAAAATAGATCCGCAGCGGATAGTCCACATTCTCCAGATCAGAGTCCACTTGCACGCTGCGTATCATCCTCCGCGAAGGTGTCATGTGGACCCGATTGCTTACTTCCGCAACGGGTCCAGTTCGGACCCGCTACCTCCAATATGGACTCATTCCGTGCCCACATACTTCATCCGTCATGGATACATTATTTTTTATCAGCTACAGACCCATTCCGGACTCATAAATGTTCTGGGGCGGGACCTTTTTGGATCCATGCTGATTTGTGTTTTTATTATAGCCTATAAACTAAACCGGTTGATACCCTTGCTTCAAACAACATTTAATATTCTGTAGACATTCCCTTGCTGCGGTTTTAAGCATCAAAAGATAACCTGAATAGGCCCACCCCACGAATGTGACAGCTACACAGATCTGGTGATTCAAACACGGATCCGCATCGGAGTCCTCTGCTGTGTGTGCCTAGCTCTACACTTCACTTACCCAGATGAATGATGCCTTTTTCCTGGAATATTATAACAAAATGAAGATGCCTGGACTCGGTCAAGACCAAGAACTATATTTGGCAAGACCAGTGGCTGAGACCGAAACAAGTCCAATCAAATGCCAGCGAGACCATAAAAAAAAAAATATTTGATTCCAACACCGGACTCGAGTACTACAGCGCTGCTTGTAGTATAGGAAAAGTACAAGGCTCAGTTGGTAGAGCAGCTCGTCCAATGACTGAAGGGTTGGCGGTTTGCGTCCCGACTCTGGCTGTCCACATGTTGAAGTGTCCTTGGGCAACAGATCCAGACAAAAATGGCAATGCGCAAAAATGCAGCGGCTATTTTGTTATTTTTCTGCTATTCTCACAGTATGGACTATGGACTATTGGTACAGCAGAGACAAACTCTTACATCTAAATGCAGATTATCATCTGGATGCTAATGCTAAGATACTGTTAGCACAAGTCAGTAGTAGCATCAATAGTAGCCTGGTAGCACATCCGGACGATGTTTTTATTGCAGCTAGGGGCTTCAATCATGCTGATCCTACAACAGTGCTTCAAAAATTCCACCGAAATGTGAAGTGTGCTACCAGAGGAGATAGAACTTTGGACCAGGTGTCTACGAATGTAGCAACTGCATACAGAGCCCAGGCCTATCCCCACTCGGGTCTGTCAGACCACCTATCTCTTCTGCTACACCCATGGTATACACCAAAAATTAAGAGCGCTGGCATTACAACAAGGACAGTGAGAGTAAGGCCAGAGGATGCTGTCCCTACGTTGCAGGACTGTTTCAACCACACAGACTGGGAAGTTTTTAAAGAGCAAGACACCAACAATCATGTCACACTGGACAATTATACCTCCACTGTTCTGGATTATATCTGCTTCTGTGTAGACAATGTCACATATTGGAAACAGTTTTGTGTGTTCCCTGAAATGCCACCATGGATGAAAACAACTCATAAGCACAAGGGACAGTGTTTTCCATTGAAAGGACCAGGAGGCATACAGTGCTGCTAGGGCTGACCTCAGGAGGGGCATCAAGACTGCTAAACAACATCACCGGAAGCATATGGAGGCCAGGTTTGAAAACACCACCAATCTGAGACAGGTCTGGGAGGGCATCAGGGCCATCACAGACTACAAGAGGAAACCATCATCATCCTCAGCTGACAGTTCCACTTTGGTTGAGGACCTAAACCTCTTTTATACCCGTTTACTCCAGTCCTGAGCACGCATGAGGTGAAATGTGCCTTCCGCCGCATTAACACCAGGAAGGCACCCGGTCCAGATGGAGTACTGAGCCAGTTGCTGAAAGACTGTGAAAAATTACTTGACATCAAACAACAGAGTTTACCAGTACTTTTGCATACATGTCCCTGACGGAGTGATGAGGCATCTGTGATTGGCTCAGAATAGGTGAAGGAACAACCCCCGCCCTCTCTCTCACTCTGTGTATGTTTACCTTACCAGAGTAGCAGCCAGCTAGGTTTCGTGCCATCGCTTGTTTGCAGGGAAAAAAACGAGCCTTTATTTCCACAGAGAGCACATAAACTAGTTTGCTCCACCATTTTTTGTCTTGTCTTGTAGATGCTAGTGCTCCTTCAGATTCTCTGCAATGGGTGACGGGCTTAACTTCACGTGGGTGATGCTAAAGTCCATCTGACGTCACATGGACGGGCCTTTTCTGGGTCACTCGTTCCTCTTGTTGTCTTCCATGAATAAGTTATGCAGCCAGTGAAGGAGACACACCACTTTCAAAGGTAGCATGTGTTGGTAACTCAGGGTGACCAATCAGATTCCAAAAGGAGTGTGTAAAAGTGGTTTTCAGCGGAATGACACCTTTAATGCAACTTTTTCCACTTATATGCTAGAAGACAAAGGTTTTGATTTTTTTTTTTTTAATTGTTTCTCAGTGCTTCCTATTGCATGACATTATCTGCTTCCTGTTCTTTCCAGTTGGAGACATGGTGGATGGAAATCTTTGTAGGTAATTTTCATAAATGTCTTCTGTTTTCCCCCAAAATATATTTGGAGTAATTTAATCATCCCCCAAATTTTTTTTACAGAGGACTTTTTTGTTCATGGGCTTATTTCAAAGTGTGGCAAAAAAAGCTGCCAATGGGCAGATAGCATTATCATAGCACATAGTATGTCACTCACTGAAGGAAAATATTGTCTGCAGAATAATTTACTTATTTAAAATGGTACAGTGATGTGCAATCCTTCATTTTAGTTCTGTTATTCTTCCAAGCTAAATAAATTCTTAGATATTCTAGGCTTGTGTGTGTGTAGACTTTTAATGTGTTACCACACATCATTTTCTTGTGAGGTAACATAAGCTTGTGTTTATGCAGAGGTAAAAAAAAATGTTGATGTGCCCAGTTGGAGGTGCACTTTTCTTGGCACACAAGTAGTATTATATTATTATTAAGTGACATTTGACCACATTATAAGCTGTGTGACTAGTGCTAGCAATTATTACCAGTCATAAAAATGGTGGTTTCTTTAAAATAAAGTACAAAATACAAAAATTGGGGCGGCCATGGCTCAGTTGGTAGAGTGGGAACTGAAAGGTTGGTGGTTCGAATCCTGCTCTGTCCTAGTCGGTCCGTTGTGTCCTTGGGCAAGAAACTTCACCCTCCTTGCCTCCACTGCCACTCACACTGGTGTATGAATGTTTGGTGGTGGTCAGAAGGGCCGTAGGCGCAAAATGGCTGCCACGCTTCTGTCAGTCTGCCCCAGGGCAGCTGTGGCAATGTATGTAGCTTACCACCACGACAGGGCACATGTGAGAGGGAATGAATAATGGGTCACTAATATGAGCGCTTTGATTGGCCAAAAAAATCCTATATAAATACAATCCATTATTATTATTATTAAAAAATAAATCCATGATTCAGAGGGATTCAACTGATGAAATGATATGCCTTAAATATCTGAAAACATCTGGGCACAAATGGGTTAAAGTATGTCATACCTGTTCCTATGAAGAGTACATCATAGGCTCTCTCCATACCCTGGATCTTGTGCACAGCGATCTGTGTGTAACGTACGCTACGTTTGAGGAGCAGGGGAGAGCTTCGGATCACACTGTCCATAAGGAAATGGTCCTTGACAAAGTTGAGGACTTTATCAGGCATATGCAAGGACGACTGGATCCCCATTTGCCTGGCGTGGTTGGTCACACACTGTGTAGGAATAAATTGGGAATGGAAAAAATAAATCTGTCCTTATTCATTGCTCATCTGTCCTCAAGAAAAGAAGTGTAGTGTAACGTATTTGCCATTTAGTAAATAAATGAAGACAGGAGTGTGGCCAGAGGTAGGATGTAAAAGTTCTTTATTACTGTACTTAAGTAGATCTTTTAAGTATCTGTACTTTAGTTGAGCATTTCTTTTTCTGGAAACTTTTGACTTTTACTTCTTACATTTTTGTATACATATCTGTACTTTATGCTCCTTACATTTATAGAAATATTTGTACTTTATACTCCTTCCATTTATAGAAATAACTGTACTTTACACTCCTTACATTCTCAGAATAAACTTATTACTTTTTCAAACCAAACAGATGTAACGGTACAAAAAACAGGTAATTAAGAGGGAAAATCAGTGGATAGAAATTATAATTTGATGCGTCAATAATATGACTTTCCTCATAATTATGACTCTTTATCTCAATTGTGACATTTTATCTCATGACTTTGACATTGTATCTCAGAATTTTGTCTTTTTATCTCATATTTATGATTTTGTGTCATAATTTAGATTTCTTATTTCACAATTCTGCTGTTTAATCTCATAATTATGCACTTTGTAAAATTCTTTTTATGTCAATTATGACTTCTTTTTTTTATTACCCACAAAACAGAATAAGTGTGACCTGATCAAACACATCGTCTACACAGTAACTCCCTTTTAAAGGTTTTATTTTTGGATACTTTTGAAACTTTCCAGATTTTTCCTGGTTTAATATGTATGATTTAATTCATGGCAAAAAATGCTGTTTTACTTTTTACTTCTTTACAATTCACAAGTTGTACTTTTTACTTTTACTTAAGTAAAAGAGTTGGTTAAGTACTTCTACTTTTCTCAGAGTATTTTACACCAGTAATTGTACTTTTCCTCTTACCGCCCCGGGCCGTGGTTCTGGGACTGGGTGGTTGTAGGTGTACCACTGTTGAGTCTCCCTGTTGACCTCACGGTAGCGTCCACTGAACGCTCTTTCCACCTGCGCCATGGTGAAGGCACACACCGCCGAGCTGCCCGATGCTCCTTTATACCTGAACAGAACAGGATTTGCCAAAAAAAAAAAGCACATTTT